>JANAVB010042615.1:465321-622219 GCA_029216955.1 Iris pallida
TGGCAGGACTGCTGGGTGCTTACCCTATTATTGGCGCTACCCAACCCCCGCCCCCTTCTGGCGAGCGTGTACTCGGGGATCCTCAGGTATCAGCCCCCCTCCGTCCCCAGGGTGCTAGCTTCACTCTCCCAAGTTCTGTGTCTTCCGGCGCGACCACACTGCCGGCCCTCCCAGCCCCTAATACATCTCATCATCAAACCACTTCCTTTGCTGACATCCTTCGTCCTGACAGGGCTCCCAAGCCGGGACTTCTGTTCTCGGACGTCCCTCTTCCCGATATTGAGTATTCGCAGGCATCCCCAATGCCGACAGTGTCGTTCACCGACCAGAAACTCTCGTCCCTAGCCACCTCATTCCCCTACTCCTTCGTCCATAAATTCTCAGCAGGCTGCCCCAAGCTCGCCAGGGTGGCAGAGCTTATAGCTAGTTGGCGGCCATCGGCGGAATACAGGGTAGCGCCCCTCGACCCGAGGCATATTCTGATATACCTATCCTCCGACCTGGACCACATAACGGTGTGGTCCAAAGGCACCGGGAGGGTAGACTCCCACCAGATGAAGATAATCAAGTGGTCACCGCACTTTAACACCAAGAAAGACTCAGCGATGGTGGTCGCCTGGGTCACCCTATCCAATCTCCCCCTCATTTGCTTCATTCTGGCCGCCCTCAAGCGTATAGCCAACTCCTCGGGACTTATGTGGCCACCGTCGACGAAACCAGCAACCTGACAAAAGCTTACTATGCCAAGATAAGCGTAGAACTTGACCTCACATCAGACCCCCCAAACCATATCCTCATTGAACTTGGCAACCAAACACACACTCAGCAAATCATCTACGATAACCACATTATCTTCTGCACCCACTGCCTTTTACGCGGTCACCTATCGAAGCACTGCCTCCGTCTCCATCCGGAGCTAAGGAAGAAACCAGGAAGGTCAGAACCCAATCCCAAAGGGAACGAGCATCACAAATTTCCCCAATCACCCCTGCTTCCTCTTCCGAACTCCCACACCAGATTCAACTCCAGTGTAGGCAAATCCGGCAGCTCAGCAGATAAAGCCGTGATCCCCTACCACCCACCTAACCTTCCCCTTTCCAATCAATTTTGCACCCTCGCGACTGAAGCCGTTGACGATTCGGTCTGTCATGCTGACTTCGACCAGGCCCTAGGAATAGACTCTGAGGACCTTAGCGCCCCGCCCCCCGAGGAATCGAAAGAGTCCTTCCCCGCACCTCCGAATGCCGTCGACCTGCATACTCCGCCCGACAACTCCACCGTTAATGCTCTAGCCGTCCTAGGGCCAGAACAGGCCTGTAGAGGTCTACAGGTCCTCGCCGCTGGATTCCTTCTCCAAGCGGAGGGGACCAGATTGGCATCTCCGACGACTCCCTCCTCATCCCCCCGGAGCAGCCCGACCTCGATTCAGCAGGAGAAACGGTCGCACCCCATAGATGCCCAGAGGCTCTTCCCTCGGCACATCCCCTGATAACGGGGGAACCATCCCTCACCAACAGGAAAGCGGACAAAAAAGGGACCGCCAAATCCCCGTCCATGCACACCAGGTCCGCTATGAAGCGGTCCAACCAACCCATCCCAAGGCCCCATTAATGCTGAACATTTTCTCCTGGAATGTTCGCGGCCTGGCGAACAAACCTACAATGAGGAGAATCACCAGCCTTAAGAAAACTCACAAGATCGACATCTTGATCATCATCGAACCCAAAATTTCACACAAGAGACTCAAATCCATTCAACTGCAGTTAGGCTTTCAATCAGCCATTGCTGGCAGACACGACATCTGGATTCTCTGCTCTAAAGCCGTCAAAATTGGGGTCATCTAAGACTCCAGTCAAGCAATGTCTTGCTGGATGGAACATCCCTTATTTCCCAAATGCGCCATCCTTTTTGCGGTCCATGGCAGTTGTGACATTGCAGAACGCAGACACCTATGAAACGACCTCCTGGACACCAACCACCACAACCGTAACCTCCTATGGCTTTGAATTGGTGACTTCAACACAATCACTTGCAGAGATGAGAAGATTAGAGGCCGCCCTCCCCCTCTCTCCGCCATGCAAGACTTCAATAACTTCATCTTTAACTCGCACTTGACCTCCCTCCCGTTCACCGGCAACGCAATCACCTAGTACAACAAGCAGGATGGCGACCGTCGACAATTCTTCCGCCTTGATAGGGCGTTAATAAATTCCCGCTGGCTTGACATAGGGACAACCTCCAAGCTTTCTTACCTTAACACCATCGAATCCGACCATGCCCCCCTACTGGTTGGCATCACCAACACTTCCATCCACTCCAAAAAGAGCTTCCGCTTCCTGGACTTCTGGAGCGAGCACCCCCAATTCTTAGGAGTCGTCTCGGAAGCGTGGAACAGCGCGAACTCCATAGAACCCCTTAATCGCATGGCCATAAAGCTCCAGGCCACGAGGAAAGCTTTGACAGCTTGGAGCAATCAAGTTTATGGTAATATCTTCCAATCCATTCGTGAGACGAAAGATGACGTGACTCGTGCTGAAGCAAAGTACATGGCCGACTGTTCGCCAGATACCAGGACGGTGCTGAACCTCACCAAAGCCATCCTTAAATTTAAGCTGAAGATTGAGACCGATTTTTAGAAGCAGAAAGCGAGAATCAAATGGGACATCGAGGGGGACAATAACTCCAGCTTCTTCCATGCTTGCGTCAACGGGCGGAGACAAAAACTCACTCTCCATCAGATTGTAGCAGACAACGGCACCAGCATCACCGACCAAAAGGGTATCCAAGAGGAGGCCGCGAAGTTCTACTCTAGAATTTTTTCCAAGGAGACGGTTCTTAAAGACGACAACTTCCTGGACGGGGTTCCCCACCTTATCAGCAACACAGACAACTTACGGCTTGAACAGCCTCCATCGGAGGCAGAAATGAAAGAAGCAGTCTAGGCCCTCGACGAGCACAGCGCTCCCGGGCCAGACGGATTTTCGGGGGTCTTCTTCCGCACCTGCTGGGATATCATCAAGAATGACATCTAAAATGCAGCATCCGCCTTCCTCCAAGAAGCCACCTATCCCAGAGCCATTTTAAGCACCAACCTTATCCTCATCCCTAAGAAAGACAGCCCAGAGGCATTCCGTGACTTTCATCCTATCAGTCTCTGTACCCTTACCAACAAGATCATATCCAATATCGCCTCCCGCATGGCAGGCCTTCTCCCCAAGATCATCTCGGAGGAGCAGAGTGACTTCGTTCGGGGAAGAAATATCCAAGACAACATCATGCTGGCGCAAGAGTTAGTCACCTGTATGAAATTCCCAGCTAGAGGGGGTAACATTGCTATCAAGTTAGACATGGAGAAAGCCTACGACAGGCTCGATTGGCAATTTATGATCTGGGTCTTTAGAGCTTTCGGCTTCTCCGAAACCTGGACCAATATTGTGTGGAGATCGATCAGCAACTCGTGGTTCTCTACGGTTATTAGCGGACAGGCGGACGGGTTCTTTAGATCCACTCGTGGGGTCAGGCAAGGGGATCCGCTCTCCTCCACCATCTTCATCATTACGGCGGATGCGTTGAACAGAAACCTTAATAAGATGACCAACACCCCCAACTTCTAGCACTACCATACGGCTAGCGGCTGCCCGATCATCACCCACCTGGCCTTCGCTGACGATATTCTTATATTCTCATCCGGAGATGCAGGATCGGTGGAAGTCGTCCATAATACGCTCCAGATATATGAAAGGTGCTCAGGACAGAAGATCAACCCAGAAAAGAGTGTTATCTATACCCACTATAATATCAAGAGAGAGCAAGCGACTAGCACATCAACCACCACATTATTCCCTATCAAGCACCCCCCTATTTCTCTACCTCGGGTGCCCTCTCGTTTACGAGAAATCCAACGCCGGGATCTTCGAGAACCTGACCAACTGCATCAGGAAGAAGCTCGAGGGTTGGCACAATACCACCCTATCCCCAGAAGGCAAGATCATCCTCATCAATCACGTCCTCACCTCCATTCCCATCTACACCCTGGCTGCGTGTTCTCCCCCTAAGAAAGTACTATCCTACATCGAGAGCATCTTCAACAATTTTCTCTGGGGTCACAGTGGCGGCTACGAAAAGCACCATTGGGCCACCTGGGACACCATGGCTCATCTCCCTGGAGAAGGGGGTCTGGGTTTTTCCAAACTTTCCCATATTGTTAACGCTTTCTCGATAAAATTGTGGTGGACGCTTCGCACTAGTACGAACTTATGGTCCAGGTTCATGAAGGCCAGATACTTCAAGCATATCCACCCGTCCACGGCTATCGCTAACTGTAGATCATCCACGGCCTGGCATCGCATCCTTCACGGATGGACCCTCGCTAAACCAGTGATCCACCTTAAGGTGGGCAACGGGGAAGCATCACCATTCCTGGAGCACTGGGTCGGCGATTACTTGCTTCCACCCACTCCGGCGGCTCCTAGGAACAGCACTATCAAGGACCTATGGGACCCTCCAAATAATACCTGGAACTGGACCAAAGTCAGGTCATAGGCTGGGGCCGAAGCGACCGATTACATTCGTCACAGCGGGTTGAGGATCGGAACGGATGCATATAAGCTCGTATGGTCGCTCGACGGTGCTGGCGCATTCTCGGTTAAGTCTGCTAGAAGCGTCATTCTGGGCAACACGATCCCGCCCCAAGCCATTGCCTCATTCTGGCAGACGTGTACCCCCAAGAAGTGGTCTTTCCTCATCTGGAGAGCCCTTCGCAATACCCTCCCCACTGACGACAACCTCAACACCATCGGGTTTAGCCTCACCTCTGCATGCACATGCTGCTCTGAGCGTCAATCGGAAACAGTCAACCACATACTTAGCCAGGGGGACCTACCGGTCAAGGTCTGGAGAGCTCTTTCCCAGTGTTGCGGATTATCTCATGGAGGCGACAACTTTCACCTTCTCATGGCCACCTGGGCTTCAGCGTCCCGTGGCCACCAGATCGTCGTTATGCCCGCCACGTGGGTTATCTCAAAAAACCGAAATAAGGCGAGCTACGAAGGCAATCAGTATAGCACAGACCAGCTAATTTGGGAGACCATTCGTCAATGCAACAAACGGAGACCCCTCTGTAGGCAAGGCTAGGAGGATTTCTGGATCTCTCTCCTTTCCTAGGCTTAGCCATTTTGTTTCTAGTTTACCTCTTATTTTATCAGTATACGTGTACAGTCATCGGCATTTTGTGCCTTATGGTATACTTGTAAAGGTTCGGCCTTTTTGAATAAAATGGGCGGTTGGTTATATATATATATATATATATATATATATATATATATATATATATATATATATATATATATATACATAGGCAACATGGCCACACAAACATGAAGATTCTAACACCCCTACTCACATTAAACAATTTGGACAATCATAGAGACAAAACCAACTTGCCTAGATACTTTACTCTTTCACTCTTCGAAATTCCCTCTTTCCCATTATATCTGAACCCAACCCCATTCCTTTCACTGCTGCAAATCACCCTGGCCTTCCTATACACTGCTGCCATTATCTATTTCTTTCTACTTGTTGCCATATGACCCTGACCTCCAGAACACCTGTCCCAAGTGGTTGGTCCTTCATGGCCCTGCACTCTTGCTCGAGCCTCTATGCAAACCCCCAATCTCTCATATCTTACAGTTAGTTATATATACATACTTATACATATATATGAGTTAAAAAATATACTATTACTTACCTACTGCCCTTCCATCTGACCTATTCCCGAACCCTGCCAAGGCCACATTGGCCTGCCTCATCTTCCTAACTCCAAAACGCCATATGCTCAAACACTTGGCCTATGGCCCCCAACTCCCCTGCTATTTCTTCACATTTTTCTCCGACTAAACTAAACCACTGGTACTCATCCAAACATTTCTCCTTCTACCTATTACTCTTTCTTCTTTTTGATACAAAGAAACCCTTAACAATCAGTCCCATTTGACTGAAACATGAATCCCTATTATATCTTTGGTCTTTCCTTTTCATCCATTTAAATGTCTAATACCTCATTCCTATATTTCATTCCTAAACCAACTATATTTATCTAAGTTCATCATGATTCCATATACAACATAGATCATATAACATGTGTATGTACTTAGCTTCCCTCTGCTTTCCAGCTACCAGTGTTACCCATCTTTGTGCATCCCATTCCTCCTTGATCAGGTGCCCTGCACCCTTGCTTTCCTATGTCTAGATACAAATCAGTGATACTCTCCTCTGATACACCCTCCAGGCAATGATACTCCATGAACATTCCTTATCATTCAGTCTCTGGACTGAACCAAAATTCAGTCCCTATATAGACTGATACACTCCACTCTTCCTATCCTAAAGTGAACCACATCCATATACATATATCCATATGCACAACATGCCCTTATCGATATGCAATGTATATAGGTACATATATATATCACCCATAGTTCAGTCAAGGCATCTAAATATACGTGATTCTTGTATAGATACTATAGAAGCATGAAATTTCAGGCGCATCTATAGGCCAGAATTCTTATGCGCTTAACACTACATGCGCCAGGGAGCTCAAACGAAGTACTTGACACAGCAAAAGACAGCACAAAGTATAAGACATCAAAATTTTTTTTTTATTTTATATAAAAGTCTATTATATGTCTAAAAAAGGCTTTACAAAGGAGAATTTCTACAAAAAGAACGATCATAAGACTACAGCCAGGCGCAACAAACTGCCATGCGCCCCATGCCAGGCGCATCATCTGTCAAGCGCATCACTTCAGCGTCTCAGTTAGGCGTGTCTCTTCAGCGTCTCAGTCAGGCGCATCTATTTCAGCGTCTCAGTTAGGCGCATCACGAAGTCTTAGCATATGTGCTCCACTTCGGCCTGATCAAGTGTTGCGGATAAAGGAGCAGCTTTGAGTAGAACCAGAGTGGGCAGCCAACCCCACTCTAGCTGGAGGAAGAGCTCTCCAAAACCCAACGAAGAGGAGAGCACCGCAATTCCGATCTGCGGCTCTTCGGGCATAACAGAGACGGGGCTCGAGCATCCCAATGTTTGGATGCAACAGTCACCTTCCACCTGCCTCAGAAGCCCGCGACCCCGACTTTTGGATGTAACAGTCACCTTCAAGTGCATGAACGAAGACAACTCGTCGCATCTTCACCCTCGGGAGCATCTTGTCAACAGAATGTACTCGAGCAAATAAGTTCATTCGGGAAGGCGTGAGAGAACGAGAAGCAAACTCTCTCCTTGCTGTTATTTATAGGCCGGGTAAATCAAACCCATGCGCCAAGTGACAGGCTCTCCGAATCCCGTGCAATAAATTTGCATTTATGGTGATGAACCTGACACTTCAAATTCGGCCAAGTCAAAATGGCTATTTAAAGCACTTGAAGAACTCAATAGTTGGACCAATAAAGACGCATTATGAAAACGGATGCGCCGGTCAGATACCGCGCATCGTACAGACCCGTCCGTCAGCGCCCTGTATGGATGCGCCCAACAAAGCATAGATCCATGCGTCCTAATCAACATGGACCCGTGCGCCCAGTGGGGTACAAAGCAACGCACCCACTTTGGCTCAGCAATTAATGCCAAAGTGACAGAGTTGGCAGCACGTCCCCCGAGGACTGAACAGTTGGCAGCTTTTGCAGAAAATGAAGCGTCGCTGACGCTAATGTCATCATTACCTTCCTCCGACGGTTACAATCTATGTGGCCGACCAACCACTCGTATGCGCCTCAGCAGCCATGCACCTGAAGACTCGTATGCGCCTCAAAAGCCGTGCGCCTAGACTGGTTCATAAATCCTGAAAGTTGCGCGCTAAAGTCTTCTTATGCACCCAATCCCAGGCGTTTCCTATCAGATTATCCTCCACCAAATCCGAGATCTTTGAACTAAGGACATGCGCCACGTGTCCTTTGACTCAATTCAGCCTATAAAGGGGTGCTAATCATCCAAGATCTCAGCAACTGAAAGATCCTCTTTCCTGCTACGTGCCAGCCTATAAATGCAGCATGAAGGATTCAACCCAAAAATAATAGTGCATCATCCATGTCCCTCCCGTAGCTTTAACCACGTGGTGTCCCCACATACAGACGTATCCTACCTATGCGTGCATGAGCAGCCCAACCTGCTACTTATAAATAGAAGGATCATCTCCTTCTTCCGGATGGACACACACACAGAGACACAGACATCCAGATCCGCAACCAGAGCATCAGAGTTCATTCACAGAGATTGGAAGAGACACTTAATGTCTTCTTCCTTTCTGCAAGCTCCAGTACCCAGAGCAACTCAGACCTTCAGAGAACCGAAAACCGTCGTCAGATCGTCAACGGAGTTAACGCATTACCACTCGCTCCATCGACACAGGGACCCAGATAAACAAAAGTGTACTCCTAGGACTACATCTAAGTCCTACATTGTGACACTGTTCTGTTTGTAATTGAAATTGTAATCAAAAATTTTTAATGGCAAACAAGCTGACGACTCTGCTGGGGACCTCTTTTTCCTCTGCTGAGAAAGCTGTGTCGCAATCTGATGACATAAAGGTGGGCTCCTCCCATAAGACGCTGGTCGTACGCCTCAATCAACATACGTATGAGGAGTTCATCTCTGAAGGCAATACAAGTCCTTCGAAGCGGCTGCCGAAGCAGAAGAAGACTCGCCAAGTCTGGGTGCGCAAGGTCGAGGCCCCTGGCACCACCACTAAAGGGGATGCACCGATGCAGCCTACCTTTCCTGCTGACGTCCTCAGCAGCCAAGATGCGCCTGCGGGTACAGCACATCCCTCGGGAAAGCGTGGGGCCGACCATATTCCCCAACCTTCTTCTTCTCAGACAAGAAAGATGCCTCGACGGAGCAGGGGCACAGCTAACGCCCTATGCATTAACTCTGATGCGCCATAGAAGGCATCTGTCTTTGACAGACTCACTCGTTGTCGTAGCAAGGATAATTTGGACTCTAAGTACTATGCATCCCAGCGGGCTGGTACGAAGAAGTCCAAAGCTGCACGGGCCATACGCCTCGAACGTGCTATGCCAGCAGTGAGCCAGAGGCATGTGCTAACAATCATGCACGCTGCCAATGGTAAACTGTACAAGGTTGACTCAGGTGCCTCTGTGCCAGAAACGAGCCAACCTTCACAGTTCTTGTCACACTTGGGCGCATCTGCTGCGTTCGTAACCAAGTCGTACAAGTCAAACTCAGTGGTCTTGAACCCCCGTGCCTACATTGGTTTTACGTCTGAGGCTAGTTAAGTTACTATAAATGTTGCTCCCCCACTATTGATCTGGGCGCATCTTTTGCGTCAGATCAGGGGGTACAGCATTCACTTGACTACCCCGACGCTTGGCCTTGCCATGCGCCTGATGGGGGTGTGAAGGTAGCATTCTCCTCCAACGATTTACGTAATGTGATCACTCACAAACGTCGATCAGGAGAGTCGACTGACAATCACAATACACCCCTCCCAGGGTACATCTGTGCTGTATTCACCATCAACTGTTGTTGCAAGACAGCAGTCTCACTAAGGCAGTCCGTGTTCCAGCGGCTACAATCGTCAACGCCCCTCCAACATCGCCTCGAAAAGAAGGTGTCAACTGAAGAGGAGCCTACATGTTGCTTCTTGCAACGTAGTCTCCAACTCCTCATTAATTCGAAAGGCGACTGGCAACTCCTCGACCTCGTCCTCATCCAAAAGCCAGCCGAAGAAGACCGAGACGACTGTCCCATCCTCAGGAGTGTTTGAGGGCACCCGGGGGAGAAAAAAGATCTCAGAGGAAGCTGGGGGTAGTCAAGCCCCTGTGGATCTTTATACCGAAGACGAAGTTAGCCTCCCGAACATAGCTGGGGGTAGTCAAGCCCCTGTTGATCTTCAACCCGAATATGAAGACGTCCTCCAGAACATAGCTGGGGGTAGCCAAGATAAAGCTCCGGGGGAAGTTCCTCTTCTACTAGAGAGCGTGGCTGAAAGCGAAGCTTCAACCGATCCATCTACTTTCAGTCACGTTATGACCGTATATATGACGGAAGACGGTGATGCGGAGTCAGATGCACCACCAGCAGATCTCGTTCAGCGCATAGATACCTTGGAGGGAGGACTCAAAATTCTCTCTGCCTTCATACAAACACTGACTCAAGCAGTGTTCGAGATACGGTCAGCTTTGCCAGAGCACCTTCCACTAATCCTGACCCAGGAGTTAATGGGGAATCAAGTGTGCCCCTTCAACGGACATCCTTGAATACCGATTCCCGTAAAACACCGCGTGTGTCGGAACCTTCGAATGTACAGCTCCAGACTGTACCATCTTCTCCGACTCCCAGCTCTACGGAAGATGTGGTGGAGATGATCAGGCACTTGCGTGAGCGCTTCGAGTCGAAGAACAGACAGTAGGAGCACCAGAAGATGGGGATCCTGCAACCATACCCCCTCGAATGGAACAAAGTGGTTTATCATCCTAAGTATAAACCACAAATATTGACGCCATATGATGGGAAGGACTCTCCACGCCGTTATCTGACGTACTTCCAGTCTCAAACGGGACATCTCCCGAAGGAAGACGCGCTACTCACCAGTCTGTTTGTCGGGGCACTGAAAGGAGCGACTTACGACTGGTACTGCAATCTCCCTGACAACTCCATATCTTCCTTCGATGACTTAACACGTCTCTTCCTCGATCGTTTCTATGACAGAGGGAAAGACATGACAATGGCGTCCCTGATAGAGGTGCGTCAGAAGGAGAAGGAGACGGTTCGAGCATTCATCGAACGTTTTTGACAAGCCTGCTTCAGACTGCCCCCGGGTATGCCAGAACATGCACTCCTCTCCTCATACAGCATGAACATGCTTCCTATGATCAAGCTCTCGCTTAACTCCACTCCTCCTTCCGACTGGAGCTCATTGATTATTGAGGCTGAAGCAGATGAAAAGAAGGCATGCAATGCTCGCCTTCTGGGAGTCAGTTTTCCTGCTTTCGAAAAAAAGGAAAAACGGCCTGCTGCCAACAACCCTGGACGTAAGACGAAGGGAAAATAGGCGTTGACTGTCAACGCCTCCAAAGGCGCGCAAGCACCTACTCAGAAGCCTCCACTTGCGCCGAGGCCAAAGAAGGTCTATTCCTTCAATGATGAAGACACTTTACAACTCTTCGAGATGCTGAAGCAGGGTGATAAGATCAAATTACAGGACCCGAAGTGTCCCGACGAGGTTGGGAGAGTGGATAATCTGAGGTACTGTCACTACCATCGGTTTTTTCGGACATCCGACTCTAGACTGCTACATCCTCAAGAACTACATTCAGTGCATGATCAATTCGAATGTCATATCCGTCAATTACGAGGAGAAGACAGTCTCGGCTAACTTGGTGTCACTCTAATTCGGCACCTTGCCGCCAACCACAGCACAAGATGGCGTCGTCCCCATCCCAAAGGCGACAATGGATGTGGTCAATCTACCACCTACCCGTGACAACGTGAGTGGAATCATCCCACTCACCATATCTCGGGGAGAGATCTTATGGGTTCACCGGGATCTCGTCTCCAAAGTTACTCAACCGGGGGTACGCTCTGCCTCCAAAACCAAGGGCAAGAAGATCAAGTCTTGTCGCATGATCTCTTCCTCCACGGAAGAGGCACTTCCTGTACAAATGCGTTCGCAGCAGAATGCCCAACTCGACGAAGCTGCTATCAAAGTGGTACCTCCCTGCACCGCCCCTACTGCCCAAGAAGAGGGCCCATCCAAACCTCCAGCAGCCAATAAACAGAAGCACGTAGAGGCCCGTTTCGACAAGCCTTTGCGAAAAGAAAATGCTTCGAGACTGGCCAAGCCCCACAACTTCGACATACTATCACAACTTGCCGGTACTCCTGCCCGCTTATCTCTGTTCGAGCTTCTTCGTCTTTCCAAAGACACCCGCGAAGCTCTCTGTGAAGCCTTGAAGCATGCTGAGTCCTTCATCAGTCAGGTCAAGCAGTCTGAGGATCTTCCGACCACATATACGTACTGCCATTGTGCGGATGAGGTCATCCCCGACATAACCTTCACCCAACAAGACATGCTGCTCAAGCACAACCGGCACAACAGGCTACTGTATTACACAGGGTATGTGGGTTCCGTCAAGGTGAAGCAAATTCAGATTGATCCAAGGTCTTCCCTCAGCATCATCTCTAGGACTCTGCTGTCAACACTGGGATCCCGATGTACCGTCTGGCGCCTTCCAACACTACAATCAGCGGTTTCAATGCTAGCAAAAGTGAACCGCTGGGCAAAATAGGGCTGAAATGTCATATCGGTAACCTCTGAACCGAGGTGACTTGCTATGTCGTGGACGTCGACGTCAACTACGACCTCATGCTGGATCGCCCGTGGCTGCATGAGTACATGGTGGTGCCATCTACACTCCACCAATGTATGAAGTACGTGTCCACCAACGACATCATCCGGACAGAGTTCGCGGACATTGACCCTTTCAAGGGGGTCAAAGCCTACTTCACCGACGCTAGCTTATATAAGTCATTCGATGAAGGGGAAGCCAACGATGCTGATGACGAAGCTGAAATAGCGGCAGAACTGGACATGGAGCCAGAGATTATTCCCGACGCTCCTTTGAAGATTCGACTCAAAGGAAAACCGCCTCAGGTGCTGCCTCCCATGACCATCAAGCTACCTAGAAAAGCACCGACTTCTCTAGGTAGAGCACCTACTGAAGTTCCTTTGAAGATACGGCTCAAAAAAAAACCTCCTCAAACGTCGGCTCCCCTTGTAGCAAAACTACAGGGGAAGGCACCAGTCATCGAAGCGCAGTCGAGGCACCCTTAAAGGTGCGTCTTAAAGGCATGCCTCCGCAATCATCCAAGCTGCAATAGAAGGCCCACACAACCCTCTCGGATCCCAAGGTCAAATCTGTGATGAACTCTCCCGAACCAGCCCCAATGCTCACAGATGAAGAGTTAGGAGTGTCTTTCAATTATTCTAGTCTTCCACATTGGAATGCCATGTATACACTAGATAATGCTCTACGGTCGTTACAAACATAAATAACGACCGTCAATCATGTAAATCGACTAGTCCTATCCCAAGGAGTCTGTTTTATAGTCCTACCGCAGAATCGGGATGAAGAACCCATCGTCTTTGGCAAAGTCGAGCGTCATCAAGACCTTCCGCCATGCGAGCCAGAACCAGATACCGGCATAATACAAGTCTATCGATACACGGACAAGGCAAAGTATCTCATTCAAAAGATAGGTTACGACCTGAAAAGCAACAAAGGCCTGAACTACGGCAAAGGCCGGCGTCTTCCCCTCCGGCTCCCAACAACTAAAGGAAAGCCACAGGACTACTATCATCGTACTCGACGAGGGGTAGACTATGTCACACTATCGGCTACTCCAGAGAGTTCGGAGGCAGAAGAAATAGAACACTCTTATTCGTCTGAAGCATCAACTTGGAATTTCGATACCAGTATCGGCTTAGTCCTCATGAAGGTGCTATCAGTCAACATGGCATCTGCACAATCTCAAGAGGATAAAGGCGATGACCAAATGCCGGAATTCTTTGAGGAAGAACCCTGGGCTCAATGCCTAGGAGCACAGTGGGAGTCTCGTTTTGAATTACGTGAACCCCCGACCGAAGACGAGGTCGAACAAGTTGACCTTGGGGATGGATCTCCTTCAAAACCCATCTTTATCATCAAAAGTCTAAAGGAAGAAGACCAGGAGTCTTTGGTCCAATTCCCAAAGAATATATCGACGTCTTCGCCTGGAGCTACGAAGATATGTCGGGACTTGATCCCCATATCGCAATGCATAGACTTAACATCTTGTCTGATGCTAAGCATGTAAAGCAACAACAACGACATTTTTGTCCTGACATCATGAACACTATCGATCAGGAGGTGGACAAACTCTTAAGCAGCGGGTTCATCCGTGAAGAGCAACATCCGGACTAGGTGGCCAATATCGTCCCTGTCACCAAGAAGAATAGGAAGATACGAGTCTGTATCGACTTCAGGGATCTCAATACTGCTTGCCCGAAAGACGAATTCCTGCTTCCAATCACTGACGTGATGATCGACAATACATGTGGCTTCGAACGCATGTCTTTCATGGACGGGTACTCGGGCTACAACCAGATAAGGATGTTTCCCGATGACGCAAAACACACGTCATTCAGGACTCCGAAGGGGGTTTTCTGCTACACAGTGATGCCCTTCGGTTTGAAGAACGCTGGTGCTACATACCAAAGAGCTATGAGTACCATCTATGTTGATGATATTGCAGTCAAGAGCCGTCTCAAAGGTGATCACCTACAGGACCTAAAGACAGTCTTCGATCTCATGTGAGCGTATCAACTCAAGATGAACCCTGCTAAATCCTTCCTTGGGATTTCTAGCAAAAAGTTCTTGGGCTTCATTATCACGGTAAAAGGCATTCATGTCGATCTCGAGAAAACCAAAGCCATCCTTGACATGGACCCTCTGAAGAACCTCTGAGAACTTCGAGGCCTGCAAGGGCTTCTTGCATACATCCGAAGGTTTATAGCAAACCTTTCCGGAAAATGCCAACCCTTCACCCAGCTCATGAAGAAGGGAGTCTCCTACGTCTGGACAAAAGAATTCCAGAAAGCTTTCGATTATATCAAAGCTTACCTGACGAGCCCGCCAGTCCTGGTGGCACCTGTCGCAGGCAAACCATTTCTCCTCTACGTCCGTGCCATGGATCATTGCCTCGGCGCTTTGTTGGCTCAGAATAACGATGCGGGCTACGAGCAAGCTATCTACTACCTTAGTAGAACAATGATCGAGGCCGAACACCGGTACAACCTCGTTGAAAAGGAGTGTTTGGCTTTGGTGTTCGCCATCCAGAAGACTCGCCATTATGTTTCGGGCCAGACAATTCATGTCATCTCCCGAGTCAATCCACTCAGGGTTCTCATGACGAAGCCGGGATCTTTGAACTCCCGACTAGCTACATGGGCAATTCTGTTGACACCGTACAACATGGTGTTCGTTCCACAAAAAGCCGTCAAGGGTCAAGCTCTAACCGACTTTTTAGCCGCGTACCCCATCCCGGAGTCCTCCAGACTCTATAAAGATATTCCGGATGAGGTCCAAGAATTAAATGTCACCGAAAAAAACTTCGTCTGGCAGGTGTTTTTCGATGGCGCTTCAAGAACAGGCCCCAAAGGGCAAATCATCGCAGGAGTGGGGGTGGTCCTAGTCTTCCCCGATCAGTTGGTTATCCAGCATGCTTACTCCATTTCGAAGCCGTGCTCCAACAATGTTGCCAAGTACAACGCTCTTATTATGGGACTCCAGCTGGCGCAACAGCTGGGGGTGGATCATCTGGAAGCTTACGGCGACTCAAAACTCGTCGTTAATTAAATCCGAGGGCAGTACAAGGTTCGCCAAAAAGATTTGGTTCCTTACCATGAAGTTGCATTGAATATTATTTCAACCTTCACTAAGTTCTTCATCGAACATGTACCTCGGCTACAAAACCTGGAGGATGATGCTCTGGCTGGCCTCGTAGCTTCATTAGCAGCACCCCTCGAGACTCAGCACTACGTCACTGTAGTTGGTCGAGACTTGGTCTGCCCTAAAAATAACCTATGCTCATAAATGGCCCATGCCATGATGACAAGTGCCGGTGTTAATGTCTGACACTGGAGGTTCCCATTCATCGACTTCGCTGTCTATGAAATTCTTCCAGAAGACCCGAAAGAAGCCATCTCGGTCAGAAGGCGTTCCCTTCGGTTTTATTATGATACAGCCACTAAAATGCTGTACCGAAGTTCCTTCGATGGACTTCTCCTTCGATGTCTATCTAACGAAGAAGCAGCCGAAGCCCTTCGGGAAGCTCATGATGGGACTTGCAGGGCTTATCAACCTAGCCCTAAGTTGTAGGATCGACTACGACGTATGGGTTACTACTGGCCAACCATGGCAGCCGACGCCGTCGACTACGCTAAAAAGTGCCATGCGTGCCAGCTTCGCGCTGATTTTATCCATACACCATCGGAACCACTACATCCTACGGTCGCCTCCTGGCACTTTGAATCTTAGGGCATGGACATTGTGGGACCTATTACCCCTCCTTCATCGAGGGGACACCACTTCATCCTAGCCATCACCGACGACTTCTCCAAATGGACAGAAGCAGTTCCACTGACGGAAGTAAAAAGCTCTAGGGTGATCAGCTTCATCAAGCATCATGTCATCTACCATTTTGGGGTACCCCGTAGGATTATCCACGACAATGGTCCACAGTTCATCAGTCATATTTTCAGCAGATTCTGTGACAAGAACCGCATTCAGAACGTGGCATCAACCGCCTACAATCCGGCCGCAAACGGCTTGGCCGAGACTTTTAACAAGACTATCGTCAAGCTACTCAAAAAGGTCATGTCATCCAACAAACGCAACTGGGATGAAAAGCTCGGCGAATGTCTTTGGGCCTACCGTACAACGGTACGGACTCGGACGGGCAATACTCCATTCTCCTTAGTCTACGGGAGCGAAGCGGTACTGCCTCTTGAGATCCAGATACCCTCACTCCGGGTGGCGATTACAAATCAATTGATAGAAGAAGACAACCAGTGTCATCGTCTGCAAGAATTGGAAATACTAGACGAAAAACGTCTCCTAGCTCAGCACCGCATTAAACTTTATCAAGCCCGTATATCACAGGCTTTCAACAAAAAGGTCAAGCAGAGGACTTTCCAAGTAGGCGACCTGGTTCTGGCAGTCAGGAGGTCGATGGTGTTGACTCAAAAAACATCAGAAAAGTTCGAGCCCCAGTGGGAGGGACCTTTCATCATAGAGACGGTATACTCATACGGTGCTTACCACCTCGCTCGACCAAACGGGGACTTGTTCATGATGTCCATCAACAGTAAGTTCCTAAAGAAGTACTACTCCTGACATCTTTCGGATAGGCACTTCCATCTCTACCCAACAAGGGAGTCAGTGGAACTGATCATCAGAGCTCACATACATCTACCATTCACAAAATCCTATGCTTTCGGAACCCAGTTGTTCCGTGGCATTCTATCCTCAGTAGAAGAACAACCAAGTACAGATTACCTCTGAGTTGCTCCTCTACGCCATGCAAAGCAGAATCTTATACTACATAAGATTGCGCTATTTATCATGTTTATCACGTCCACATTACCTCTGAGTAAACATCCCATACAAACAACCCCCGCGTGGCCGTACATCGATCGCAGAACTTCCATGTCCATATTACCTCTGAGTAGTTCCGCGTATCCCCCCAGAGTCACTCCTACCACGTCCATAAACACCTCTGAGTAGGAAGACTTCATCATTTGAACCTCGTATTTGCCACGTCTATATTACCTCTGAACAAACATGTCGGTTCTCTCAAACTTATTATTTGTACCTAAAAACCAAGGAGCGCAAGAGATAATAGGTCCACACAAATTACTAGTTCATGACAGCAAAAATGAACACACCATAAAATTCTTTATTTTTTATTTAAAAGTAAAGGATTACATCCCCAGCAGAAGTTGCAAACTATAAAATAACAAAAAAAACTACAATCCCTAACCATCACTGGGATTGGCAGAAAGCTCTTCAATCCGATGCTTCAAGTCTTCCGCCCGAATCTCTGCGGTTGCCAAGACCCGGCGTTCGGCTTCTTGATGCATCACCTCTACAGCTTCAGGGACAGTATCATTCTCATACTTCTCGTCTAGCTGTTGCCGCTGGTAGGTCAGGAAAAGAATCTGGCGGGTAAAAGCTGCTTCCTCCTTCTTAGATGCTACATGTTCAGCCTGGACTCGCTCAATATCTAACAAGAGTTGGGCTCGCTGGTCTTCAAGGAGGCAGATCTTGGCAGTGACCTCCGCTATGCTAGCTTCCAAGGAGGCCCGTAACTCCATCTTTTCCTGCGTAGATTGAGATAGCCTCTCCACTGCAGCCTCAACTTCGGCCACCTCGCGGTCCCAGACAGCCACCGTGGCCTAATACGACGACTGGACTTCAGCTATCAATTTCTCCTTTTCTGCTTCTATCAGAGCAGAAAAGTCATTTTGTCGGATACTCTGAAGCTCGAAAAGAAGCTGGTCGAGCTCGGCCACCGACGCCTCCAGAATCTCGACCATATGATCGTAGCTATGGTACAAACGTATCAAACCAATAGAAGGGAGCACCATGGCTTTTGCCTTCATGAAACTCATATTCGCATTCAGCACCATTGATACACCTTTCTGCAGCATCTTGTACACCGCTTTAACAACAAACTGTACATACTCATCCGCGTCTGCCAATACCTGAGGCATCGTAGCAGGAGTTGTAGGAGCTGCGGTGATGGACGACGGACCTGAAGAAGATCCACCGACGTCATTCTGCGAGGCTGAAACCTCGACATCAGCGGACTCCCCCTCGACGGGGATTTGAACTTCGTCACTAGCCCGAGGTGCCAAGTGGACGGAAGGAGCCGGATGGGGCATCGATATTGTCCCCCAAGTGGAAAGTGCAGGAGGAGTGTCCTCCATGACAGGTCCCTTGCTATTATCTGAGCCAATGACGGATGTTCCCCCGACATCCGGGTTGACGATATTATCCCCGTCCGGGGCAGGACGGCTCTTCCTTTCGTTCGAAGCGACATGGTCCACCCCTGACAGTTCAACCTCCCTCGGAGCCGGGCTCAAAAAATTGATCTCATCACCTGCATCAACTCCCCCTAAAGGGAAGGGTGTAGGGCTCGGCAGTGACGTCGACCCTACCACATCAACCCCTACTTCCGGGGCAGGGGTAGGGCTGGGCCACGAGGCCTCATGTACAACCAGCGCCTCGGTACCACGACCAGGAAGAAGTCCAGCCGGCAAATCCTTGTCAGAGACGTCTCCACTAGACACGAACTCTCTGGCAGCTTGATCAACATCTTCTTGCGAGCCATCGTCAGAAGAAGACGAGCTCCATACTTCCTCCTCGTCTGGAAGGACTTTTCCCTCAATTTCCTCTGAGGCCCCGATGCTTTCAGGCACCCCCTTAACAGTCGGGTCTACTCCCGATCGAGGCTGTATGCCGCCCTCTTGATGGACCGACCGAGAGACCTCAGCAACCTAAGGCGCTAATACATCTTCAGCCTCTCTTCCAACATTATCTGGAGACACCGAAATCTCCACAGAAGCGACGTCATCAGCACTCCCTTCCATGAAAGATGCTATAATCGGAGGAATGCGCTTGTCGGAAGATCTTACCACCTCCTTCGACCTACTAATACTCGGTTTTGAAACCCGAGATTTTCTCTTCTGTACCTTCTAAAAGAGAAAGGAGGACATAAGTCACAGAAATCAAAGAATAAATCAGACTGTGTAGGACGTCTTTACCTCAGTGGGAGCTGATTTCGTTGGTACTACAGGTGGTACCTCCGGAGCTCCTACCTTCGGAGTCGTCGCTTTCCTCGGTCTTTTTGGCACAGACGAACCAGCCTCCGCGTCAGCTCGCCTCTTTCCAGCTGGGAGCTCATCCTGAGTACCCCCCGTTGATGCTGCAGCAGCAGCCCGATAACCTGCAACCTCCAGTGGACAATATGACCGGGCCGCCGCCAGCATGTTTTTCGTTGCCTCTAGCTGGGTGCCAATAATAAAACTAGTCTTCCTGTCATAATTTGGGGACACGGTGTTCATGGCGCAATACAGCTTCACAGCCGAATACAAGATTTACAGCCGAGGATTGTGAACTGTAGTAGTGAAACGAACTCCAGTACATCCGGCATTGTAATATTGCCAACCCCGGGCCCCATCCAATAAACTCCCGACGAACCCCAGACTATTATTGGGGTTCCTTAACATCAGCTGGGTGTAACCAAACTGGCACGCAAACTGGCTCTGTAAATACGGCTCCAGATAGCACTTATTTTTGTTGCGGTAGACCAAGTAGGACGGTCGAATACTCTGCAACCAGTGAAACCCCCATGTCGGCAGGGCGATCGCATCTTCACCGGAGTCTTCCAGTTCTTAGTCAGCTTCAAAGTCTGTGAAGACAGGACTGACCTTGGAGATCTCCTACCCTTGAAGATAAGATAAAACCTTCCTACAGACAGGGACACCGGTGTGCAGCCACTTCCTCTTATAGAAGTGACGGATAAAGGCGTCACCTTTAACATGATCCTCTTCAGGGCCTGGGCTCATCACATTTGGATGATGCAGAATCAACCATCCCATCAAATAATGGAATGGTAGCTCAGCTCGGGGAAAGTTGTCTTTCTTGCCCCTCCCATGGACCACATCGTCGGCAAAATCTCTCAAACCCCTCAACAGGTTACACACCATCGCGGAAAGGAGTGCCAGAGGACGACCAAAAACTAGTTTTATCGCTGGCAAAATGAGGTTCCTGCTCACTCTCTCGACGGATCCAGATCCGCCCGAGAACACGTAGTCCCGGAGCCATATCATCAAGTAGAAAGTCAATACTGCCTTGGAAGACATCCGGTGCACGCAATGCCAGAAACAACTATATACATCGTCACCACTCTCGTTTGAACGAGGAGTCTTCTCGCCTGATCGGTTCATATCGGAGGTCACCTCCGTGTGACTCAGTCCCTGCGGAGTCACAAACCGAATCTTCGAAAGGTCCATCAGGTCCTGCTTGAAGATATAATCCCTCTAAGCAGTCACATGGGGCTGTGATTCGCCCTTCTCCCTCCGTTGCATCAGATAATGGTGGCTCACCACCTCCTTGAAAACGGCTACCATTTCTGGGTCCTTGTCTTCCAGAACTTGAATCTCCTCATTTGTCGGGAAATATTCCTCATATGGCTCCGAGTCCCAGGGGAGCTTGAACACCTCATACATCTCGTGGAGGGCCAATCCCAACTCTCCTACCGGAGTAAAAAAGGTGCCAGTCTGGGTGTTAAATATTTCCAGGGGAGCAAGAAACATATATCGATTAAGGTCGACACCTGTTTGGGTGGCACGAAGAGCAGCAGTCAGCCCAATCGCTTTCAGCTCAGTCTTAAACTTCATCAAAACCTAAAGGGTCAGCTCGTCCCACTTTGAAACGTGGTGACACCAGCTCTCAACCCAAAAATCTCCTTTCGGATACACAACATTCGATGTTTGCATCCGGCTCGCAAAGGTCGAAGCACCGAAGACGAAAGTGTCAGAGGGAACATCACTATAAATGCTCCCAGGGTACAAAGTTCGACAATGTTACGAGGTCTCGGCACGCAAGGAGGCCAAGGTATCTCTTTGATTCGAAGTAACATCAATACGGAGGGTACCCCCCACTGTCCCTCCTTGAGAGGGAGTAAGTTCCCATGTCATCCTCCTCTTGGAGGCCAAACGGTAGAAAGTCATCAGTGGTAATTGACGCTCAGACTACCGCATGTACAGGGCCACGCCCTTCGCTATGAAGAACCAGTCTTCCTTGATCTTCAGTATCTTCGCCTCAGTGGAGATCAAGCGGTCACCAAGCAGAAAGGCCGGTTTCAAGAAAATCACATTCTCGGATACAGCAGATTTCAGTTTACCGCTCTCCATTATACTTTGGAGAAAAACAGGCGACTGGTCCCAGATTTACAACATCCTCTCGGGAAGCTGATCCAGCCTGATAGCAGCCTTCACTGGGCCTATTTCCTATCATGTGCAAACAGATACCTATATACGTGTATACACTTAGTCCTCTCCTCTATTCCCTATCATGTGCCCTTGGTGCACAAACCTTCTAGGCCTATTTCCCCCAACTGGTAAAGTCCCTACTGCCATGGAAACTATCTTGTGCATCTATGTTCCTTGACCATATGTCACAAATTGTCGTATCCCAAGACTAAACATGTACTCCACACTCCCTATAGGTAACCACATGCCCCCCCTCCTAGTCACACACACACTCTATCAATTAGGCACACCCTACATATATACATACATGTATGTAAATCTAGATATAATACTTAGACTCGTATATACACCCATTCCTAAGAGCAATCCAACCTAATATGGGTTCAAAACTGAAAAACATGACCAAAATGACCATTGTGACATTGCTACATACACTTAGTGGGCAACACTTGTAATCTCTCTCTAATGGCCACTAAACTCCTTTAATCATCACAATAGGGCTCATTTGAACCTCAATCTACCTTCTATTGGTCATGGGTATGGTCTCCTACATGAATGCATGAATTTCAACCATGAAAATAGAAGTTTAAAGGGTTATACCTATGTAGAATGGAGCCTACACGAAGCTCCATAAATTTGAGAAAGATGGGTGAAGAAAGAGCTCCCAAAACCTTGCTAGAGCCTCCACCAATCCTTCTTAAGCTCCTCCATGCTTTTGTCCAACAAAGGGAAGAAGGAGGAGATAATATAGAAGAGGATGGAATGGAGAAAAGATGGAAACCTTAGGTTTTGTGGTGGCTACCATTGAAGGCTTGTGGGGGTCATATAGGGTCTTGCTAAGCCCTAAATCATCATGACACTTAGTATTAAGTAGGTCCTTAAGTGGGCTAAGTGTTTTGGATCTAATTAAGGCTTGTACTCAACTTGGTCATGACTAGAGTCTAATTGATCAACTAATTGGTCAAGTCACATTAAATGGGGTCCACCATGACAAATGAATAAGCTAGCCTACTAATAAATACAACCATCATATAAAAAAATTACACTAATTATGAAATAACAAAAATATCCTTATTTGAAAAATTGATGGTTATAGAATAAAGAGTCAAAACTCCTCTCCATGGCAACCTAATGCATGGGGGATCCCTAATGAATGCCTCTACACTAATTTAATATAAATTAGAAGGTTAGAATGCTCATACCAATTGGGAGATGGATTTCCAATACAAAATTATGTAGATCTAGAATTCCTTCAAGTTCCAAGTGCTCCAATCCCTGCAAGCTAGCTTCTAGAACCTTCTCATCTCTAAGGGGAAGAGAATGAGACCAATTTGGGTCAATTTGAAGAAAATTTGGTGGTAGAAACAATTAGGAAAGAAGCATCTAATTAGAGTTAGGGTTTGGAATGAAATGAGGAGGAAGAAGATAAAGTGAGACTTAAATAGAGGTGTGGGATGCCATAATAGGTTTAATTTAGGGTTATGGCTAAAGAGGAATGTCAACTAAGCCCTCCTCTTAGTCATGACAAGATTATGGAATAATCCTCTCTTCCTAATTAGGGTTTAGTCACACTTCCTAATTAATATTGCTAGTCTTGCTAGAGACTAACTAAAGTTCGATTAGGCTAGTCCTAATCATTCAATTAGGTGGTCGTGTCAAGTCGGTTTAGGTCATTTAGGATTACTAACCACTATTCTAATTAAAGACTAACCACTATTTGTATACAATAATTTAATATGTGCACTATATTAATATTATAGATAATTAACCAAAATTATGAAGTTTAGTTTTGAAAAATAATTTATCATTCAATATATAATTTAAATTCACGATAATATCAAGAAATGAGAAAAGTCAAGAATACCCCTCTTCCAGTAAAGTGGTAGTTACATGAACCATTCATTTCGATTAATAAAACCAGAGTTTTGAGGGGGATTTTTAGAACTGAAAGATTGTCCATATTTGCAAGAATATAATCTGTCAATGTATGACGGAATGATTTTGATGCAACACACTTTGTTTGCATTAAATTTCTTTTAGCTTTTGGGTCGACGATAAAAGTTTGTTTCATATATAATATTACTATAATTTAGAACTAATAAGTACTAATCAATAAACTCAAGATATTTTTTTCTACAAAAGTAAAAATTACCTCCACCGATGATCATGCATTGTCTTTGATATTTTGAGGAACTTTTCGCAAATCATCATAAGTAATTAGTATCATAGAACGTGAAATAACCCCAATCAAACTGACATATTCTGCCCCAGCCCCTATCAAACTGACACATTCTGCCCCAGCCCCTATCAAACTGACACATTCTGCCCCAGCCCCTCTGACGGGATGTCTGACCTCATTGAATATGACATTTTTTTTCATCCGTCACTATTCGCTTGATAGATCTCTCCATTTTTGTAGAACCTCTTATTGCTTTTTCTTTTGGACTTTCTCCACTTGGGGAGTGTTCATCTATGTAACCTGTGACAACAACAAGCATGAGACAAAAATACTGCTCTATTTATAATTTGAAATGTAATATGATTTGTTTCAGTACAACTATTTGTAGAATAAGAATTTCAAAGTAAATAAAACATAATTTGTATTTGGTATCCTAGATCTTGTTGGACAAAGACACAACCAAAACATGACACCTATTTGGGAGTCATACGGTTCCTAGGTTGAATGCCAATTTAATAGGAAACTATCTAAAGGAGTTCACAATTATGAAAATGCAAAATATGAATTTATTTCTCTACCAGATGTTTGCCTCCAATTATGTTTTACTCTAGCAGATGTTCTTGAACATAATAATGATTTAAATTGTAGGAGTATAGTAATGAATACTGATGCAACATGTGAGAAATGACTACTGATAATAAGATTAAAAAGAGTACGTTGTCGACTACTCAAATTACTAAGATATATGTGTACTAGAAATAAAATTTGATAGTGTGTCAATATGAGTTGTAAATCAATATATCTAAAGTACTATAATAATATCCCCTTGACAATTAAACCTGCTATAAATAAAATTTGACAGTGTTTCAATATGAGTACTAAATTAAGAAGAAGAAGAAGATTCAGGTTCCTACCACTTGAACACATGTATTACTGTTGAAGTACTCAAGACAAATAACTGATTTATTAAGATGCATACCTCTTTTGATGTCCTATTTTTGTTATTATTGGAAGGTCTAATATTAGGCATGCTTGTTGTATGCAAGGTGGCCGAAAAAAGACTATGAAATAATATACTAGTTTGTTGGTCCAAACTATATATATCAAACAAATTACTAGACTAGATCACACTATATATGTCAAACAAAATAAGTGTATTGTATAAGGAAAAAGAGATTGGAGTAATTATATGAGTCAAAAAAGAATTCATTAATGTCAAATATGATAATAAACTTGTGTCCAAAAGTTACTTATCAACCCAATCCCCTTCAAAACCTACTCTTTTATAACACATATTATCATCATCCCCAACATCAAATAATCCAGTATTCAATGATGCATTAGCAAAGGGAGGATGTTCAATCAACATGTCCAGGTCTCCATCATCTTCTTTGTGTAGGTAGTATTTTTGACCCATTGACAAAACAACAGACCATTGAGGATCAAGTTGGTCTTTTACATAAAATACTTGCTTGGCCTGTGAAGCTAAAATAAAAGAATCTGATTTGTACCCAACTCGATTAAGGTCCACCAATGTGAAACCAAGTTCATCAACCTTAACACCCTTACTCTTGACCCAGTCGCACTTAAATACTGGAATGTTGAACATGTGATAATCGAGTTCCCATTTTTTGTGATAACTCCATAGAAACACATATCCCCTACTATAGGATTCTTATCTTTCGAACTAGCAATCGGTATTGTCGTAGCTACAAGAGTAACTCTACTACTTTTGATAACTTGAGCATTGTCACGATTCTTCGTGTGATAGTGACAACCATTGATAATATAGCCAGAACATTTAAGCACATGGTGGCTAGGCCCTTGTGTTATCCACTTCACAGTTTGTGAGATGTCTTTTTTTACATTAAATGCACTGCCAACCTGCAAAGGTTCAGATTTATTAAAATTGTTTAACATCTGAATCAGTAGCGTATAAATACAATAATATTGCTTCAACTACTACCTTCTCCTGTAAACAATGGATAAATGTCTGATTGTGTCTGTCCCCACTTTTTGTTTTTAGATTTAAAGGGATGTTGTAATTGCAACCACTCCATATGCTCACTGTCAAATCATCATAACAATTTATCATACAATTTTATAGCAATTTTCATAGAATGAATTATTAAATAGAAAATTTTAGGTAAAGATGCTACTCAATATAAGGTTGAATTTCATATGTATTCTCCAAAACATATAAATGGACTTATTGCCATTTTTACGATCAATTGCAACGATACGACCTCCAGGCAGAAGTTTGTCTTCTTTAATTTTGCCCTTTCTTGCAAGTGGATTTTCGATTGCCTCAACATATGATAGATACTCGCTACAAAATTCTATTGCTTCTTCTGCAATATAACATTCTGCAATGCATCCTTTGGGACGGTTATGATTGCGTACATAACCCTTCAAGAGTTTCATGCACCTTTCAAATGGATACATCTATGTTAGAAAAATAGGTCCACATATTCTGACTTGTGCAATAAATGTCCCTTTCAGTGACAAGTTTGACACTTGTCACAAATTACTTGTCACAGAAACCCGCTTTTCTTATAGTGTAAGATAGAGCGTTAAATGGACCATAATGTCAAAGAAAGATAGTGGAAAGTACTTTTTCAACATGCATAATGTGACCACGAGATCATTTTGAATATCGTTTAGCTTATTAACATCCACCACTTTCTTGCAGATTGCATTGAAGAAGAAGCAAAACCGATTAATAGCTACTTTAATTGGCTTAGGAAAAATAGAACGGATTGCCACTAGTAGTAGTTATTGCATTAGTGCATGACAATCATGTGATTTGAGACCATAAAGCTTCAAATCTTGCATTGAGACAAGATTTATGATATTAGAAGAGTAACATTCAGGAGCCTTCATGTCTAGCAATGTTTGACAAAATAACTTCTTCTCATCCTTTGTTAATGTGTAACAAGCTCACAAAAAATAAGTACGTTTTCTTTCAAAACTAGGTTTTAGTTATGTCCTTAGACCCTCGTCCACAAGACCAAGATAAGCAATGAATCCATCCTTTGTCTTTCCACGAATGTTAAGGAATGTACCATATATGCTCTCATAAACATTTTTCTCGATGTGCATAATATCGTGTGTGTGGTGAACATGCAAGTGTTCCCAATAATCAAGTCTGGAAAAAATATTAACTTCTTCTTCACCCATATTATTTTACCAAAATTGTTTTGCACTTTCCACGTTTCTTTCCAGGAGTTTGAAATTTCACCAACCTTTTCTAATATCCTATTTTTGCTCAAAGGTGTTGGAGGATCACGAAATTCCTGCTTACCATTGAAAACTTTTTTTGACTTTGATACGTGTTTGCAAAAACAAAAATTATATTACAAACTTTAAAAAAATCGTACATGAGTACAATGAATTCTGGGGAAGTACAACTGTAGGAGTCTGGTCTGATTGACGATCGCTTTGTCCCTTTGACGAGGCAATTGTGTATGGAAGCAAGCTTGTCACTATGTCTCGGAGCTTCTGTTGACAAAGAATCTTCTGTATTGCTCGGCCGTGTAGAAGTATCGACAGAACTTTGACTTCAATTAATAGTTGAAGAACTTGCTCTTAAGAATTGTTGATTGCAGAAGATAGAAGTGCGATGAGTTCTCAAACTATACCCCTCCTCTCTGTGTCTATATGTTGGAGAAGTGGAGCTCTATTTATAGAACCAAGAGAGTAAAATACATGAAATGCTGAAGAGTATACATGAGTAAAAAGGAAGACTGTAATGAAATATCTACTATAAGTAAAGAGCTACAGTGAACTAGTGATTTAGAGTACAAGCTAGACATGTGAACGGCTTGATAATAAGCATGAGAGGTCGTACATGGCTACAATGCTTGGAAATTGTCCACATGACTATTTATACTTCCCGTACCCCAATCAATACACAAGGATGTAGACAAGTTATGTTATTACATGATATTCACATGGGGGCCCATATAAGGGTGCATGTGAATATAAACATGGGGGCTCCGTGTTCATGAGAGTACATGAATCTCGAGAGTGCACATGTAAGGTGAAAGCACAAGAGTACATGATGAAAGTGAAACGCACATTACATGATGTATCTGATGCTCCCAAGGGGATAACATCGTATGAAAAGATCCATATAGTACTAATCCGTGTTTCCATCGTGTCAACATCAAGTAAGATAATCTAGAGCGAGAAAGTACTCCTAGCAAGAATGAAACGGTCATTGAATGTACTCGCCTGATAACCTGAACAGCTGATAGGTATAGAGGTCCAAACTGAAGCCACAGAGTCCTATTTAAAGCAACACAGGTTACAAGGTGTTCAAGTTGTAATAAATGAATTTCTACAAGCAATCTATATTATTCTAGGCTCTTCTAAGTCAAGTCAACTCTAGGTCAACTCCGATCATCAATCTAGTCAAACTAGGTCAAGTGTTGACTTACAGTTTACTTTTAGTCAATTGGTCAACTCTGGTCAAACAGGGTCAATTCTAGTCTAATTATTGAAGATATAAAGTGTACTTCGTTATTCCTACGTCAAAACTTACGACACGCAAATCGAGGCAAGATGATCAACGGTAAAGTTAATAATCTTATTATAGTGATCCACGTGTCCATCTTGTCAATTTCAGCGATGTGAGATCACTAGAATTGACTGATCTCAGTTTCGTTGTACTAATCCCAAAATACGAATATTACAAGAATTAATTATAATAAAAAAGGTGATACATAGAGAAACTATCTACCAACATTGTCGGATGATGAAATAAACATCGCCAACGTGTTTAGAATGGTCAAATTAGCTAGGATGGCCTACCCATCGGTCCAATTTGGACACAAGGGCAAAAAGGTCATTTTGGGTCAAAACGGTATCTGTGTCGGAGCCGTTTTGCATCGAAAAAACGTGCAAGAAAACAAGTCTACAAAATATAACAAATTATATGTCCAATAAACCAGAATGACGATACGAACCCAACGGTATATCCAGAATTGGATTCCGTTGACCCGATCTCAATTTGGTCCGTTGACCAGAACTTGAAATTTCGGTTTACACGGAAATGCGTGCCGGAGCCAATGTTCTCAAAACTCAGCAAACTATATGTCAATGAGTTCAGAATGACGATACGAATTCAATGGTATATCCGAAATTGGATTCCTATGAGCCGGCGTCAAAAAGTCCTATTGACTCGGACTTTGGGACCCACTTTGCACCGAAAAACGTGCCAGGGCCTACGTCCTCCAAATCTAACAAATTTTATATGAAAATATGCCAGAACGATGCCACGAGTCTACTGGTGGTGTCAGAAATAAAATCTGGAGTCCCGTGTTCAAAAATGGAATTTTACAAGTTGGAAATTATGAATTCAGATGGCCAACTTTGGCGTCGAATTCAACCATTCAAACAAGCTCACAATGAAACAAAACTGGAGGGGTAGGAAAAGGGTTATACCAGCTTTGCACAGGAACTGGTAGCACGACAAATAGAGCTGCGATAGAGGAGGTACAAGCCGACGAAGTTGGCTCCGTGAAACTGTCCAAAATTTATACAATTTAAACGATCAACTTGGTGGCCGGTTTTGATGTATCAAACGATAAAATTAATGGACGAAAATTGACAAGAGTGAAGATGGATATACCGAGATTGTGAAGGAGCGAAGAAATTGCCGATCCAATGGTCGGATTTCTTGAAAATTATGCACGAAGTTGCTGCGACGGGGCACCAAATAGGACTTGATTCCGCGCGCGTCACGGCGGGAATTCGTACGAAATGCACGAATCGCCTATACATCACACCGGAGAAGGAGGTGGCGGACCCAGGGAGGTCGTCGGTGTTCGCCTACCGCGGGGGGCACAGCCACGGCGATGACGGCCAGCGACGTGGCCTGCGCGCACGGCCACAGGGCCGTTTCCCGGCCGGCCATGCTGCAAACTGCTGCAGCCGCTGCTGTGCGCGGGGCTGCGCACCTGGCCTGGCCTGGCCCGGCAGAGGTACAGCGTTTTGTTGGCTCGGTAGAGGTGGTTGGATGTGGTGGCGGTCGGTTGAGATGATGGAGGTGATGATGGTGATAAGTGAAGAAGAAGGATGAGGAGGCTGGTGGAGCGGCCTGCTGGTGGTGGTGGCCGATGGCCAGGGTGGTGGTCGACGGCGTCGGCCACGGTAGAGGGAGGTCGGCCGGCAAGGCTGGGCTCGGCTATGTGAGGAGCTCGGGGAGGTTTGTAGAAGCTGTTGTGTGTGTAATGGGAGTTGGAGAGAGAGAGAGATGAGATGAGTGTAAATAATTAATGAGAAAGAGAGATGAGAAAATATTCTCATCCTAGATTTTAGGGCCAGCTGTGGCTATGAGTGTGTGGGAGTTTGTCATGTAGGAAATTGGATGGATAGGATTAATTAGGAGAATCAAAGGCTAGGGTTAAATATAGCTAAAATTAGGTCACTCCAAGGGATTTTAATAAATAAAATTTTCTATCGAATATTAAAATTGGTAGAATGAGTATTTAATATAATTTTTGGGCAAGGAAAGTGAGGGCGTCATGAGAGAGGTAAACATGAAGCTGGGATTGCGTTCAGTGGAGTCGGGTTGGATCAAAATTGGACATGGCACAATAATCAAATTTAAATAGGTATTTATGATCATGGGTAAATAAGTAGCATGTGGGAGCTCAATAAATGGGACACAAGTATCATGAGGGTAGTAGGCTCAATGTGGGCCATGTCCATATTTGGGGTTGTCAGGTTTGGGTCGACAGGGTATCCATAATTCAAGTCGAAAATAAATGTGACACCGTGGGGTGAAATAAAATTGGGTCACGTGTCATGAAAGTTGTGTGAAGCAAATGGAGCACAAAATGGTGTGTCTGAGTGGGATACGAAGGTCATGAGTGAAGTGTGTCTCGAGTAGATCATGCATGAGAAGTTGGTTTCAAGAAAATGACTGGTCTGGTGCTCCCAAATCAAAAGTCACGGTAACGTGCATACGATGATCAAGGAAAAGAGTGGGAAATCAATTAATGATCAAATGGTCTAAATCGACCCGAAATTCTGCGAAGCAAAAAGTGTACAAGGAAACAAGTTTGGATGGGACATTATATACCATCATGAAGGTAATCCTGTCCACTACAAAACTCGTGAAGAAGGTTTCCAGAGATGAACATCCCTGACACTCCAAATATCAAAGGCACGGAAAAGTACATTAATAGATAAATAAACAGAATAAATTATTTATTGAAACTAAATCAATCAAAAAAAATTTAAAAAAATCAACCCGAAATTCAGGGTGCTCATATCCTACCCACCTTATAAAAATTGTGTCCTCGAAATTAAAATGTTCATACTCCTTCTAGGTCAAACCCCCACAATCAAGTCTCAGAACTTAAACAAATCATATGGTTAAAAAGGACGACATACAGGGTCATGGCGTACGGTGGTAGTGAAAGTCTCATCTAGGTATACTAGTCATGCTAAACCAAAACGGTCATAGGGTATCAAAACATACAAGCAATCTGGGATGTTAAACTGGAAAAGATACAGAAATAACAAATCATCAAAACTGTAAGATAGTCTACCATCCTATACGAAAACTGGTACTTATCAAAAAATAAAATAAGATAACTACCAATTATCTATAAAGGGGTACTATTCAAAGAAAAATCAAAATCAAAAGTTAAAGGATGAAAGTCAATTGCATTGAAATCCAATCACAATATATATATAGAGAGAGAGCGTTAGAGAGGGAAAATCTAGCATTATGTAAAGGTTATGTGGCTCGTGTGTGTATGGGTGTATGTGGACATGTTCATATGGTTAGATAGTAGGCATGTGTGTATGTGAAATATACATGAAAGTGTATATGAGGATTTGGGTTTCAAAACAATAGCTATCCAGTTACACTACTCATGGCATATTGGTTAACAATCTACAATGCACAACCTATTTACTCATAGCATGCATGGCTAACCATATATATATATATATATATATATATATATATATATATATATATATATATATATATATATATATATAAAGAGGTAGAGATTTAGTTATGTATCTATATACATTATAACATGTATGCATAAACTCTGTATATATCTATATAGATATATGAACATAACATAGAGAGGAAGGGTTAGGTTTACATGGCAGTGTATACTATGTTAGGGTGTGTGTGTCTTTGTACAGGGTTATAGCTTTAGTGTTGAAAGGTTAAACCCAGTTTTAGTTCAGCATTTACATACAAAATCTGAAAATAAGCTAACTTTTAAACAAGTGTAATATTAACATAACGCAGTTTCAGATTTTAGGGGTTTGAAACATCACAACTAATTCAATGCTCCCAACACATCCTAACATGATGGAGATGAAACCCTAACATACTATCCATACATTTATCTATGCATACAGTTCAATATTACATATTAAATCTGAAATTGAACTAAACATTTGAAATCAATGTAAAAAAAATGTTAACATGTATTCAGTTTTAGGATTTTGGAGAAATTCGAACATCAAACCAACCCAAAGTTCATCACAACCACAACCTAACATGTAAGAATATGAAACCTAACACTATATCCCTACATGCAACAATGTATACAGCTCAAAATATTACATTTAAAAAAATAGCAAATCGAACTAAACATTTGGAATCCAGTATTAAGGGTTAATATGCACACAGTCTCAGGTTTGACAAATTTAAACACAAAACTCAACCAATTTCTTTAAGAATTGAAACCCTGTATATAACATACATGTGCAATGATGTAAACAAAACTAATAACATAAAATTTATATTTAAATTATGAATTTAAACTGGAAAAAGCAGAGAACCAGTCTCTGATACTGTACTGTATCAAAAATATTGGAGTTTTGAGAATTCAAACATCAACAACATATTAATATGTATTTAGATAGGTTGGTAATCAAGTGTAGCATGCATACATGTCAGGCAAAGTGTCTGTGTCCACTATATATATTCTCATGTCCCAATATAAAAATCAAATTCTATATCAAGACCAACATTTAGATTCCTACCAAGATTACAAAGTAGGTAATTGATGTTATCAAGACAGTTTTATTATTATTATTTATTTTTATTTTTTTATAACACAAGAAATAATGACAAGAAGAAAATAATGATAAAATCTGTTCTGCTTATCTGTTTAAAAGAAGGAACCATTTTGAAACCAGAGCTATAATATCAAATCCAAGATAAGGTCTAGCAAAATCATCGATTCATTGTATTATGAAGAAACTCATAGCAAGAACTTACACAAGGTTCATAATAACAGCTAAAGCTACTCCTACTCCTAAGTTAAATAATGAGAAGCAAAACAAACAAACAACAATTTTTATTAAAAACTAATACAAGTAATAATGGCAAGAAGAAAATAATGATAAAATCCTTTCTTACTCAATCTATTAAAAAAAGGGACCATTTGAGATCAGAGCTATATAAACAAGTCTAAGATAAGGCCTAGGCCTAAGACAATTCGTCAATTCATTATATTAGGAAAGAATTATATCCAATAAAGTTATACAAAGGATTATATCAACAATTAAAACTATTTTTTTACTCCTAAGTTAAGTGATGAAGAAACAATTTTTTTGGCTGAAATACAAGGTAGAGATGATTGTTTTTTTAAAGCTTTAGAGATATAATCTGATAATCATATGCGTCTTCCTGAAATTTTGTTGTCAGAATTCTGCCACGCCAATAAGCATAGCTGCAATAAACGATAGAGTCCACAATAAGGCATACACCCTATAATCATGTTATCTAGAATTCTTACCACGCCACCCGATATGGCTGTAAGAAAATCTAGATTTCATAACTAAGATAAGTATAGCTATATCAGGCTCTACGTCCTTGTCATGCTAGCAAATATGACTGCAATAAATTCTAAATTCCATAATAAAGTAGACTTTTACCTTTCTCACTGTCCTTATTAAGTATGTTATCAGGTTATACCTTAATTCCAAAAAAAATATATATATACATATAAATACAAACTCAAATTCAACCACAAATATCAAGATTCAAAATTCAATAATAATTCATCAAAAATCATATAAATACAGACTCAAATTCAACCACTAACATCAAGATTCAAAATTTAACAATAATCCATCAAAAATCATATAAATACAGACTCAAATTCAACCACTAACATCAAGATTCAAAATTCAACAATAATCCATCAAAATCAAGTTCAATAACAGGAAGTAAAGGTAAATCAAATCAGGGGAAAAATAGATTTCAAATCGAAGTTAAAATAAGATTCTCAAGGGTCGTCCCAGGAATCTCTCAAGGAGGCCTAACTGTGATTGAGTACCTTCAAAAATATATCATAATCCTACTGCAGGCTGTAGTGATACTCTAGTTCGAATACCACTACATAAACTCGACCTGCATGGGTCACCACTAAAAACGTGTCACGACCCGCACCCACTGTGATGGTACGAGTACGTAACAGCGCCCAGCCTACGCCGCAGTGCCGACAGTAGAACGCTGTCCTAGGTCAAACATCTAACAATATAAAGGTACCTGTACAGTATATACACTCCGAATGGAGGTGACATAGCAAATACAGTCTCAATCACATCTAAGGTAGAGCATGATAAAAGATAGATAAAATATGAAATCCACAAAGAGATACCGCAGATAGAAGTCTAAGTGTCTAAGATACACAAACCCAGAAAACATCTCAAATCTCAAATACAGTAATCCATAAAGTAAATACAACTCAAGACAACTGAAATAAATATCTATACAACCTCTACTTTGTCTCCTCTAGGCTAGCAGCCAACCTCCAAGCTATCTGTAAAATTTATCAACAGGTCCAGTCAGGACAGGAGCGAGCACAGTACATCTCACGCAGTTCATATAATGACAGGAATAAAATACAGGCAATAGAGTAAAATACATGAAACGCTGAAGAGTATACATGAGTAAAAAGAAAGACTGCAATAAAATATCTACTATAAGTAAAGAGCTACAGTGAACTAGTAATTTAGAGTACAAGCTAGACATGTGAACGGCTTGATAATAAACATGAGAGGTCGTACATGGCTACACTACTTTAGAAATTGTCCACATACTATTTATACTCTCCCGTATCCCAATCAATACACAAGGATCTAGACAAGTTATGTTATTACATGATATTCACATGGGGGCCCATATAAGGGTACACGTGAATATAAACATGGGGGCTCCGTGTTCATGAGAGTACAAGAATCATGAGAGTGCATATGTAAGGTGAAAGCACAAGAGTACATGATGAAAGTGAAACGCATATGCCATGATGTATCTGATAATCCCAAGGGGATAATATCGTATGAAAAGATCCATATAGTATTAATCCATGTTTCCATCATGTCAGCATCAAGTAAGATAATCTAGAGCGAGAAAGTACTCCTAGCAAGAATAAAACGGTCAGAGAATGTGCTCGCCTGATAACCTGAACAGCTGATAGGTATAGAGGTCCAAACTGAAGCTACAGAGTCCTATTTAAAGCAACACAGGTTACAAGGTGTTCAAGTTGTAATAAATGAATTTCTACAAGCAATCTATATTATTCTAGGCTCTTCTAAGTCAAGTCAACTCTAGGTCAACTCCGGTCATCAATCTAGTCAAACTAGGTCAAGTGTTGACTTACAGTTGACTTTTAGTCAACTGGTCAACTCTGGTCAAACAGGGTCAATTCTAGTCTAATTATTAAAGATATAAAGTGTACTTCGTTATTCGTACGTCGAAACTTACGACACGCAAATTGAGGTAAGATGATCAACGGTAAAGTTAATAATCTTATTATAGTGATCCATGTGTCCATCTTGTCAATTTTAGCGATGTAAGATCACTGGAATTGACTGATCTCAGTTTCGTTCTACTAATCCCGAAATACGAATATTACAAGAATTAATTATAATAAAAAAGGTGATACATAGAGAAACTATCTACCAATATTGTCGGATGATGAAATAAACATCGCCAACGTGTCCAGAATGGTCAAATTAGCTAGGATAGCCTACCCATCGGTCCAATTTGGACACAAGGGCAAAAAGGTAATTTCGGGTCAAAACGGTATCCGTGTCGGAGCCGTTTTGCACCGAAAAATATGCAAGAAAACAAGTCTACAAAATATAACAAATTATATGTCTACGAAGCCAGAATGACGATACGAACCCAATGATATATCCAGAATTGGATTTCGTTGACCCGATCTCAATTTGGTCCGTTGACCAGAACTTGAAATTCCAGTTTGCACGAAAATACGTACCGGAGCCAATGTTCTCAAAACTCAGCAAACTATATGTCAACGAGTCCAAAATGACGATACGAACTCAACGGTATATCCGAAATTGGATTCCGATGAGCCGGCGTCAAAAAGTCTTATTGACCCGGACTGTCGGACCCACTTTGTACCGAAAAATGTGTCAGGGTCCACGTTCTCCAAATCTAACAAATTTTATATAAAAATATGCCAGAACGACGCCACGAGTCTACTGGTGGTGTCAAAAATGAAATGTGGAGTCCCGTATTCAAAAATAGAATTTTACAAGTTGGAAATTACGAATTCGGACGGCCAACTTTGCCGTCGAATTCAACCAATCAAACAAGCTCACAATGAAACGAAACTGGAGGGGTAGGAAGAAGGTTATACCAGCTTTGTACAGAAACTGGTAGCACGCCAAATGGAGCTACGGTGGAGGAGGTACAAGCCGACGAAGTTGGCTCCGCGAAACTGTCCAAAATTTATAAAATTTAAACGGTCAACTTGGTGGCCGGTTTTGATGTATCAAACGATAAAATTAACGGACGAAAATTGACAAGAGTGAAGATGGATATACCGAGATTGTGACCGAGCAAAGAAATTGCCGATGCAATGGTCAAATTTCTCGAATATCGTGCACGAAGTTGCTACGACGGGGCGCCAAATTGGACTTGATTCCGCGCGCGTCACGGCGGGAATTCGTGCGAAATACACGAATCGCCTATACGTCGCACCGGAGAAGGAGGTGGCGGACCCAGGGGGTCATCGGTGTTCGCCCACCGCGGGGGGGCACGGCTACGACGGCGGCGGCCAGTGGCGTGGCCTGCGCGCACGGCCACAAGGCCGTTTCCCGGCCAGACATGATACAAACTGCTGCAGCCACTGCTGTACGCGGGATACACGCCTGGCCTGGCCTGGCCCGACGGAGGCACGGTGGTTTGTTGGCTCGGTGGAGGTGGTTGGATGTGGTGGCGGTCGGTTGAGATGATAGAGGTGATGATGGTGATAAGTGAAGAAGAAGGAGGAGGAGGCTGGTGGAGCGGCCTGCTGGTGGTGGTGGCCGACAGCCAGGGTGGTGGTCGACGGCGTCGGCCACGGCGGAGGGAGATCGGCTGGCGAGGCTGGGCTCGGCCATGTAAGGAGCTCGGGGAGGTTTGAAGAAGCTGCTGTGTGTGTGTAATGGGAGTTGGGGAGAGAGAGATAAGATGAGTGTAAATAATTAATGAGAGAGAGATGAGAAAATATTCTCATCCTAGATTTTAGGGCCGGCTGTGGCTATGAGTGTGTGGGAGTTTGTCATGTAGGAAATTGGATGGATAGGATTAATTAGGAGAATCAAAGGCTAGGGTTAAATATAGCTAAAATTAGGTCACTCCAAGGGATTTTAATAAACAAAATTTTCCATCGAATATTAAAATAGGTAGAATGAGTATTTAATACTATTTTTAGGCAAGGAAAGTGAGGGTGTCATGAGAGAGGGAAACATGAAGCTGGGGTTGGGTTCAGTGGAGTCGGGTTGGATCAAAATTGGACATGGCGCAATAATCGAATTTAAATAGGTATTTATGATCATGGGTAAATAAGTAGCATATAGGAGCTCAATAAATGGGACACAAGTATCATACGGGTAGTAGGCTGAATGTGGACCATGTCCATATTTGGGGTTGTCAGGTTTGGGTCGACAGTGTATCCACAATTGAAGTCGAAAAATAAATGTGACACCGTGGGGTGAAATAAAATCGGGTCACGTGTCAGAAAAGTTGTACGAAGCAAATGGAGCACAAAATGGTGTGTTTGAGTGGGACACGAAGGTCATGAGTGAAGTGTGTCTCGAGTAGATCATGCATGAGAAGTTGGTTTCAAGAAAATGACTGGTCTGGTGCTCCCAAATCAAAAGTCACGGTAACGTGCATACGATGATCAAGGAAAAGAGTGGGAAATCAATTAATGATCAAATGGTCTAAATCGACCCAAAGTTCTACGAAGCAAAAAGAGTACAAGGGAACAAGTTTGGATGGGACATTATATACCATCATGAAGGTAATCATGTCCACTACAAAACTCGTAAAGAAGGTTTCCAGAGATGAACATCCCTGACACTCCAAATATCAAAGACACGGAAAAGTACATTAATAGATAAATAAACAGAATAAATTATTTATTGAAACTAAATCAATCAAAAAAATTAAAAAAATCAACCCGAAATTCAGGGTGCTCACAAAAGGACCATGATGCGGTAGTCAGATGGAGAAATTCTGATGGTTGATGAATGAAGTCTGCATGGATTTGACAAGCTCGGCACTTTCTTGCATATTTAATGGCATTTGATACCATAGTGGGCCACGTCGGATGCGATCCTGTAGCTTTAGACCGGGATGATGTGCTCAACAAACACCATCGTGAGCCTCACGTAGTATTTATTTTGCTTCATCTCCCGCCTGACATCGTAGGAGTAGACCATCAAACGTTCGTCGATAGAGAGTCTTGGTGGTATGATTGTAATAGAATCGGAGCGATCATCGACGGATAGTTGTAGCTTCTTTAGGATCTTCAGGTAAGATGTCATGTACCACGAAGTTAATAAAAGGAGCCCTCTAGTCTTCAATGATGGCATTAATTTCTGTTGAATTGCTGAATTCAATGTTGGAATTATTCTTGATGTAAAATAATTTTATGTTAGTGACAACAACCATCTGCTGTTTTCCGACTAGAATTGCTAATACTTCAGCAAGATTAGCTAGTGCATCATCTTCTTTATTGCATGCTCATCGTACATGCTCAATGAAGAAGCCTTTGAATGATGTAGCCATTTTAACTGTTGCCTCGTGATATGGGACAAGATCCTGATGCTGAACTTCATACGTTCCTCTGACCTGATTGACAATTAGTTTAGAGTCTCCATAAACCTCAAGATATTCAATATCCAGCTGTTTAGCTAGTTGGAGACCAATGAGCAAAGCATTGTACTCTGCCACGTTGTTGGAGCATAATTCGTCCAGAGAATAAGCTCTTTGAATAGCCAATCCATTGGGTGATACAAGGACAATATTGGCTCCATCGACGATGGTGCCTTTCGTTTCGATTCTAGATGCTCCATCAAAGAATAGATGACAAGTAGAAAATTCTTCAGAAATTATGTTAGATTCCAGGGTTTCATCAGGAATTTCATCAGAGAGTTTAGACGTCTCGGGAATTGGATAAGCTGCTAGAAAGTCAGCGAGGGCTTGACCCTTAACAGACTTTTGGGGAACATACACCATATCGTACTGTGCTAATAATATGGCCCATGTAGCGAGTGTAGTGCCCCGCTCTACAAAGGCACTAGATAGACAGAAAGATTGGATTGCTGGCTCTGCAACAGAAGACGATTAATCTGGGTGAGTGGACAAAGACTCATTTTATGATTCGCTTGCGCCTAATAAGAATCAGAGCTTTTGATTGAATGCTTTGTTAATAACAAGACAGAAATCTTGAGTATGCTTAAAAGAGAATCCGTACTTTGTCTGCTAAGAAAGAGAACTGTTTCCTGCCTGAAAAGAAGATGGAATTGTTTATGAATTGCTCGATTGATGCATGATTCATTTGATATCGCATGCGCATTGGGGAATCCACTTAGTGACGAGCTGAACCCTAGAGAGTCACAGCGGCTAGCGACGAGCTGAACCCATGCGAGTCACAGCGGTTAGCGACGAGCTGAACCCAAGAGAGTCACAGCGGCTAGCGACGAGCTGAACCCATGCGAGTCACAGCGGTTAGCGACGAGCTGAACCCGTGGAAGGCACAGCGGCTAAGATGGAAATGATTGTGGCTTTTCAAAAGATGTGTTTTCAAAAGAATGTAAACTGACTAATGCATTCATGAAATAAATCTAGGTAAAGAGTAGCAAGATCACATCACAAGATAATATTTTCTCACTAAATGAACAGTGATCATTTCAGAAAAATGTAGCTTCTTTGTTCACAATTCACCAGTATGCTGATATACTGACCCACCATCAGTCTGCATGCAGGTGCACTATGCATCGAAAAGGATAGTCCGAAGCGATAGCCCGAGCCTCATCCTCAGGAACCAGAAATCAGAAAAGATGCCCAAGAGATGACATATGTGCAAGAGTTTGGTTTTGTATATAAAGGGATATAATGTATGGGAACGGGATCATTGTAATCTGTATTATTTTTGAGAGAATGTAACATTGTATCAGAGAGAATTGAGAGCTTGTAATCTGTTCAAATGAAACCAATAAAGAGAATTGTTTCTTGTTACCATTGTGTTTAATGCATATATTCTGAAATATGTCCGCTGCTGCTTCAATTATCTGCGATACGTTCCGCTGCGTATTGTCAACCTTGTCTATCTTGTCTTGTTCCAGGTCTTGGCCTTGTGCAAGCGCAACTTAGGCTTGCACGGCATCACGCCTTAGCGAGGACGAACGGTCCCAAAAGAGTCCGAAGCTAGGACGAAAGGACTCTGCGGGATCGGGGCGTGACAGAATGGTATCAGAGCAACACGATCCTCTGGCCAAATTTGATTTAGTTGAATTTGTACATGTCTTCTGATCGAAATTCCTTTGCCTACTTGATATCAATAATGAGATGAACGTTCCATACAATAAGTCAGTAAATATTTTATAATGGCGAAGGATGAGGACTATCGCTGCTAAGGATATCGTAAGTTTCTCCTTAAGTTTCGAGGAAGAAACTTCTTTTCGGTGGGTAATTATGTAGTGCTCCGCTCTGCGAAGGCACTAGATAGACAGAAAGATTGGATTGCTGGCTCTGCAACAGAAGACGATTAATCTGGGTGAGTGGACAAAGACTCATTTTATGATTCGCTTGCGCCTAATAAGAATCAGAGCTTTTGATTGAATGCTTTGTTAATAACAAGACAGAAATCTTGAGTATGCTTAAAAGAGAATCCGTACTTTGTCTGCTAAGAAAGAGAACTGTTTCCTGCCTGAAAAGAAGATAGAATTGTTTATGAATTGCTCGATTGATGCATGATTCATTTGATATCGCATGCGCATTGGGGAATCCACTTAGTGACGAGCTGAACCCTAGAGAGTCACAGCGGCTAGCGACGAGCTGAACCCAGGCGAGTCACAGCGGTTAGCGATGAGCTGAACCCAAGAGAGTCACAGCGGCTAGCGACGAGCTGAACCCATGCGAGTCACAGCGGTTAGCGACGAGCTGAACCTGTGGGAGGCACAGCGGCTAAGATGGAAATGATTGTGGCTTTTCAAAAGATGTGTTTTCAAAAGAATGTAAACTGACTAATGCATTCATGAAATGAATCTAGGTAAAGAGTAGCAAGATTACATCACAAGATAATATTTTCTCACTAAATGAACAGTGATCGTTTCAGAAAAATATAGCTTCTTTGTTCACAATTCACCAGTATGCTGATATACTGACCCACCATCAGTCTGCATACAGGTGCACTATGCATCGAAAAGGATAGTCCGAAGCGATAGCCCGAGCCTCATCCTCAGGAACCAGAAATCAGAAAAGATGCCCAAGAGATGACATATGTGCAAGAGTTTGGTTTTGTATATAAAGGGATATAATGTATGGGAACGGGATCATTGTAATCTGTATTATTTTTGAGAGAATGTAACATTGTATCAGAGAGAATTGAGAGCTTGTAATCTGTTCAAATGAAATCAATAAAGAGAATTGTTTCTTGTTACCATTGTGTTTAATGCATATATTCTGAAATATGTCCGCTGCTGCTTCAATTATCTGCGATACGTTCCGCTGCGTATTGTCAACCTTGTCTATCTTGTCTTGTTCCAGGTCTTGGCCTTGTGCAAGCGCAACTTAGGCTTGCACGGCATCACGCCTTAGCGAGGACAAACGGTCCCAAAAGAGTCCGAAGCTAGGACGAAAGGACTCTGCAGGATCGGGGCGTGACAGAATGGTATCAGAGCAATACGATCCTCTGGCCAAATTTGATTTAGTTGAATTTGTACATATCTTCTGATCGAAATTCCTTTGCCTACTTGATATCAATAATGAGATGAACATTCCATACAATAAGTCAGTAAATATTTTATAATGGCGAAGGATGAGGACTATCGCTGCTAAGGATATCGTAAGTTTCTCCTTAAGTTTCGAGGAAGAAACTTCTTTTCGGTGGGTAATTATGTAGTGCCCCGCTCTGCGAAGGCACTAGATAGACAGAAAGATTGGATTGCTGGCTCTGTAACAGAAGATGATTAATCTGGGTGAGTGGACAAAGACTCATTTTATGATTCGCTTGCGCCTAATAAGAATCAGAGCTTTTGATTGAATGCTTTGTTAATAACAAGACAGAAATCTTGAGTATGCTTAAAAGAGAATCCGTACTTTGTCTGCTAAGAAAGAGAACTATTTCCTGCCTGAAAAGAAGATGGAAATTGTTTATGAATTGCTCGATTGATGCATGATTCATTTGATATCGCATGCGTATTGGGGAATCCACTTAGTGACGAGCTGAACCCTAGAAAGTCACAGCGGCTAGCGACGAGCTGAACCCATGCGAGTCACAGCGGTTAGCGACGAACTGAACCCAAGAGAGTCACAGCGGCTAGCGACGAGCTGAATCCATGCGAGTCACAGCGGTTAGCGACGAGCTGAACCCGTGGGAGGCACAGCGGCTAAGATGGAAATGATTGTGGCTTTTCAAAAGATGTGTTTTCAAAAGAATGTAAACTGACTAATGCATTCATGAAATAAATCTAGGTAAAGAGTAGCAAGATCACATCACAAGATAATGTTTTCTCACTAAATGAACAGTGATCGTTTCAGAAAAATGTAGCTTCTTTGTTCACAATTCACCAGTATGCTGATATACTGACCCACCATCAGTCTGCATGCAGGTGCACTATGCATCGAAAAGGATAGTCCGAAGCGATAGCCCGAGCCTCATCCTCAGGAACCAGAAATCAGAAAAGATGCCCAAGAGATGACATATGTGCAAGAGTTTGGTTTTGTATATAAAGGGATATAATGTATGGGAACGGGATCATTGTAATCTGTATTATTTTTGAGAGAATGTAACATTGTATCAGAGAGAATTGAGAGCTTGTAATCTGTTCAAATGAAATCAATAAAGAGAATTGTTTCTTGTAACCATTGTGTTTAATGCATATATTCTGAAATATGTCCGCTGCTGCTTCAATTATCTGCGATACGTTCCGCTGCGTATTGTCAACCTTGTCTATCTTGTCTTGTTCCAGGTCTTGGCCTTGTGCAAGCGCAACTTAGGCTTGCACGGCATCACGCCTTAGCGAGGACGAACGGTCCCAAAAGAGTCCGAAGCTAGGACGAAAGGACTCTGCGGGATCGGGGCGTGACAGAATGGTATCAGAGCAACACGATCCTCTGGCCAAATTTGATTTAGTTGAATTTGTACATGTCTTCTGATTGAAATTCCTTTGCCTACTTGATATCAATAATGAGATGAACGTTCCATACAATAAGTCAGTAAATATTTTATAATGGCGAAGGATGAGGACTATCGCTGCTAAGGATATCGTAAGTTTCTCCTTAAGTTTCGAGGAAGAAACTTCTTTTCGGTGGGTAATTATGTAGTGCCCCTCTCTGCGAAGGCACTAGATAGACAGAAAGATTGGATTGCTGGCTCTGCAACAGAAGACGATTAATCTGGGTGAGTGGACAAAGACTCATTTTATGATTCGCTTGCGCCTAATAAGAATCAGAGCTTTTGATTGAATGCTTTGTTAATAACAAGACAGAAATCTTGAGTATGCTTAAAAGAGAATCCTTACTTTGTCTGCTAAGAAAGAGAACTGTTTCCTGCCTGAAAAGAAGATGGAATTGTTTATGAATTGCTCGATTGATGCATGATTCATTTGATATCGCATGCGCATTGGGGAATCTACTTAGTAACGAGCTGAACCCTAGAGAGTCACAGCGGCTAGCGACGAGCTGAACCCATGCGAGTCACAGCGGTTAGCGACGAGCTGAACCCAAGAGAGTCACAGCGGCTAGCGACGAGCTGAACCCATGCGAGTCACAGCGGTTAGCGACGAGCTGAACCCGTGGGAGGCACAGCGGCTAAGATGGAAATGATTGTGGCTTTTCAAAAGATGTGTTTTCAAAAGAATGTAAACTGACTAATGCATTCATGAAATGAATCTAGGTAAAGAGTAGCAAGATCACATCACAAGATAATGTTTTCTCACTAAATGAACAGTGATCGTTTCAGAAAAATGTAGCTTCTTTGATCACAATTCACCAGTATGCTGATATACTGACCCACCATCAGTCTGCATGCAGGTGCACTATGCATCGAAAAGGATAGTCCGAAGTGATAGCCCGAGCCTCATCCTCAGGAACCAGAAATCAGAAAAGATGCCTAAGAGATGACATATGTGCAAGAGTTTGGTTTTGTATATAAAGGGATATAATGTATGGGAACGGGATCATTGTAATCTGTATTATTTCTGAGAGAATGTAACATTGTATCAGAGAGAATTGAGAGCTTGTAATCTGTTCAAATGAAATCAATAAAGAGAATTGTTTCTTGTTACCATTGTGTTTAATGCGTGTATTCTGAAATATGTCCGCTGCTGCTTCAATTATCTGCGATACGTTCCGCTGCATATTGTCAACCTTGTCTATCTTGTCTTATTCCAGGTCTTGGCCTTGTGCAAGCGCAACTTAGGCTTTCACGACATCACGCCTTAGCGAGGATGAACGGTCCCAAAAGAGTCCGAAGCTAGGACAAAAGGACTCTGCGGGATCGGGGCGTGACAGCGAGCCTGGAATTGAGCGTGCTAGGCTTCCTCATCAAAACCCGGAGAGGGTTGACTCGGGAGATGACACGAATGGTTTAGCCTGTGATATAATGTCGTGTCTTTTGAACAGCGAATATCAAGGCTAAACATTTTTTTCTACCGGACTATAACGATATTCAACTCCAAATATCGTGCGGCTGAGATAATAGATAGCCTGCTCATGACCCTTTTTATTCTTCTGGGCTAGTAATGCACCCAATGAATGATCTATTGCTTGAACATACATCAGGAAGGGTATTCCTGAGACTGGAGGCACTAGAACTGGAGGGTTCATCAAGTACCCCACTATGTCTTCGAATGCTTGCTGGCATTCTTCAGTCCAAATAAAAGATACACCTTTCTACATGATTTGGATGAACGGTCTACAGCGTCCAGAGATATTTGAGATGAATCTCCTGATGTATGCAAGCCGTCCTTGGAATCCTCATAGCTCTTTTAAGTTGCATGGAGGACGCATCTCTTGAATGGCTTTGATTTTCTCAGGGTCAACATGTATACCTTTAGAGGTAATAACGAATCCGAAAATTTTGCCACTAGAGACTCCTAGGAATGATTTGGTGGGATTCATCTTGAGTTGATGTTCGCACATTAGATCGAAGATAGTTCTCAAGTCTTGGATATGGTCTTCCTTTAGACGACTTTTGACAGCAATATCATCGACATAGCATTCAACTGTCTTCCGTAAATGGTCACGGAAGATAGTACTCATAGCCCGCTGATAATTGCACCAGCATTTTTAAGACCGAATGGCATGACAGTGTAGCAATAGACTCCCAGAAAAGTATAAAAAGATGTATGTTTCTCATCTTCTGGATGCATCTTGATTTGATTGTATCCTGAGAATCCCTCCATAAAAGACATTTGTTCGAATCTGCAAGTATTGTCGATCATCACATCAGTGATCGAAAGAAGAAACTCATCCTTGGGACAAGCGTCGTTGAGGTCTCTAAAGTCAATGCAGACTCTGACCTTCCTCATTTTCTTTATAACTATGACAACATTGGGGACCCAGTCTGGATGTTATTCTTCTCTAACAAAGTCACAAGCGATAAGTTTCCTAACTTCAGTCTCTATGGCATTCTTTATGTCAGGTTTGAATCGAATTTATTGTTGTTTGACTGGCCTTGCATTAGGCCGAATGTGGAGTCTATGGGTAGCGATCTGAGGATCCAAACCTGGCATATCTTCATAGCTCCAAGCGAAGACATCAATATATTCCCGGATAAGTTGAATTAGTTTTTGTTTATCTGCCTCTGGGAGACTTTTGTTGATGAAGATTGGCCTAGGCAAACCTTCTTCTACAACATCAACCTGAATTAATTGATCTTCTATAGGTGGTTCTCGTTGTTCGAAACGAAGTTTCCACTGAGTGTCCATCCTTTGTGCCAAAGGATCTACTTCAGGAACTTTCTCAAAATTATCCTCGTCATCTTTCGAGAACTTGGCAGACACTATATTAGAAGATAGTGTCACTCGATGGACATGTCCGACACTAGTGTCAGAATCCCACGATATGGAGTCAGAAGAATTATATCGCTCTTCACTGTCAGATTCAGAGGCCTATGGAGTTACAACCGATGAAGTATAACCCAACCCACGCTTTGTCCTGCTATAATATGGTAATGATTTCCCTTTCGGAGCAGGGGTACGAATGGGAGTTCGTCTTCCTCTACCGCCATTAAGACCAGTTTTAAAATCATAGCCCATCTTTCGAATGATTTCTTTAGATTGTCGACTATAACGACGTAGTTGTAGTCGTCCATTATCATCTTTTTTATCCTTACTATCGAGCGTGGTTTCTTGCTCTGTTCCTTTACTAAAAACTATAGGAGTTTTCCTCCTCCTTCTGAAAGGAACTAGGAAGAAGGAATTTTGCACTGGTTCAAGCGATACTTCATTTTGAAGAGGTTGAACTGCTCCTACTGTAAGTGGTTTAAAATTATCTAGCATATACAAATAACATCGAGTATAGTAACAAACATCAGTATACTACAAAAGAGATGCTACTTTATTGATCTGTACATCATCATTTATAATGACTTTTAGCCTTAGAAGGCTTAGTCAGATTGATAACTAGAGGAGGAGAAGAAGAACGAGAAAGAGGAGGAGGTTTGTTACGATGAAGGTCAATAACAAGTGGCTTAGAAGAGGTGAGCTCCATATGTTCCGTCTTTCCAGCAAGAGGCTGCTTTTTATGAGAGGGAAGATGAATGGTTAACGTCTAGGAAGAATGAGGACGAAAAGTACGTCCTTTAACTGGAATCACCAGGACATCATTTGGGGTATCTCTCTGATCTTCATTATTGTCCATGGCTAGCACCACCTTCATAAATTCTTTCTTATACATCCGATAATCATTGCAGTACGCTTCGACGCCTCTAAAAGGGGTTAGATCTGCCACTTCCTTCTGGACTTCACCATTGACATCCACATACATAAAGCATTGGTGGAGAGTGGATGGTACAATGCTATGCTCGTACAAGAATGGTCTTCCGAGCAAAGCATTGTAGGAGACATGATTATCAATCACGTAGAAGGTCACCTTTGTGCGAAGATTACCGAATTGAAGTTTCAGACGAATCTTTTCCAAGGGTTCGCTTCTGCCGAAATTAAATCCCAGGATTGTCATGATGGTTGTGGACAGATTGTGCACAAGGATCTACAGAACATCCACTAGAATCTTTGGCATGATACTGAGTGCAGACCCTGGGTCGATCAAGATGCGATCAACCTTCATAGTATCGACATATCCTGTGAAATATAGAGGACGATCATGACGATTGTCTTCTAACAGCATGTCATCCTGCGTAAAGGTGATGTTGGGCATCAGCTCTAATACGCTATGATAATACAAACATGTGGCAGGTTCTTCTTCTAGCTTTTTAAGGAGTGCCAGACAACTATCAGCTTGTATTAAAGCTTCACTCAATATTTCTCGAGTTTCCTTTGAGAGACATAAGAGTTCAAAGATTGACAGTCTTGCTGGGGTATTAGCTAGTTGAGCCAATATATCAAAGTTATATGGCTTCTCCAGACCAAGGGGTGGAGTCTTCTTCAATATCTTATCGAAGCGGACCGGTTATTTTCCCTTATCTGTTGCTGTTGGTTTGGGAAGAGTCTGTTCCACTGAGGGTGATAAAGTAGACAGAACATTCGTGACAAGGGAAGAAGATGATAATAGAATAGCCTCCGGAGTTGGAGCAGAGTTCTTTTGACCTTCTGAGTAATCCCGCAAGTAGAGTCTCCCAAACCTGGTACCGGTTAAAGCTTCTTCTTTGGAGACAGGTTCAAAGGACACCATGTTACAATTCTTCGTACGGATTTTAGTTTTAGAACGTTTCTTCTGGAAGGACGAAGAGTTCGTCCAAAAACCTGAGCCGACACGAGATTGGTTATGTGGAAGGCATAGAGAAAAGGATACTGGAGATCCCTTTCCATTATTCAAGCTGGGGGCCTTTTGTAAGTCATATCCCATCTTTATCATTAGGTCACGAGACTGTGGACTATAAAGACGAAAAGCTGGTTGATATTTGGCTTCTAGCTTTGACAGTGTTATCTCAGAAGGGAAGGAAGGAGAAGAAGAATCTGTCGCTGTAACGTCCCAATCCCAAAATACGTAGGACTAGGAATGTAGACATGCCAGCTGTATTCATATGAAGTACATGGGTCTCGTATGGATACATAAGCTATAAAGTACAGTAAACCACAATTAACTAATCTTATCCACAAAATACAAGAATAAAAGATACCATATAATCAACTATGAATTATCATTGGTACATGTAGTGGGATGGAGACAAATCTACTACCAACTATGAAAAGAAATACATAACAAAAGAAAGGGTTTGGCGAGCGAAGCGAAAATGATCGAAGTTCGATCATCCTCGAAGAAATGGAGATGGTCACAGCTAGAGCTAGAGCACCTGCGAAAGACAAGAGCATACACCTGGCGAGATAACCAGGTCCTCGGAGGGACGTAACAAGACACATGATATCATGCCATTATAACTGAATATAAATTGCTCAAATAAATAAGTCAATTGAATTATAACATGGTCCAATACACACCTATTGAACTAGCTTACCATCCCCCCAACCAAAAAAGGACAGGAGATGGTAAACTAATTTACGGTGATGTATCTTTCCATGCTATGAATCTAATATGGTATCCGGACCCCAACAAGGTTCAATACCTTCTCATCGAAGTAGTAAGCCACACCTACAGCCAAACAAGGACAAGATGTGACGAACTAATCCGCGACAAGTTATTATTCCAAGCCACGGTCAGATATAAGTACCCAAACCAAAAGTACTCATACCTAACGGATAAGGGCACCTAACCAAATCTAATTGAAATATAGTTAAGAACAATCCTCCAACGCATGGGCCCGGGATAAAATAGGATCGGCATAGTCCCCTCTTGGGGCACCAGAGGCCCAATCAATAAGAGCATAACGTTCCGCAGAACGCCAGTGGCCGTCAGTAATCATGGGTCATCAACCCTGTATCTCCAGCGGAGCTTTCGGGTCACAAGAAAAAGTGCATCGAAGCCCATACGCTAAGGAATTTTCCTTCCCGCCCATTGCCTACTATGTTGTATCCACAACAGAAACCTCTATAACCGCTAAGTCAAACTAGCATGCAATTCTATTAGCGGTTAATCCTATCGCATGGCTTGTACGTACTGGTGGCCAGCTAATCACGCGCGTCCGTATTCTACATACGACATACAACTTCGTGGTACAATGTGTCAAGGCCAATGAATGCAACACACAAGGTGGTCCCTTAAATCTAGGTTTAAAGTGTAAGAAAAGTAATACATAGCAGGAAATATAAATGAACAGTAAGTTCCAACAGGTTATGCCATGTATCACAGTTTATTTTGCATAAAAAAAAAAAATAAATGTCACGATCCGCACCCACTTTTTTGCATACGAGACGTGTCCAAGTCAGCCTATGCCGCAGAGTCGGCGGTAGAACGCTGTCACGGCCATGATGCTCAAAATCACAAAATAACAACTTTATTGCTCATTCACATTTCTAATTTATTACAACATTTACAATATTTATAATTAAAGAAAAATACAAAGTTCTCACAATTTAATTAAAATGATACAATTGCTATCTATTTCTAGATTTTTGTCTACAAGTACACCCGTATCTCCCAAAGCTAAGTGAAGCCACGGCTAACCTGAAAATATTGATTTCCAGTCAAGAATGGAACAAGCACACAAACCGACGACAATGCGAAAACACAATAGAATTTACAAGACATAAAAATAACATATGAGAGATGAAAACTAGAAAGTACTGATGACATGGCAAGTGGTGGAGAAGACAAGGAAAACAAATAAAATACAACTATCTATGTGATTTGAAATATCCGTTTCGACATGTGAACGGCTAGGGGTAAATCTGGCACCCTGCACGTGTCGTGTGCAGTTGCTATTCTCCACGAAAAACACGGATGATAGTTCTGGGTAGTCCACATGTCTACTAAGATATTTCTCCTCCCTACTACTCCGTGTGACGAGCGTGTCAACAAGCAGCAAGACATATGTATAAACATGAAATGTATAGACTACTATGAATCGAAAAGTAATCAGAAAGTGTACTTGCCTGTGGTCCTTAGCTGATGAAACCGATAATCCTGTTGGGTCCAGGATAGCTTGGTTAGCCTAGGGTCGATATGAAGAAGTTAGAATCACAAGAAATGGGAACGTATGACTAGTAACGATTTAAGGTTGATTTTTGAAGGAACTTTGTTTTAAAAGGAACCCCAAAAATATATATATAGAAAATGTCTATAATCTATTTAGGAAATATTTATACTATTTGAAAACGATAATCTAGTATTCAAAATATCCTTGGATAATTACTATTTAGTAGTTAAAATCATAAATACTTGAAGTCTTGGAATATCATTTAGGACTAAATAGATATTTAGGAAAACATATATATGTGTTTTTAAAACCTTTTTGAGAAAATAGTTATTTTATAACACTTATATAAAACTTTTGTGAAGAAACCCTCAATAATTCTTTATAACTTTAGAGGGTATTTATCCAAATGAAAGTCCAAAGCCCAACGTCAAATTACTGTGACTTATTTAGTCAAAGCCCAAACTTATTCTTATCACTATATCTAACAAAATAATTAAAACTGTATTAAAAAAATTATATTTAATATGGACCATATTACTAATGGACCCAAAGAATTTAATTCTCAAGTCCAAACCTATACTAACAACCATATTAAAATAAAGTATTTAATAAATAAGCCCAATAGCCCATATTGCTAGGCCCAAAATAATAATTATGACTAGGTAGCCCAAACTAAATCTAGAAAAATATAATTAACAAATTATACACATATATTATTTTAAGAAAATCTATATTAACTAAAATTAGTTGTAGGGCTTTAGTACAAATTAAAGTCCAACCAAAATTTGCTAATTAATCATATAATCATGTATATATATACGTTAGACGTACAATATACACTACATGTAAAATAGAGACAGTACTACACTAATACCACTGGTGTTAAATAACCATAATATGATAATAATATTAATATTACTGGTAATACCAATAATACTATATTTGAGGAGGACTAATAATAAATATACCTGTTTATACATCTGAAATACCCTCCATTTATTTGGCCAGCCCAAAGCCCATGAAAATACACCCATATCCGACCCATTTATTCCTTTCTGAGTCTATATCAAAGAGTAGCATAAAAGTCAACAGAGTGAGAGTTCAGCTTCTTCATTTTAGGGAGAATGAGGAACAGAAGGGAGAGAGAGTGAGGAATGAGAGGAAGAGAGGGACCATCGAAAGAGAATAAGAGAGGGGGTTTTGGGAGCTCACCGGAGATCGTCGGCTGGGCGGTGCTGGGCGAGCCGGGAAGTCGTCGGCGTGCGACGGGGTTCGAGGTGGGGCGCGGTGCTCGATGTCGTGGTGAGGGCATCGTGGCGAATCTGACCGGATCTGGCCCACACGCGGTTGCAGCGCCGGGATCTGGCACGGTGGTCGTCGGCTCTGGCCGGAATAGGGAGGCACGGAGAGTTAAACGCCGGCGGCTGTTTCGGAGAAGGGCACGGACGCTGCTGACGAGAGGCGGAGATCCAGGCGGTACGGCGGCTAGGAGGACTCCGGCCGGTGGTTCGCGGCCGCGGTCCGCTACATTGGATCGGTCGGCCCGGACGCTGGTGAGGTACGACGCTGGACCCGTGGGTTTGTGCGCCTGATGAAGGCGTGACCTCAGCCGAGCGCTGGACTCGTCGCCGATTGGCAGGACGTAGCACGGCGAAGTCCGGCAGAGGCACGGGGTGAAAGGCCCACCAGGAGGCGCTGCTCCGGGGGAGCGCTGTAATGCCCCAGTCCCATAATAAATAGGACCAAGTACGTGAACATGCCAGCTGCACATATACGAAGAATACTCCAATATATAAAATTTTTATATATGCACATAAGCTGTAAATAAAATAATCACAGGCCAGAATAATATAATCTAATCTCATCACAGCTCAACACAGAAGATAATAGAGTCCAAATAAATAAATAAGAGTATCAAAAGATAGCCGGGTGAACATGCTCACTCCAAACAGCTATAAAAAATAGTCTCACAAGATCAGAGTCCAACCTCCGCAAAATAAAAAGAAATGAGATATAAAAATAATGTCTACAACTGTCTCAGAAAAAAATAGACTAGAAATCAGTAATGACTGCCTCTTTATCGATGTAGGATAGCTCCAATGCCGCGCCGTACTCCTGTAGAAAATCGTCTAAACCTGGAGAGATAACCAGGTCCTCAGAGGACATAGCAAGATACTAGAAAACACCATGCCATATAAACTGTAATAATATAATAAGAGAAAAAGATGTACATGCAATCGGTTTCCTGACCATTCTACTGTGAATATGCAGTTGAGATACAATCCTTCGACGCATGAGCCCTGGTCGAATATAGGATCTGGTATAGTCCCCTCTTGGGCACCAGTAACCAAGCGCATGACGTTCCAAGAATGATAGTGGCCAACCTGAGAGGCTAAACATACCCGTATCTCCAGCGGAGCTTCGGGGTTACAAGGGAAGTACAATCGAAGCCTATACGTCAGGTATTGTTCTCCCTACCCAATGCCTAGTATCATCATCTCCATGACTGACATGTACCTCTAGTAACCGCCAAGTCTTCTAGCATGCAGCTCTATTGGCAGTTATCCCTATCCGTCGCACGCTCCCTACGTATCGGTGGCCAGCCGACTACGCGGATACGTGTCCTACATGTGACTCACATCACGTGATACAACAAGTGTCAAGACTGTATGAGATATACCAATACCTTAACATCAATGGGTGGTCTCTAGACTAAGTCAATGCACGAGAAACAAATAAAGCGGAAAAAAACGATCGACAGAGTAGTTTGCACCCAAGTGTGACTTGGACGCACAGTTTAAATATCGAGAAATAAGAAATACTAAAAATAACAACTGAAAATAAGAAATATAATAATCACAGAGTAAGGTGGCAAGGTATCTTGCCTGATGGTGCAAAGTGGCAAGTCCAGGTAATCACAATGTCAGCTAAAAAATATCACAATCTCCAAACAACTCCAGACGCTGAAACAAACATCAAAAATGCACTCGGTGTAAAAGATATAACTAGGAAATGCCTGTCCAAATATCTAATTCTGGAACAGGGGCAAAATCATAATTTCGGGTCAAAATGATGTCTGCCGTTGGACTCGCTTTTCACCGAAATGCGTGCCGAAGTCTATGGTCGCTAAAGTCTTCAGACTACATGTCTATGGATTCAGTTTGAGGAGAGGAACTCAACGGTATGTCCAGTTTTGAATTTCGATGAGCCGCGTACAAAATCGCCCGTTTGAGTGGGTCGCTGGCCCGCCAAAAAGGGATTCCGATTCGACCTTCTCAGAATCGAAACAAACTTGGCACATAGGACCAGAATTTCGATCTGGACCTGTTGGCGCATGTTTCGTCTCGAATCGATGACTGTACACGAAGTTAGGACAAAGTTTGCAAAACATCGATACGGGGGTATCTCGACGGATACTGACTGATTTCGTCGCGCACACATGACGAAACTGAGTTCCGTCGGTTCCCACACGTCGACAACGTCCATACGCACCTTTCGATGCATATAGCGTGTGACCACGTTGCCCGGTTTGTCGGAGCGCACGCCATATCGAACAAAATTTAGAAAATTAATATAATTTAACACAGGTTTTTCCTCAACTTCAACATCAATCTACTTTTTACACGCTAATCGAAACGACGATCCAGAGGATGCGTTGCGATCTCGATTATGTTGTCTTTTACTGTTTTCAATTAGTTCCTACTGTACTTTACTATACAGTAAGAAAATTGGCCGACAAGTTGTCGTTTTAAAACAGTTTTTAGTATTACAGAAAATAGATTTTTATTCAACTTTGTCTCAATTTTTCGAGCAATTCGATGGGTTGTTTGCGAAATCCACCTAGAGGATCTCGAAGAGGGTCAAGTCTACTTTCCAAAAAATCTTATGGATCGAAAATCGGTGCTACGAGTAAAAGGTTACGCCATGGGGAAGTAGGGTACCTTGAGTGGAAAAACTGCTCCGTAGGTGACGCGGGGCTGACTTCCGATGCTCTGTTCGTCACACACAAAGCTCCGTCGCTGGTGAAACGAATTCTTAGGTGAAGAGGATATGATCAGCCTCAACTTTCGTTTTGGAAGTTTAAGGTTTTGAGGTTTGTGCAAAAAGATATATATATATATATATATATATATATATATATATATATATATATATATATATCAAGTTGCTCCCAACCCTAATATATATATATATATATATATATATATATATATATATATATATATATATATATATATCAAGTTGCTCCCAACCCTAATACTAATGGGTTTCAGATTACCCGATTCCCACTAATGCACAGTTTCTCGCATGGGGGGGGTGGCTTTTGCTCTGCTGCTTGCTGTGGGCCCGCTCATTTAAGTGAGCGGCTGTGCTCATCCCTTTTTTTTCTTTTCTTTTCTAATTCCTTTTTCTAATTCTTTTCTAATTCTAATTCTATTCTAATTCTTTTTCTAATTATTTTTCTTTTCTTTTTCCGAAAAACTTAAGTGTGTGTATATATATATATATATATATATATATATATATATATATATATATATATATATATATATATATATATATATATATATATATATATATATATAAGTGTGTGTATATATATATATATATATATATATATATATATATATATACATATATATATATATATATATATATATATATATATATATATATCTTTTAGCTAGCAAAAATTATCACAAAAATACAATTAAATTCCTAAAATCCTATATTTAATTATATCCCTTATTTATTAGAAATACAAACATGCACACGTATAATAATATATATATATACACATACATTAATTATACTAATACACTAGTAGCAAATAAATTCATATCTAATGAAAGACATAACAAAAATTAATTAAATTATAAAAATTAATTATAAATTATGGGGGTTTACATCCTACCCAACTTAAAGAAAATTTCAACCTCAAAATTAAATTAAGGTCGGGGGTTCGAATACAATGCAAGAAAATTGATAGTAATTTAAAAGATTAAATGCAAGACATACCTTCGTCTTCGAACAAATTTGGGTAGCGGTTTCGGATGTCGTCCTCGCGCTCCCAAGTAGACTCCCCTGGCGAGTGATGCTTCCATGCCACGCGAACAAATGGAATAGATTGATTCCGCAACACCTTCACTCGGCGATCGAGGATACCTACTGGTTGCTCTTCGTACGACAAACTCGGTCCAACCGTGATCTCGGAGTGATCAAGCACATGATTGTTGTCCGCCATGTACCTCCTCAGCTGAGATACATGGAATATGTCATGCACTCCCTCCAACGACGGTGGCAAAGCCAATCTATAGGCAACCTCTCCAACACGTTCCAAGACATCGAAAGGCCCGATGTACCTTGGACTCAACTTGCCACGTCCTCCGAATCGAATCATGCCTCTAGTGGGGGATATCTTCAAGAACACATGGTCACCCTCTTTGAACTCCAAGGGTCGACGACGATTATCTGCCTACTGCTTCTGACGATCCTGCGCTGCTCGCAGGTGGCCCTGAATTTTCTTCACTGTCTCCACTGTGCTCAAGGCCAACTTGGGACCCAATAGCTGTCGCTCTCCTATGTCGCTCCAACAAACAGGAGATCGGCACTTCCTACCATACAACGCCTCGAATGGAGCCATCTGAATGCTCGCTTGATAGCTATTGTTGTAGGAAAACTCAACAAGATAAAGATGGTCCTCCCATGAACCGCCAAAGTCAAGCATGCACGCTCTCAACATATCCTCTAGTGTCTGAATGGTACGCTCTGACTGGCCGTATGTCTGAGGATGGTATGCCATGCTAAACTTCAATCGGGTGCCCAAACTCTCTTACATATTCCTCCAAAAATGTGAGATAAATCTCGAGTCGTGGTCCGACACAATACTAACAGGTATACCGTGCAATCTCACAATCTGCTCCATATACATCTCTGCCAAAACCTCTGTCGACTGGCCTACTCTAAAAGGTAAGAAATGGGCTGACTTGGTGAGTCTATCCACAATCACCCATACTGCGTCACGTCCCTTAGGACTCCGAAGAAAACCTTTGACGAAATCCATAGTGATGTGCTCCCACTTCCACTCGAGAATGGGTAGCGACTGCAATAATCCAGCCGTCCTCTGGTGCTCCGTCTTCACTTGTTGACATACCAAGCATTTGGCAACGAAACGAGCTATCTCTCGCTTCATTCCATGCCACCAATAATACTGTCGCAAGTCGCGGTACATCTTTTGGTTCCTCCGGGATGAATAGAGTAAGTCAAATTGTGAGCCTCTGCCATCAGCTCCTGTCGTAGCTCTCTATTGGGAACATAAATGCGATCACCACATCGCAATGTCCCATCAGGGTGGATCCTCAATCCCGTCTACTCTCCTGCTTCAGTCCTCTCTCTGAGCCGTCGAAATCTAGCTTCTTTGGGCAATGCTGCCATGATGCGCTCTACCAATGATGATTGTACTTGGAGGTTGGCTAATACGCCATCTACTCCAGGCAATACTACCTCAATACCAAGCTACTCCAAGTCTCTAATCAATTCCTTCTGTGTAGTCAAAAAGTGTGCCATAGGCTTACGGCTTAATGCGTCTGCCACGACATTAGCCTTGTCCGGATGATAATGTAGCTCGATCTCATAATCCTTCATCAACTCCAACCAACGTTGTTGTTGCATATTCAACTCTTTCTGTGTGAACACGTACTTGAGGCTCTTATAATCAGTGTAGATATCAACTTTCTCGTCGTACAAGTAGTGTCTCCATAGTTTCAAAGCAAAGATAACCGCTGCGAGCTCTAGATCGTGGGTCGAATAATTTTTCTCGTTCACTCTCAATTGTCGCGATGCATATGCTACTACCTGACCGTGCTGCATCAATATGCATCATAATCCTTTCCCGGATGCATCGCTGTAGATCACAAATCCTTCCGGGCCCGATGGTAGTGTCAAGATCGGTGCTGTGGTCAATCGCTTCTTCAACTCATCAAAAGCAGCTTGACACTCGTCTGTCCATACAAACTCCTGATCCTTGCAAGTTAATCGAGTCATAGGCCCCGCTATTCGAGAGAAATCTTCTATGAACCGTCGGTAATAACCCGCAAGTCCGAGAAAACTTCTCACCTCTGAAGCTGATGTGGGAGCGGGCCACGATTCGACTGCTGTGATCTTCTCTGGGTCTACTGATATACCATCACCCGTAACAACGTGACCAAGAAATGATACCTCCTTGAGAAGGAAATCACACTTGCTAAGCTTCACGAAAAGTCGCTCATTTCTCAATGTTCCCAAAACTATCCGTAGATGCTGCTCTTGCTCCTCTTGACTCTTAGAGTAAATCAAGATATCATCTATAAAGACTACTACAAATTTGTCCAAGTACTGGTGAAAGATCTTGTTCATCAAATTCATGAAGACTGCAGGAGCATTGGTCAAATCGAAAGGCATGACCAAGAACTCGTAGTGTCCATACCTTGATCTAAAAGCTGTCTTTGCAATATCTTCCTTCCGAACCTTCAATTGGTGATAGTTCGATCGTAAGTCAATCTTGGAGAATACTTTTGCTCCACTCAGCTGATCAAATAGATCATCTATACGCGGTAAGGGATACTTGTTCTTCACCGTTACTGCATTCAATGCTCTGTAGTTGATGTACATACGCACTGTCCCGTCTTTCTTAGGCACGAAAAGTACGGGTGCTCCCCACGGTGATGCACTGGCACGAATAAATCCCTTCTCTAATAAGTCATCAATCTGCGTTTCATATCTACCAACTCCTTGGGTGCCAGACGATATACTCGAGATAAAATAGGCTCGGCTCCGGGAATAAGCTCAATAGAAAACTTAATATCTCGGTCAGGTGGTAGTCCTGGCAATTCTTCGGGGAATACATCCTCGAACTCAGTGATGATAGGGTGCTGAGGGGTGTCATACATCATCATATGAGTCCCCGATGCGGGTGTATCACAACTCTCTCCGTCTTCTTTGGTGAACTCAAACTTTGCCACATTCGATGGTCTAAAGATAATACTGCTCCTATGGCAGTCTATGAGAGCGAAATGCTGGCTCAACCAGTCCATTCCAAGAACCACATCAAATATCGGCATAGGGAATACAAGAAGTCGTGCCATCATCTCTTTGCCACTTATCACTACAGGACAAAGTCAATAAATACTACTAACAGGTACAACTCCCCCTCCAGTGAGGATTCTAACATTCTTAGCTAAGGGTGTGGTGGGAATACTGTGTCTTGTGGCAAAACTAGTGGCTATAATTGAATGCGTGGCTCCAGTATCAAATAATGTAATAGCAAGAAAAGATGCAACTAAAACCATACTATGACCTCTGCCTCTGTCTCTACATTCTCAACAGCTAGAGAGAATGCCTTTCCATGGTTCTGTCCTAGGCCTTGAGCTCTGGCCTTGTGGTACTGAGCTGTCTGTGGTGGTAATTATGGACGAGGTGCTGGTGTTGTGGGCTTCTGGGCCTGATGTGCCTGAACTAGAGTCTGCTGCTCAGGACAATCTCTGGCCAAGTGCTGCACTGATCCACATCTCATACATAAACCCAAACAAAGTCGACAGTCATCTCTGATATGACCCTGCTTCCCACAATAGTGGTAAGTGGGCTTCTGGTAGGGAGTAGTCCTCTGCTGGTACTGTCCTGTGGTCCTCTTGATTGGTCCACCCTGAGTAGCTCGAGCCGGTGTAACTGCTGGTGTATGACGTCTTGATGTCTGCTGCTGTTCCTTGCGAAGAATCTCCTGAGCACGAGCTTCTTCCTAGATAGCTGAATGGGAGACTCGGGACTCGGTAGTCGTATAAGACTTGAGCTCTGGCGCAAGCCCCTGGTGAAATCTCCTCACATTCTCTAACTCTGTCGGAATCAATCCTGCACCGACTCAGGCGATTGAACTCTGAGTCATACTCATCAACGGTCATATTCCCTTATTTCAGATGAAGGAACTGGTCATAGAGACCATCTCGAACATGAATAGGGAAGAATCTCTCATAAAATGTATCATAGAACTGCTTCCATGTGATCCCAGTGCCTAATCGTCTCTCTTCCGCCTTCTACCAGTGGTGAGCATTATCTTCTAATAGTAGGTCCACTGCTGTCATCCAATCTCGAGCTGGCAACTGGGATGCCTTCAGTAGCTTTTCTGTACTAATAAGCCACTATGACACCTCTAATGGCTTCTCTGTTCCTTTAAAGGCCTTGGGGTTCATATCTGTAAAATTCTTGATAGAGCCTTCATAAGGATGCAGAGCCGGTACTGGTGCTGGTACTGGAGGTGGTGGTGGAGGTCTAGCTAATGCTGCCATCATCGTCTGTCTCATCAGCTTAGTCTGCTGCTACTGAGCCTGTATCATGGCGTACATAAATTGAGAAGTAGGGCTCCCATCAGTCGGTGGTGGAGGCATCTGAGGTCCCGATTGTGGAGGAAACTGCTGAGGGAATGGTAGTGGTGGAGGCAGTGGTACATTTCCTTCCGGTGGCATGGTAGTGGTCTGCCCAGCCTGGCTGCCTGGGGGTGCTGCGATCTCCGGGCACTCCGTCGTTGTTGTCGTAGTAGGCTGCGACTGTCCTGGCTGGTATGGTGTCGCTGGAGTCATAGGAGGATTCTGTCCCTCCGGAGTAGCCTCTTCACCAGATGTGAAGGCCAAGGCAGAAGTGCGTCCACTTCTTAAATGCATATTGTTGGCACGAGGAAGATAAGTTGATATTAGGAAAGATTAGATATGAGATAACTCAAATAATCAAGGAAGTTTCGAAAAGATTGGAAGTCAAGGAGGTAGTAGAAGTTCTGGATGAGATATTCCTATTCCTATATGCAAGCTTGTTGGGCACAGTCATGTAACCCAACAATTTTAACTTTGACCTGCATGAGCCACCACAAAAATATGTAACGCCCCAGTCCCATAATACGTAGGACCAAGTACGTGAACATGCCAGCTGCACATATACGAAGAATACTCCAATGTATGGAATCCTCATATATGCACATAAGCTATAAATAAAATAATCACAGGCCAGAATAATATAATCTAATCTCATCACAGCTCAACACAGAAGATAATAGAGTCCAAATAAATAAATAAGAGTATCAAAAGATAGCCGGGTGAACATGCTCACTCCAAACAGCTATAAAAAATAGTCTCACAAGATCAGAGTCCAACCACCACAAAATAGAAAGAAATGAGATATAAAAGTAATGTCTACAACTGTCTCAGAAAAAAATAGACTAGAAATCAGTAATGACTGCCTCGTCATCGATGTAGGATAGCTCCAACGCCGCTCCGTACTCCTATGAAAAATTGTCTAAACCTGGAGAGATAACCAGGTCCTCAGAGGACATAGCAAGATACTAGAAAACACTATGCCATATAAACTGTGATAATATAATAAGAGAAAAAGATGTGCATGCAATCGATTTCCTGACCATTCTACTGTGAATATGCAGTTGATATACAATCCTTCGACGCATGAGCCCTGGCTGAATATAGGATCCGGTATAGTCCCCTCTTGGGCACCAGTGACCAAGCGCATGACGTTCCAAGAACGACAGTGGCCAACCTGAGAGGCTAAACATACCCGTATCTCCAGCGGAGCTTCCAGGTTACAAGAGAAGTACAATTGACGCCCATATATCAGGTATTGTTCTTCCCGTCCAATGCCTAGTATCATCATCTCCATGACTGACATGTACCTCTAGTAACCTCCAAGTCTTCTAGCATGCAACTCTATTGGCAGTTATCCCTATCCGTCGCACGCTCCCTACGTATCGGTGGCCAGCCGACTACGTGGATACGTGTCCTACATGTGACTCACATCACGTGATACAATAAGTGTCAAGGCCGTATGAGATATACCAATACCTCAACATCAATGGGTGGTCACTAGACTAAGTCAATGCACGAGAAACAAATAAAGCAGAAAAAAATGACCGACAGAGTCGCTTGTACCCAAGTGTGACTTCGACGCATAGTTTAAATATCGAGAAATAAGAAATACTGAAAATAACAACTGAAAATAATAAATATAATAATCACAGAGTAAGGTGGCAAGGTATCTTGTCTGATGGTGCAAAGTGGCAAGTCCAGGTCATCACAATGTCAGCTAAGAAACGTCATAATCTCTAAACAACTCCTGTCACGACCCGCACCCTAGAGTAAGGGCACGCGACGTGGGTACGTCCAGCCTACGCCGCAGTGTCGACGGTAGAACGTTGTCCTAGGTCTCAAGCATCTAACAGTATAAGGCTAAGCAGTTTATACTCCCCGAATGGGGGTGACATAGCAGAATGTAAACTCAATCACAACTAAGGAAGAAGAAGCACGATATGATATAGAACTCAAATAAAATACAGATGATCAGAAGAGTCTAAGTGTCAAGATAACAACTCAGCAAACATCCAGAAATACAAAGTCTCAACTACTGAATATGAAAGAATATATACAATCCAGATCTCAAATGACAGAAATAATAAAACTTAGACTAGGGAGCCTCAGTCTCTATAGCTAGTGGATCCGGCTGGAAATCTGGATCACAGGTGTCATCTAGAGCTGTCCCATAAAAAGTGTCAACACCAGCCTCATCCTCGTCCTCTGTAAACATATCAACGGTGTCCAATCAGGACAGAGCGAGCACAATACATCTCAACAGATCATAGCAGGTTAGAAAATATAATCATGCAGTAAAGTAAGATACAAGAAACTGAAAAAAAGTACAGATTATAAGGAGATAGCTGTAATAGAAATATCTACTATAAATAAAGAACTAACAGTGGCTAGTGAGTCAGAATACAATATAGACATGTGAATGGCATAGGACGATTCTGATGCTATACTACGGAAGGATTCTGATGCTACACTACTTGGATATTATTCACATGTCCACTTCTACTCCCCCGTACCCCCAATCAATACACAAGGATCCAGCCATGTTATGTTATGATTCATGTAACGGCCCCAGAAGGGTGGTACATGATAGTCTTATAAATGGGAATTCTATGAATGCCCAATAAATAGGGGATTCAAGGAATACTCTGTGATCATGAGAGTACATGTCACAAGTGATTCAATGAACCATGAAGCATAGTTATACACAATGTAAGTAAAACGCACAGAACATGTAGTATCCGATGCTCCCTGAGGGGATAACATCTCAAGAAAGAATCATTATAGTACTAATCCGTGTGACCAATGTGACAGTATCAAGTAAAGTAATTTAAAGCAGAAGAATAATTCTAACAGGATATGAAATGATCAAAGAATGTACTCGCCTGTATCCTAAGTATCTGAAGAATATCTACTGTCCGAGGAGTGGTGTCTGTCTCCTATAGAACAGTACAAGTCACTATAAGACTAAAATGATAATAAGATGCATTACAATGCATTCTATATGAATCTAGGTCAATCTAGTCCAAAGTCAACTCTCGGTCAACTCTGGTCAACCATATAGTCAAACTAGGTCAACTAGGTCAAACCTTAGTCAAACAAGTCTACACTAGTCTAACTAGTCTATTCTAGTAAGCACACACCAATTCTAGACTATGCAAGTCTAACTAGATACTCACTAGGCATACAGACACACCCATAGGCCATGAGCCCTAGGCTATGTCATCTAGGTTATAGGCCATAGGCCCTATCCCCTAGGCAAATAGTCATACACTAGGCCATATACCTATGTAGAATCACAACCATGTAGGCCAACACCATATATATATATATATATATATATATATATATATATATATATATATATATATATATATATATAAATATATATATATATATATATATATATATATAAATATATATATATATATATATATATCACTATATGAATAGTGAAAGAAAATATATATATATATATATATATATATATATATATATATATATATATATATATATATATATATATATATATATTATAAAATATATATATATATATATATATATATATATATATATATATATATATATATATATATATATATATATATATAGGGAATAGTGATATGTATATATATATGTGATATAATATATATATATATATATATGAATAGGGAATAGTGATATAATATATATATATATATATATATATATATATATATATATATATATATATATATATATATATATATATATATATATTATAAAATATATATATATATATATATATATATATATATATATATATATATATATATATATATATATATATATATATATATATATATATATACACATAAAAAAATATGTATATCACATATAGCTATTACACATTGAAATTCCCATACATCCTACACTACCATTCATACATTCACATTATGTTAGACATTGATATATAGCTATAGGCATACATACACATATAGAATTATATATTATATCTACATAGGCATATAGAAATCTATATTATATATACATAGAGAGGGGGTGACATATCATGGCAATGTGAGTGTATATATAAGAGTGTGTGTATATGTGTAGTGTAGTAAGGGATATACTGGAAATCAGAAATGTGTGTGTGTGTGGATTATATATGTGTAGACATGTGTGTGTGTGTGTGGATAGGACAGTGAACCAATGTGTGTGTTAGAGAGTGTGAGCTATGTGTAGTATGTGTTGAGGGTGTGGAGCAAATTCATATGTGTGTGTGTGAGTAAATTACAGAAATGTGTGTCATGTGTGATGTGAGGAAGACATCTGTGAGTTGGTGTGTGAGGAGTAACATAGGCTAGGTAATAATGTGAGTGACAGCAATGTGAGAGTTAATTTCAGTTTCAATCTCAGGTTCAGTTTTTTTTCCTGAACCAGTGACAGGAATGTATTTGGGTGTGTGTGTGTATATGATTTGTGTTTCAGGAATCAGACAATGGGGGCAGCAGTAGTGTGACAGTTGAGTGTAATAGGTCATGCCATTCTCAGATAGTGACAAGGCCATAGAAGAATCCCAAAAATCATATATGTAAACCTGATTTCATTCTCAGGTTCACACTTAATTTAAATCTCATTTCTCATTCTTGAATTCTCAGGTTTCATTAATGTTTGAAACATTAACTAAACAACTAACCCACATGTAAACTTGAATCAATCAACTCAAATCAATACCCAAATGAATCCCAGTTGTGTAAACATCACTCATCAAATATGTAGGTGACTAATTCCTACATTAACAGCATCTACACAGTTAATAAAAAACAATTTAAAACCAAAAAAATCGATTTTCAGTCACACGGTATCAGTGTATCAGACATAGGGTGTTCGATTAGGAAATATGCAACAAATTGAAGAATCAAATAGTTAAATTGGTTGCTAATTAATATGGCATGTATACTCGTATCCAGAGAGTGTTCTCGTGTCTAAGAAACGGACACAAACGTGTCCAAATAGAACGTGCACACCCACAGACACAATGTACAGGGCACAGCGTCGTGCAGTAAGTACGAGGCCTCGTGCTTGCGACACGACACGACACTGGCCTCGTGCTCGTGCCCCTAGGTTCGCCCCGCATAGGGCTACCTACGTGGCACCCTGCACCGTCGTGTCGAGTCGTATAGACGTGTCCAAACACCCGTATCAGAACGCTATACAAACGCGACTCAGCACAATGCAAAACCAGTGCGACGATGATTCCTCCCTCGACATGCCATATGGTCATCTGAAACTTGATACGTGGCGTGTCAGACACTGCCCCAAGGTCTGTGTCAAGTTTCGTGTCCAGTGGTTGCGTGTCGTATCCAGGAAGAGACACGATGAGCAGGGGAAAACCCTAGCTCGGGCACAGCCGAGTTCGTGTCCTCGTATGGGCACGACACAACACAATCAGAACACGAAACAAAGGGGGAAATAATATACACACTGAGATCTACAAAATCAATCAAAAACATTTTGAAAATAGAACAAAACTCGCTTTGAGGCATTTCAACAAACACCATGGTATCCTATTGAATACGTGTCTGATACGGACACGAAATGAGTCCACCAAGACACGAAACTAATTCCTACAGTTAGGGGACTCCTAGGGCTGTCCAAATATGCAAGCAAATTGGAATTTTAATAGGTTTTAGTATCAATTACCTATTGAAGAACTCCTTAAGCAAAAGCCCTCTTCTAGATCTTCCTCCTTGTTAGCAAACTTTCCCAAATTGATCCCAAGCTAGAATAATCCTTAAATAACAGCAAGTATAGATGAATTAGGATCTAATGCAACTTGTTTGGATTAAAAAGGAGTTAAAATGGATTTTCTATGAATTTCTAAAGATGGGATTTACCTCTTTTTCCAACTTGTGAATTTCTAAAGGGGGCTAACCTAATGGAAGAGAGTATAAATAGGGAGATTATCCCTAGGTGGCCAGCCATGATGATTAGGGTTAGGGTTTTAGGGGGCATCTAAGGGCTAGCAATGCATCAAGCCTATTTGAATGGCCTAGAATCTAGGGCTCCTTCCTAGTCAAGTTGCAAACCACTCCAACCTAACTAATCATGACTTAACCCACTAGCCAATACTAACTAAGACTCATTGTGGCTAACTAGACTAGCTATGACTAATCTAGGTTAGGTCCAATCTAGGTTAGGCTAATCTAAACCACATGGAAATTAATTAAATAATATTTGAATCACACCAATCTAATTAATCAATTTAAATTCCTAATAAAATATATTAAATTCAAATAATTCAAAAATGACAAAAATATCCTCAAACTAGAAATGTGGTAGTGACAAATCTATCCTCCTTAAAAAATTTCGTCCTCGAAATTGAAAGGCAAAACTAACAGTGAGAAGGATAGACAATCATACCTCACGGTCCAAAAAGATAAGGGTATCGCTCGCGCATCTCATACTCCCGCTCCCAGGTAGACTCTCCTGGAGAATGATGCCTCCATACGACGCGAACCAAGGGTATCACCTGGTTTCTCAGTACCTTCTCTCGGCGATCCAGAATCTCCACTGGCTGCTCTGGATAACTGAGAGTAGGCCCTACCTCAATCTCTGAATGATCAAGCACATGGCTAGGGTCAGCCACGTACCATCTCAACTGTGATACGTGGAATACGTTGTGGATACCCACTAGTGCAGGTGGTAAGTCTAGCCTGTATGCCACGTCACCGACTCTCCCGCTGATCACGAAAGGTCCGATGAAGCATGGGCTAAGCTTCCCACCTCCACCAAAACGTATAGTACCACGAGTCAGAGATATCCACAGAAAAACCATGTCTCCAACCTAAACACAAGCAAGGTCTCAAGTTAACTATGATAAACAAACATGATTCAACAAAACATAACAACAAACCTAAATCTAATCCTACTCTAATCTGTACCTCAAACTCCAGCGGCCTCCGGTGGCTATCGGCCCAGTGCCGAAGTCTGTCCTGTACCACGCAAAGTCTGTCCCTAATGAGCTTCACCTTTTTGGCTGCGTCAACAACCATCTCTGGTCCTAGTAAAGCTCGCTCACAAACATCATCCCAAGATAAGGGTGTACGACACCTACATCCGTACAGAGCCTCGAAAGGTGACATCTTAATGTTGGCCTGAAAACTGTTATTGTAAGCAAACTCCACCAAATGTAGATAATCCTCCCAGGAACCTCCAAAGTCCAAGACACACATCCGCAGCATATCCTCGAGCGTCTGAATAGTCCTTTCTGACTGTCCGTCCGTTTGGGGGTGGTATGCAGTACTAAACTTGAGCTGAGTGCCCAAACTAGTCTGCAGACTCCTCCAGAAATGGAAAGTAAAGCGACTATCCCGATCCGAGACGATGCTGATCGAAACTTCGTGAATCCTGATAATCTGTCGCATGTACATCTCCACAAGCCTCTCTGTAGACGTACCCACCTTGAATGGTAAGAAGTGGGCCGATTTGGTCAACCTGTCAACGATGACCCAAATCGCATCTTTTCCTCCTGGTGTATGCGGCAACCCAGATACAAAATCCATGGTGACATGCTCCCACTTCCACTCTGGAATAGGTAACGGCTGCAATAATCCTCCGGGCCTCTACCTCCCTGTCTTGACCTGCTGACAGACCAAGCACCTAGCTACGAAATGAGCTACCTCCCGTTTCATCCTGTACCTCCAAACATGCTCCTTCGGATCTCGGTACATCTTGTTGGCACCAGGGTGTATAGAGTACTAAAATCTGTGGGCCTCCTGCATAACCTGTTCCCTGAGATCTCCGCTGGGCACACATAACCTGGAACCGTGCCGCAAGGCACCATCCTCTGCAAGAGAAAACTCGCCATCCACCAATCCTGCTCGAACCTCCTCTCGGAGACACCGCAGAGCAATATTCTCAAACTGTGTCGCCTTGATCCTCTCCATCAAGTCCGACTGTATCTGAAGGCCCCATAACTGTATCTGTACTCCGGAAACGATCACCTCAATCCCAAGGCTCTCCAAGTCTGCAAGCAAGTGTCGATCCATGGTCAAACACATGGCTGTCGGATACCTACTCAAGGCATCGGCAACCACATTGGCCTTCCCTAGATGATACTGAAGTAGGATGTCAAAGTCCTTCATCAACTCTAGCCATCTGCGCTGTCTCATGTTCAGCTCCTTCTGAGTGAACACATACTTTAAGCTCTTGTGATCTGTGAAAATCTCTACCCTCTCTCCATATAGATAGTGCTTCCATAACTTCAGAGCAAAAATCACGGCTGCCAGCTTCAGGTCATGGGTAGGGTAGTTCTTCTCATGGGGACGTAATTGCCTGGAAGCATAGACAATCACCTTTCCATGCTGCTGCAAGATACAATCCATCTCCTTTCCTGAAGCATCACTATTGATAGTGAATCCCCCTGATCCTGAAGGCAATGTCAGAATCGGAGCTGTCGTAAGCCGCTTCTTCAACTCATCAAAAGCTGCCTGACACTCCTCTGACCAAACATACTCAGCATACTTCCGGGTCAACCGAGTCAACAGCTCTGTAACCCGGGAGAAATCCTGCACAAACCTCCTATAATATCCTGCCAGCCCCAAGAAGCTCCAGATCTCTGCCACTGAAGTCGGTGCTGTCCATGCCTCAACTGCTACGATCTTCTTGGGGTCAAATAAGATCCCATCTCCAGTCACCACATGTTCCAAAAAGTCAACCCGGTCCAAGAAGAACTCATACTTAGAGAGCTTCCCATAAAGCTGCTCCTTCCTGAGAGTCTCCAGCACTATCCTCAGATGCTCCTCGTGCTCCTCCTCAGTCTTCGAATAAACCAAGATGTTGTCAATGAATACCACCACGAACTTGTCCAAGTACTGGTGGAACACCTTGTTCATTAGGTTCATAAATACTCCTGGTGCATTGGTTAGCCCAAACGGCATAACCAAAAACTCAAACTGCCCGTACCGCGTTCTGAAAGCGGTCTTGGGAACATCCTCCCCCTTCACCTTCATCTGGTGATAACCTGACCTCAAATCAATCTTGGAGAACACCCGAGCTCCGCTCAACTGATTAAAGAGATCATCGATCCGCGGCAGTGGGTATCTGTTCTTGATCGTCAGGTTGTTAAGTACCCTGTAGTCAATACACATCCATACTGACCCATCCTTCTTCGGCACAAACAATACTGGTGCACCCTATGGCGACGAACTCGAACGGATGAAGCCCTTGTCCTGCAGCTCATCCACTTGCTTCTTCAGCTCCACCAACTCACTGTTGTTCACTCGATAGATGTGCTGAGAGATGGGTTCTGCTCCTGAAACCAAGTCTATCGAGAACTCAATGTCTCTGTCTGGTGGCAATCCAGGCAACTACTCTGGAAAAACATCTATATACTCTACTATCAAGGGGTGTGGAATCGTATGCTCCTCAACCGAGACTTCGCAGAAAACTCTGCTACTTTGCTCCGCCTGACGTCTGGAGTACTCGAACTCTGGCTCCTCCGGCACTCTGAAGAAAACTCTACCCCCTCTGCAATCAATGCTGGCGTGGTGCCTGCTCAACCAATCCATACCGAGTACTATATCGTAGTTCGGTAATGGCATTATGAGCAGGCTCACCTCCAACTCACGGCCTCCCAAAACAACACTCCGACCCTTACAAACATCACTCACGAGGATAATACCACCCCCGGTCGTGATCTTATAAGTCCTAGGAAACTATTCAGCTATGATACCATGTCTAAACGCAAATAATACTGATATAAAACTATGCGAAGCACCGAAATCGAATAATACAAAAGCTGGACTGGAGTCGAGAAGAACCGAATCTGCGATCAGCTCTCCTATTACCTCTGTATCCTCGGCCGCCATGGCGAAAGCTCGCCCCTTCTGGCCTCCTCTGGCCTGCTGCTGGTGCTGAACGAACCTCTGCTGCTGTGTCGGCAGGGCTAGTCCCCTCTGCTGGCCTGTTGGAGCTCTGACTGCTGCTTCCTGAGCTGCTCGTCCCATGCGACACTCCCTCATCTGGTGGTCTGCTGAACCACACACTAGGCACTGGCCTAGCCTCTTCCGGCACTCATTGGAGACATGCCCGGGCTTCTTATAGTAAGCACAAGTGATAATCTGTCTCTGGCCCTGCTGCTGCTGTCTCGGCTGCTGCTGCTGTCTCTGCTAAAATGGCTGTGGCTGGAACTGCCTCGGCTGCTGGTGCTGAAAGTGAGGCCTCTTGGCCTGGCCTCCGCTGCTGCTGCCCCCAACAGGGTCTCTCCCTCTCTTGAGCCTCAACTCAAGATCATCCTCAGCCAATAAAGCTCCCGTCAAAATCTCCTCGAAAGTGGCATCCATGTTGCCCTTGGTCAAGGACTTGACTTCCTTGACCAGACCCTTTCGGAACCTCTGGGCCTTCGTCGTCTCGCTCAAGCCCTTTACGAATCTGCCGAGGCGGTCGAACTCCCCAGCGTACTCTGCTACTGACAGGCTCCCCTGAACTAAGCTCTCAAACTGCGACTCCAAGGCTCGGACCGCCGCATCTGGAAAGAACTTCTTCTTGAAGAAGCTCTTGAACTCCTCCCAGGTCTGTCTGACTACCCCCACCCTGGGGTCTGACTGATACCAGGTGCGAGCAAGATCTCGCATCCGGCTAGCTGCTGCCTCTATCTAGAGATCTGCCGGTATCCGGGCCAAGTGAAAGATCTCCTCTATGTGCTCGATCCTCTCGTCAGTATATAAAATCCCCTCCGTCCCCAGGAAGTCTCTGGGGCTCATCTTCTGGAACTGCTCTATCCCAGGTGTCCTCGGCTGCTGGACTGCTGGTCGAGCTACGACTGTCGTAAGGGCCAACTCCATGCTCCTGGCCTGCCGGGTCTGCTGCATCTCCATAAACTGCTGAAAGTAGGCGAACATCTGTGCCGCATCCACATATCCTGTAGGCGGCGGCTGCTGGAAAGGCACCTCTGGGATGACTGGGTCCTGCCTCCGAGCTGGAGGAGGCATACCCCCTGCTGCTGCTGCTGAAGTCCCAATACGAGCAGAGGTGGCAGGAGCTGCAGCCTCCTAACCCTGCTGAACTGGCTGAGAGGTAGTAGTCCCCTCTACAGTATCCCCATGAATGGTATGCTGTAACCGCGTCTCCACCATCCTGAAGATAGATCAAACAAGGGTATCAATTGCTGAGAAAGAAGCGATATAACAAAGACGGACAGTTAAAATTCAAAAGAAATCAATTGACAGTAAGGATTGAGATGGCAAGAATAGAGTTTTTTCTAATGTGATTGAGTACCTTGAAAACTAATGTCCTATATCCTACTGCAGGCTGTAGTGATACTCTGGTTCGAATACCACTATACTTCTAGTCTAGACCTGCATGGGCCACCACTAAAAACGTGTCACGACCCGCACCCTAGAGTAAGGGCACGAGACGTGGGTACGTCCAGCCTACGCCGTAGTGTCGGCGGTAGAACACTATCCTAGGTGTCATACATCTAACAGTATAAGGCTAAGCAGTTTGTACTCCCCGAATGGGGGTAACATAGCAGAATGTAAACTCAATCACAACTAAGAAAGAAGAAGCACGATATGATATAGAACTCAAATGAAATACAGATGATCAGAAGAGTCTAAGTGTCAAGATAACAACTCAGCAAACATCCAGAAATACAAAGTCTCAACTACTGAATATGAAAGAATATATACAATCTAGATCTCAAATGACAGAAATAATAAAACCTAGACTAGGGAGCCTCAGTCTCTATAGCTAGTGGATCCGGCTGGAAATCCGGATCACAGGTGTCATCTAGAGCTGTCCCATAAAAAGTGTCAACACCAGCCTCATCCTCGTCCTCTGTAAACATATCAACGGTGTCCAATCAGGACAAAGCGAGCACAATACATCTCAACAGATCATAGCAGGTTAGAAAATATAATCATGCAGTAAAGTAAGATACAGAAAACTGAAAGAAAGTACAGATTATAAGGAGATAGCTGTAATAGAAATATCTACTATAAATAAAGAACTAACAGTGGCTAGTGAGTCAGAATACAATATAGACATGTGAATGGCATAGGACGATTCTAATGCTACACTACGGAAGGATTCTGATGCTACACTACTTGGATATTATTCACATGTCCACTTCTACTCCCCCGTACCCCCAATCAATACACAAGGATCCAGCCAGGTTATGTTATGATTCATGTAACGGGCCCCGAAGGGTGGTACATGATAGTCCCATAAATGGGGATTCTAGGAATGCCCAATAAATGGGGGATTCAAGGAAGACTCTGTGATCATGAGAGTACATGTCACAAGTGATTCAATGAACCATGAAGCATAGTGATACACAATGTAAGTGAAACGCACAGAACATGTAGTATCCGATGCTCCCTGAGGGGATAATATCTCAAGAAAGAATCATTATAGTACTAATCCGTGTGACCAATGTGACAGTATCAAGTAAAGTAATTTAAAGCAGAAGAATAATTCTAACAGGATATGAAATGATCAGAGAATGTACTCGTCTGTATCCTGAGTATCTGAAGAATATCTACTGTCCGAGGAGTGGTGTCTGTCTCCTATAGAACAGTACAAGTCACTATAAGACTAAAATGATAATAAGATGCATTATAATGCATTCTATATGAATCTAGGTCAATCTAGTCCAAAGTCAACTCTCGGTCAACTCTGGTCAACTATACAGTCAAACTAGGTCAACTAGGTCAAACCTAAGTCAAACAAGTCTACACTAGTCTAACTAGTCTATTCTAGTAAAAACACACCAATTCTAGACTATGCAAGCCTAACTAGACACTCACTAGGCATACAGACACACCCATAGGCCATGAGCCCTAGGCTATGTCATCAAGGTTATAGGTCATAGGCCCTATCCCCTAGGCAAATAGTCATATACTAGGCCATATACCTATGTAGAATCACAACCATGTAGGCCAATACCATATACATACATATATATATATATATATATATATATATATATATATATATATATATTATATATATATATATATATATATATATATATATATATATATATATATCACTATTATATATATATATATCTACATACACATAAAGAAATATGTATATCACATATAGCTATTACACATTGAAATTCCCATACATCCTACACTACCATTCATACATTCACATTATGTTAGACATTGATATATAGCTATAGGCATACATACACATATAGAATTATATATTATATCTACATAGGCATATAGAAATCTATATTATATATACATAGAGAGGGGGGTGACATATCATGGCAATGTGAGTGTATATATAAGAGTGTGTGTATATGTGTAGTATTGTGAGGGATATACTGGAAATCAGAAATGTGTGTGTGTGGATTATATATGTGTAGACATGCGTGTGTGTGTGTGTGTGTGTGTGTGCATAGGATAGTGAATCAATGTGTGTGTTAGAGAGTATGAGCTATGTGTAGTATGTGTTGAGGGTGTGGAGGAAATTCATATGTGTGTGTGTGAGTAAATTACAGAAATGTGTGTCATGTGTGATGTGAGAAAGACATATGTGAGTTGGTGTGTGAGGAGTAACATAGGCTAGGTAATAATGTGAGTGATAGCAATATGAGAGTTAATTTCAGTTTCAATCTCAGGTTCAGTTTTTTCCTGAACCAGTGACAGGAATGTATTTGGGTGTGTGTGTATATGATTTGTGTTCCAGAAATCAGAGAATGGGGGTAGCAGTAGTGTGACAGTTGAGTGTAATAGGTCATGCCATTCTCAGATAGTGACAAGGTCATAGAAGAATCCTAAAAATCATATATGTAAACCTGATTTCATTCTCAGGTTCACACTTAATTTAAATCTTATTTCTCATTCTTGAATTCTCAGGTTTCATTAATGTTTGAAACATTAACTAAACAACTAACCCACATGTAAACTTGAATCAATCAACTCAAATCAATACCCAAATGAATCCCAGTTGTGTAAACATCACTCATCAAATATGTAGGTGACTAATTCCTACATTAACAGCATCTACACAGTTAATAAAAAACAATTTAAAACCAAAAAATCAGTTTTCAGTCACATGGTATCAATGTATCAGACATAGGGTGTTCGATTAGGAAATATGCAATAAATTGAAGAATCAAATAGTTAAATTGGTTGGTAATTAACATGGCATGTATACTCGTGTCCAGAGAGTGTTCTCGTGTCCAAGACACGGACACAAACGTGTCCAAACAGAACGTACACACACACAGACACAATGCACAGGGCACAGCATAGTGCAGTGAGTACGAGGCCTCGTGCTTGCGACACGATGCGACACTAGCCTCGTGCTCGTGCCCCTAGGTTCGTCTCATGTAGGGCTACCTACGTGGCACCCTGCACTACCGTGTTGAGTCGTATAGATGTGTCCAAACACGTATATCAGAACGGTGCACTCACGCGACTCAGCATAATGTAAAACCAGTGCGACGATGATTCCTCCCTCGATACGCCACGTGGTCATCTGAAACTTCATACGTGGCGTGTCAGACACTGCCCCAAGGTCTGTGTCAAGTTTCGTGTCCAGTGGTTACGTGTCGTATCCAGGAGGAGACACTATGAGCAGAAAAACCCTAGCTCGGGCATAGAAGAGTTCGTGTCCTCGTGTGGGCACGACATGACACAATCAGGACACGAAAAAAAGGGGAAATAATGTACACACTGAGATCTACAAAAACATTTTGAAAATAGAACAAAACTCTCTTTGAGGCATTTCAACAAACACCTTGGTATCCTATTGGATACGTGTCTGATACGGACACGAAATAAGTCCACCAAGACACGAAACTAATTCCTACAGTTAGGGGACTCCTAGGGCTGTCCAAATATGCAAGAAAATTGGAATTTTAGTAGGTTTTAGTATCAATTACCTATTGAAGAATTCCTTAAGCAAAAGCCCTCTTCTAGATCTTCCTCCTTGTTAGCAAACTTTTCCAAATTGATCCCAAGCTGGAATAATCCTTAAATAACAACAAGTATAGATGAATTAGGATCTAATGCAACTTGTTTGGATTAAAAAGGAATTAAAATGGATTTTTTATGAATTTCTAAAGATGGGATTTACCTTTTTTTCCAACTTGTGAATTTCTAAAGGGGGCTAACCTAATGGAAGAGAGTATAAATAGGGGGATGATCCCTAGGTGGCCAGCCATGATGATTAGTGTTAGGGTTTTAGGGGGCATCTAAGGGCTAGCAATGCATCAAGCCTATTTGAATGGCCTAGAATCTAGGGCTCCTTCCTAGTCAAGTTGCAAACCACTCCAACCTAACTAATCATGACTTAACCCACTAGCCAATACTAACTAAGACTCATTGTGGCTAACTAGACGAGCTATGACTAATCTAGGTTAGGTCCAATCTAGGTTAGGCTAATCTAAACCACATGGAAATTAATTAAATAATATTTGAATCACACCAATCTAATTAATCAATTTAAATTCCTAATAAAATATATTAAATTCAAATAATTCAAAAATAACAAAAATACCCTCAAACTAGAAATGTGATAGTGACAACTCTGGACGCTGAAACAAACATCAAAAATGCACTCGGTGTAAAAGATATACCTAGGAAACGCCTGTCCAAAAGTCTAATTCTGGAACAGGGACAAAATCGTAATTTTGGGTCAAAATAATGTCCGTCGTTGGACCCGCTTTTCACCAAAACATGTGCCGAAGTCTATGGTCTCTAAAGTCATCAAAATACATGTCTATGGATTTAATTTGAGGAGAGGAACTCAACGGTATGTCCAGTTTTGGATTCCGATGAGCTGCGTACAAAATTGGCCGTTTAAGTGGGTCGTAGGCCCGCCAAAAAGGGATTTCGATTCGACCTTCTCAGAATCGAACCAAACTTGGCACACACGACCAGAATTTCGATTTGGACCTGTTGGCACAAGTTTTGTCTCGAATAGACGACTGTACACGAAGTTAGGACGAAGTTTGCAAAACGCCGATACGGGGGTATCTCGACGGATACGGACTGATTTCGTCGCGCACACACGACGAAACTGAGTTCCGTCAGTTTCTACACGTCGATAATGTCTATACGCACCTTTCGATGAGTATAGCGCACGACCATGTCGCCCGGTTTGTCGGGGCGCACGCCATATCGAACAAAATTCAGAAAATTAATATAATTTAACACAGGTTTTTCCTCAACTTCAACATCAATCTACTTTTTACACGCTAATCGAAACGACGAACCAGAGGATGCATTGCGATCTCGGTTATATTTTCTTTTACTGTTTTCAATTAGTTCCTACTGTACTTTACTGCACAACAAGAAAATTGGCCGACAAGTTATCGTTTTAAAATAGTTTTTAGCATTACAGAAAACAGATTTTTGTTCAACTTTGTCTCAATTTTTTGAGCAAGTCGATGGATTGTTTTCGAAATCCACCTAGAGGATCTTGAAGTGGGTCAAGTCTACTTTCCAGAAAATCTTACGGATCGAAAATCGGTGCTACGAGTAAAAAGTTACGCCGTGGGGAAGTAGGGTACCTTGAGTGAGAAAACTGCTCCGTGGGTGACGCGGGACTGACTTTCGATGCTCTGTTCATCGTGCACAAAGCTCCATCGCAGGTGAAACGAATTCGTAGGCGAAGAGGATATGATCAGCCTAAACTTTCATTTTGGAAGTTTAGGGTTTTGAGGTTTGTGCAAAAAGATATATATATATCAAGTTGCTCCCAACCCTAATACTAATGGGTTTCGGATTACCCGATTCCCACTAATCCACGGTTTCTCGCACGCTGGGGGGGGGGGGTTTTGCTCTGCTGCTTGCTGTGGGCCCGCTCACTTAAATGAGCGGCTGTGCTCACCCTTTTTTTTTCTTTTCTTTTCTAATTCCTTTTTCTAATTCTTTTCTAATTCTAATTCTATTCTAATTCTTTTTCTTTTCCTTTTCCAAAAAACTTAAGTATATATATATATTTATTTATAGATAAATAAATAAATAAATAAATAAATATATATATATATATATATATATATATATATATATATATATATATATATATATATATATATGTATATATCTTTCTTTTAGCTAGCAAAAATTATCACAAAAATACAATTAAATTCCTAAAATCCTAGATTTAATTATATCCCTTATTTATTAGAAATACAAACATGCACACGTATAATAATATATATATACACGTACATTAATTATACTAATACACTAGTAGAAAATAAATTCATATCTAATGAAAGACATAACAAAAATTAATTAAATTAAAAAAATCAATTATAAATTATGGGGGTTTACAAGCGCAGGAGCGACGGAGAGAAGTTTCCCACCGGGACTGCGCCGAGCTCGACAGGACGGCCGTCGTGCCGAGGCACAACACGCGGAGGAGAGGACCTGACCTTGGCGCGGCTCACCGAGCTTCTGGCGCTTGCCCGGTTTGTCTCGGTCGAGGCGCGGCTGTGGAGTCAGTTGGCGGGAGGAGTAAGGTTAGGTTTCGTTTTCATCTTCGGGTGCTTGTGGTTGTTGGGCGTTCGTGTCGGCCTGTCGGCACGGACACGCTAATTGGATTATAATGGTAGAATAAGATGGATTTGGACACGGACGCACGGGCCTAGACACGATTGATACTGTAATTTCTGTTGTGGACACACGGACACAATCAGGCAAAAATACGTTGATTGTGGTTGTGATGTTGTGATGGAGGTGGTGTTGTTGGTTATTGGTATGGTGGTTGGCTTGTCGGAGGGACCTTAGTCGAGGAGGATGTGTGCGGACGGCAGGGGATTGGTGCTGGTGGGGTGTGGTGCTTGTGGAGTCGATGCGAAGAGGGTGAGGGAAGACTGGTGGTAGTGATGATGATGGAGGGCTGTGGTCTCCCAGGTTGGTCGGTATGCAGGGGTGGTGGGTCTGGCGGCGTGGCAGCAGGGAGAGGTGTGGATGGAAGAGAATATGGGAGGAAGTTAAGTTGTGAGAGAAAATAAAGAGATGCTCTCCTTGTATAGGAGGTGAATCTCCTCGTTGGATAAGGCGTAAGATTCGAGTAGATAAAGCCTTCCTATCAAATAAATATTTAAAACTTAATTTCGTTTAATCATAATACATTAGTAGATAAAAATATTACTTTACATCGGTATTTAGTACTTATCAAATAATTCAAATCGTATAAATTCAAATTCGTACTCAATTAATCGATTATCATTATAATTTTAAATAATATTTGTTATCATCAAAATATTGTAACGTATGTTCTTATAAATCCAAAATTCTATTTAAAATATCATAAACATATTACAATCATATAACTTAGATATATTTTAAGACATAATAAATAACAATATTAATACTAATAAAATTAATTCTAATGATAATAGCAATAGATAACAAATAACCGTAATAGAAATAATAATAATAGTTAACTATTAACTATTATTTCTACAGGCCCAAGGCCCAAACCTCTTCCAACAACAAAATCATAATTCTAACAAATAATATAAAATAGTTTTGACAAACCTTTCATCAGTCTAAATAAATTAAAACTTAAAATTTTCTAACAAGAAGATATTAACAAAATAGAATATATAAAAAAAATTTGGAAAGTGGGCTTACAATGAATAATGCATGAAATATGAGCTAAATAAATAAACAGCAAATGGCAAGGTGTCTTGCCTGGTAGGACGCCTGGTGTGCTGCAATGATCAATGTGGCACGAACTGCGACTTCGGTGCAACAACTATGCAAGGTGACCTCGGGTGGTGGCACAGACAGTTCCATTGGGTCCAGAAGGGTCAATTTAGTTAGGGTCGGTAGGAGGAGATATAGAATTTGACGAAGGAATAGGGAATAATGGGCTTAGTCACGAACAGGCAGAATATTAAAGAGTATTGGATAAATATCATATATACGATTTTAGAAATATTTCATAATACTTGAAAATGTATTTTTATTAGTAAAAATAGTTTTTAGATATATATACTTGAAAAATAAAAATGTTTTAAGGCAAAACTCTAAGTTTGTTAAAAATAGAATTGGTAGAAAACTATATTTTTAATAGTTGAAAAATAATGTTAGAAATATATATATATATATATATATATATATATATATATATATATATATATATATATATATAAATTATCTAAGGCTTAGGACTAAACTTTTGAAAATATATATAGGGCCAAGTCCCGATATGATCTTTTCATTGCAAAATAACTTTTTAGGAAATTATTTAATATGTATATTTATATTTAAAAGATAATAATAATAACTACATATAAAAATCTTTGGACATAGTAATACTAATTACTTATCTTAACATAACAAAATACATAAATATATATATTATCAATAATACCACTGAAACAAAAATATTTAGTACTATAATGCCATCAGCATATACGAATTAAATAAAATAGTAAATAGAAAAAGATATAATAATAATAATAATAATTTTGTTAATAAAATACGTAATAGCAGCCGAGTGCTGCTCTTCATTAAAATCAACAAACAAAGAGTGTACAAAAACCAAGAAACAACATAATACATAAATGAACAAAAAAACAGAGAAGAATAACAAATTGGGGGAGAGAGGCAGTAGAGTGAGCGAATAAAAAAGTCAGAAGGAAAGAGAAGCGGAGAGGAGAGAGGATAGGGGGAGATGGGGACGGAGAGGAAGGGTTGAGGAGCTCGTCGGGGCTTCGAGAGCGCGGTGGAGGAGGGAGATCGGGAGAGAGATGGCGGTGGAGACTGTACGGCGACGGCGGTTTGGCGCGAAGGCACGGCGTGGTGCACTGAAGGAGAAGGGGGCACGTGCGGAACGAGAGAAAGAGGGCGGAGCTGCGTGCAGCGCTGCGTCCAGGTGCAGGCGCAGCGGCAGAGGGCGGAGCGGCGTAGTCAAGGTGGCTGGCGAGCCGGAGGTAAGTACGGCGGTGGCGGTGGTGGTTTCTACTTTCTCTTTTTTTTTGGTTGTGGGTTATGGTCGGTGATGGTTGGAAACGGGGCAGAGCTTGGCCGAGGAGGATGTGGCAGCCACCGACAGTTGTCGGGCCAGAGAACGGGTGATGACGAGGAGGTTCGGCAGAGGAGAGGGTTCGGGCTTGGTGGTGGGGACACGGCGGTGGAGTAACGCATGCCGACGGCTAGGTCGGGGTTCGTCGAGATAGCAGCTAGGAGGTGGTGTTCGACCGCGGGATGGGCACAGCTCGTCGGCACTGCCGAGATCAGGGCGGCGCATGGGAACTCGTCGTTGAGGAAAGGGCGGTGGTGGTGTGTGTTGTAAGATTTGGTGGTCTGTGCTTGTTTGTGGTGGTTTTGCTTCGATTTTGGGGTTTACCGGTATTGGGTTGGCGGTGCTGCCCGAGAAGGTTGGCCGGACAGGTTAGCGGTGGTGGCAAGGTTGGAGGATTCGTCAGGTGATCCAGGGGCCGGGTCAGGTGGTCGCGGGGTTAGTGGTGATAGGGAGAGGGACTGCCGTGGTGGCGGTGATGCTGGGATAGCGAGGTCGGGAAGGGGGCTGCGATGGCGTGGGGACGACGGCGGATGGTTGGAAACATGGGTGGCAGGTTTTAGGGTTAGGGTTTGGGTTTGTTAGGAATTAGGTTTTAGGTTTAGGACTTGGTGTCGGGGAAGGATAATGACATGTGTCCGTGTGTGGACACGAAGAAGGTGATAATGTAATTGTAATGGAGGAAAATAGTGGAAAAAATTGAGGCACGACACGATGCACGCAATGGCGTGGGTGGTGGAGAATTTTATGGATGGTAGAAATTTTATGGATGAGTACCTCTCCTTATATAGGAGGTGAAAATTTCCAGTTGGATAAGAATTAGGATTTATTTAAACCCAATTAGATAATTCAATTTCAATCAATAAAATCAAATCTAAATTCAAATTCAATTCCAATTTAAATCTAGATAATCTAAACTCCAATTAAATATAAATTCTATCTTTAAACTATTTAAATTAAATCCATAAAATCTAATCATAGATTTAAGTTGTCACAATAATTTAAAAATATATTTTCTAATAATACTTATAATTATAATTTCAAAAATTACATTATTATTTAAAATAAACTAATAAAATATTTATGAAATATATGTATGCACGAAGAATTTTTATTTATTATTAATAACTGTTATAAATGAAAGATTTTTATAAATAAAATAAATAAAATAATAACATGGAAACTTTGGTACGATAGCTAAAATAATTATTATATATTATTTTGAAACTATAAAAATAGAAAAATATTTTTCTAAAAATATGTACGCTCACACATATTCGCACTCGTCGAGCAATTGAGAAAAACGAATTTCGTGCATGACGTACAATGCAACTACGCGACGTATAAGTACAAAATAAAAATTAGTACCAAATTTATAATAAAAAATAGTAGAATTTAGGGGTTTACATCCTACCCAACTTAAAAGAATTTCATCCTCAAAATTAAGAAGTAGTAGGGGGTGAGAAGGCACAAAGGGGTAGCGATGAGAAAAAATTAATTCACAACGTTCAACACAAGATGCATTAGGAAATCTTGATTTATAAATACGAAAATAATCGTGGATATGGCTAATTAATGCAAGAGTAAAAATGATCAAGGGTTAAAGTTTAATCAAGATAACCTGCAATAAGAAATTGTATGGTATCATGAGAAAATAAATTAGAGACCTAGGAGATATGATTTCTTGAGAGTAGGTTAAGATCACGATTAAGAGAACGAATTTGATTTACTCCTAAATTAAGTGATTAGAAGGTCATGATAGTAAATATAGGGCCGAGAAAAAGGACGAGTAGTTTAGGATGAAGATATAGCAACATCGAGTGATAATGGTCATAATCGATAGGAAGGCTAGAGGAAGATCTAATATAACGTATTCGTCCTTCTAAAATAGGTGAAGGCGAACGCAATAAGGAATTCAAAGACGATATTATCGAATACGAGTACGTGATTCAAAGACGACCAAAAATTTCAAAGGAATTGTCAAGGCAGTCGTGGATGGGATTCTAGAGGACAATTTTAACTATGTCCTCATCTACGTAGAACGATAGATAAAAGTGAACCAAAGTGCACTCGGTTGATCAGACCATCATGCACCGGTTCTGATTAGACAATATGTTAGTGGATGCGACCCAAATAACATATGTCTTGAACAAGCTCGATAAAGGAATAAGCTTGCAAAAACTAGGCTACATTAGCATCATTATTCCAGATAGTAGAAAAAATATAGACACGTAAGATTAAGATTGAAAGAAAGCAGAATTAGTTTAAACTCCTTACGATCTAAGTCATATCCTGTGTTGGTCTCCATACAGTCGTCCTACAGTCTTCTTGTCCAAGTCCTTGGTTGACTAGATGGGTTAGGGTCCTCTAAATTCTAGAATCTAAGTAAACTTGTGAATATAGGTCACAAGGATAGAGGGATTGCTAGGTCACAAGGTAATCCACCCAACTTAAAAGGATTAAACTAATTGTGTGTGGGACAATTGAAACATGTCTAATTAATAGGGTCACCTTCCTAACCTCTAGCAAGTACGAAAGGAAGATAAGAATTATGATAGAAGGAATCAAGCAAGATGCAATCGATGAGTCAAACGGTAGATAAAATCTAGAAAAGAGGTCAAGTATGTGGATGAGATCCTAGACTCTAATCCTATACGCAGGCTTGCTTGGTATGGTAAAGCAACCAAACAATTTATCTTGACCTGCATGGGCCACCACAAAAATATGTAATGCCCAGTTTCAAAATACGTAGGACTAAGAACGTAGACATGACAGCTGTATTCATACGAAGTACATGGGCCTCGTATGGATATATAAGCTGTAAAGTGCATTAAACCACAACTAACTAATCTTATCCACAAAATGCAAGAAAAAAGATACCATATAATCAACTATGAATTATCATTGGTACATGTAGTTAGACGGAGACAAATCTACTACCAACTATGAAAAGAAATACATAACAAAAGAAAGGGTTTGGCGAGCGAAGCGAAGACGATCCAAGCATGATCATCCTCGAAGAAATGGAGATGGTCACGACTAGAGCTAGAGCACCTACGATAGACAAGAGCACACACCTAGCAAGATAACCAGGTCCTCAGAGGGACGTAACAAGACACATAATATTATGCCAATATAACTGAATATAAATTGCTAAAATAAATTGTTTGCCATTGATTATAAAAGAACAGAACAATTTTATGGGAGGACTGGACTTTTAATTCACAATACAAACTCGCTCGTACAAAGAGAGCCTAGGAACAAAACCTAGGAAAAGGCAATCTAAGTATAATTGTTTAGTTTTTCTGGGGATGACGATAGAGGCTCGGGAAAGTGATATCAACTCTGCCTTACTCCTTGGACGATCGGACGTAGCTTCTGCTCTGGCGAAGAAATGCTCTTTGTGTGTACGGGGGTTGCTAGTCTCTCTGCTTGGGCTCTGTGCGTATCACTCTCTGTGTGTCTTGTAAAGGAATAATTCCCTGCTATTTATAGGGCTTTGTGATAAGTAGGGTGTACAGTAATTGCTCCTTAAAAAGTGGGTGGTTGGGGATTGGTTAAGATTAGCCTTGATCTTGTTTGTTGGAAATCAATCTGGGCTATTTATGTTGATTAGAACAAATCTGCATTGTTTGTTGAAAATCCATCTAGGCAGTTATGATGATTGCAAGAAATCTGTATTGTTATGATTTGTTGGTTGCTAAATCCGAGTGGATAAGTCTTAGTCAATTTTCTGCCACGTGTCCCAACTTTCATTTATGCTGCGAGCCGCATGAACGAGGCATCCTGGCAGAGCCGCATGAGTGTGGTCTGCTAATTGAGCCGCATGAGAGTAGCCTCACAACCGAGCCACATGAGGGTGGCCTCCACAACCAAGCCGTATGAGGATGGCCTCTAACTGAGCCGCATAAGGGTGTCCTCCAACTGAACCACATAAGGATGGCCTCCAACTGAGCTGCATGAAGGTGGCCCCCAACTGAGCCGCATGAGGGTGGCCTCCAACTGAACCACATAAGGATGGCCTCCAACTGAGCCGCATGAAGGTGGCCCCCAACTGAGCCGCATGAGGGTGGCCTCCACAACCCTTCCTCTAGCGTTGTGGCGAAGGGTAAGGGAGCAGCATCCTCATCGACTGAGGCATCCATAATTCATCCCGACGTTCACCCCGCCATTGATGGTAAGGATATTGGAAGAAACTGTATAAACTCAAAACCCTAACCATCATGGCTACGCTGCATATTTTATGTGCGGTCCTTCTTCGTCTTCATTGAACTGTTTAAGTTCATTGTGATGAAATCCATATACTGTGCTGTATGTGCCGCATTCTAGAAGCATGGAAAATATTAGAATAAAAGCATAGATAGCCCATGCGGCACTGGGTAGCAAGCCTATGCGGCTCATACTGGAGTTGCCCCATGCGGCCCGAAAGAAGACCCTCAGACTCATGCGGTTCGGGGATATATGCGGTTCAGCAGGAACATGCGGCTCAATTGACGCCACGTGTGATCCCCCCACAGCTAGCTACGGGAGTAATGGCCTCATTTAATGCTCTGACACGACTCGACGGCTGCGACGTCTCTGACATAAAGCGTCATAATGGCTCTGCCATAATGACAGACTCCTCGGGGAAAGAAGACAATCTCTGACCCGATCTGTCAGAAATCCTAGATTGCCACGTGGCAAAAGTCTCATGCGGCTCGGGTAGAGAACAGCTTCATGCGGCTCATCGAGAAATCACTCTAATATGATTAACAGGAATCCGCCATATGCGGTCCACCCATAGCCCGGTCTATGCGGCTCAATACCATGTTAACTCAGGCGGCCCACAGAAACTATACATATGCGGCTCATAGAGGGTTCGTCCCCTGCGGCTCGCAGAGACTACGCATATGCGGCTCACGGAAAGTTCGTCCCCTGCGGCTCGATGAGGCATTGACTTATGCGGCTCATGAAGAGTATCTCCCTACGGTTCAAGTGTTGGCCATCCTATGCGGCCCTGGCAGGACCTTCAATTAAAACACGTGGCATTGAAGATTCAACCGAATCCCAACAAGAATATTTGACACCATTATCATAATTGTCGAGATCAGGGCATATCATTTATCATCAAGCCAATAGGACATGTGGCGAGCAATCAAATATTGGCATAATCAATCACGAGGATTTAAAGCAGTCAGCATTAACTGCTCATGAGATTTGGTGCTATCAGCATTAGTGGCCGAGATTCATTATGATCAGGATCAAGGGCTCAGATAGAATGAAGGAAGCGCCGACATTCCAAACAGATAATCATCAGCAAACCCTAATGATCACACCCCACTCCTATAAATAGCCAGCATCCTCTCCATGTAAAAAAAAAGAAGAGAGAGAGAGAGGTCGGCAACAAAAAAAAAAGAAGAGAGAGGGAGAGGTCGGCAACAAAAGAATACAAAAATAAGAAGAGAGAGATCTACACAGAGAGAGCTCCCCCCTTTCTTCTTGATACTTACAGAGAGAGAGAAGCCAGGAGAGCCACCCGAGGAGAGTAAGAAGAGCCTTTCTTCGTCAACACCAAGCAGATCTTCCCCGAGCCAAGGCTGCATACTGATCGTCCAAGGAGTAAGGCAGAGCGGCCGTCGCTTTCCCGAGCCTCTATCGTCACCCCCCAGAATCAAAAATAAACAATCGTACTTAGTCTGCTGTACCTAGGTTTTCGTCCCTAGGCTTTCTTTGTACGAGCGAGTTTGTATTGTGAGTCTAAGTTCAGTCCTCCGATAATTGTTCTGTTCTTTTACAATCAATGGCAAACACGATGGCGACTCTGCTGGGGAATAACTTCTCCACAGCTGAGGAGTTGGTGACGCAATCGGATGCAGCCAAACTTGGCTCCACACAACAGAAGTTGGTCGTCTGCTTCGACCAACAGGCGTTCGAAGAGATGCTCTCTGAAGGCAACGCTGGCCCGGTCCAGAAACGCACCCGCACCACGAAGGCTCGCAAAGAGTGGAGGCCAAAGTCATTTGCTCCTCCCCAAGCCCTCGATGGGATACCCTCGGTCGCTCAAGACGGCGAGAAAGATTCTCCTGCGGCCCCACTTCAGATCGCAGACACCTCTGCTGCCCCCAAGTCCGGCAGAAGAAAACACTATGATGCTGGACTTGTAGGGGCAAAGAGGGTCTCTGCTCAACCTGAACCGCAGAAGGGTATTAGCCGCAGAAAGAAAATCCATGCGGCCACAACCGTCAACCACACAAAGAAAACTTATGCAGCCACTTCTGTCAGCCGCATAACTTATGCAGCTACAGTTTCCAACCGCATGGATGAGATTCATGCGGCTAGTAAAGTCAACCGCTTACAGAAAACCCATACGGCCACAGATGCCAACCGCATGCGGACAGCCTGCACGGCCGTGACTCCTAACCGCATAAGAACTCGTCCCACAACAGAAGACAGTCGCATGCAGATAGCCTGCACGGCACCCAACGCTAGCCGCATAGCGTCTCTACCGTGCTTCTCTCGATCAGTTTTCGACCGACTCTCATGCGGTCCTAACTCTGATCACTCGCTGGATGAGAATCCAGACTCTGTGATACCTAATGTGGACTCTTCCTATTACGCACCCACAAGTGCTAAAAAGAAAAAGTCTAGGGCAGCGGGGACTCATCAAGTCCAGACAGCTGCCCCAACCTCTGACTATCGGGGCGTCCCGCTGAGTATCACGCGGGCCTCTGACGGGAAGTTGTATAAAACCACTCGAGTCCAGCCCCCGACGGCAAACGGACAAAGTGGTTCCTCTGACCTGCGTGAAGCTATCCTCCACAAACGCAAGGAAAGAGAAGGAGCCTCAGCGTGCAGAGAGTCCTCACAGGGACGTCACTGCACCCAGATTATCGTCAACTGCTGTTGCAACAACACGGCAGTAACAGAAGACCAGCCATCCGTCTTCCAAAGATTACAACATCCGAGCTCGGAAGACGAGGCACCTCCCGTTGCCTCCTACAATTTCGCGCGGAAAGTCCCCGTGGAGGGGAGAGGGAAGAAGACAAGCATCTCCATCCCAAAGGTGTCAACTATTGCAGCTAAGAAGCCGTCATCTAAAGGATTATCCTCTACTGGAGTCTTCCAACACACCCGTTCAAAGACGAAAACTGCTACAGTAGGAAGTTCGCCGTCAACGTCATTGGGGGTCGTCGGAACTGGGGGTAGCACTCCTCCAAACCTTTACGACAACCCGACATTCCAAGAAGACAGACTGGAGGAAGCAAATCCTCCGACGGATACAACAGATACCGACGCCCTCGAGGACGTCCTAAATGAAGCAAGTTCTGAAGCTGGGGGTACTGTTCCTTCCGAGTCCGAACCTGAAGAAAACATCCCCACATATCCCGATGATTTCTCGATGCATGAGTATGACTCGGAGGGCATGTCCGCCACCTCTCCTTCTGTCACTCCTCACGTGAGGACGGTATTCATGACAGACAACAGCCAAGGTGGTTCCGGCGATCGCCAACGTATCGACACTTTGGAGGCCATACTGCACGCCTTGGTCAAGTCCGTAGATGAGATCAAAGCGGCACTTCCTACTCTGAAAGGAGTGACACCTGGTCAGACAAGCACGGGTCCTACGAACAACATAGATTCAAATTCAGCGGCACCAAACCCGGGCAATAATGCTCCCGAGATAACGGCCCCTACCGCGACAGATGAGGCCCGAGAAGTAAGGAGAGAGGTTCAGGAGCTTCGAGCGATGTTCCACGCCCGAGAAAATTCTCAAGACCTCAGAATACGGCAACCATACCCAGCTGAATGGAGGGATGTGCCCTTTCTCCCAAGATATAAGCCGTTCAATATCAACCCATATGATGGTAAGACTTCAGCAAGCCGGTACATCACTTACTTTGAGGTCACTACCGACCATCTGCCCCATGAGGACGCCATCCTCACACGGTTATTCATTGGGGCACTGGAAGGAGTCGCCTTTGATTGGTACCGTAACCTGCCAGATAATTGCATCCACTCCTTCGCTGGCTTCAAGCGCTTGTTCTTGGAGAGGTTCTATGAGGTAGGACAGGACGTCACGATGTCTACCCTCATGGACGTCGTCCAAGGAGAGAAAGAGCTGACAAGGAATTACATTGAGCGGTTTCGTCAAACCGCAATGAAGTTACCATCTGGCAACCCGGACTCTTCCTTGATTGAAATTTGCCAAAAGAGACTACTCCCAACAATTAGTCTCTGGATGGGCGAAAGTCAATTCAAGGACTGGAAGGCCTTTATCATCAGCGCTACAAGTGTCGAGGAACGATTGAAGAAAGCTCGCCAACTGGGGTTGCATATCTCAGAGGGAGAGAACAAGGGGAAGCATCCTAACGCCAGCAACGACAATGGGGGTAGCCCCTCCAACCGAGACAACAAAGGCAAGCAGGCCATGGTGACCGATACAGCCCAGAAGCCCGAGCAACAGCCAGCGGACAAACAATGGCCTCAAATCACTTATTCTTTCGAAGACGGCCACGTCAAGCCTATCTTGGACATGCTTATACAAGGAGATAGAATTCAGCTTCCTCCACCAAGGCGGGAACCTCGGCCTGCTGATTTAGAAAATCCGAAGTTCTGCCATTACCACCGCTACTTCCACCATGCTACACACGACTGCTACCAACTGAAACGCTATATCCAGAACCTCATCGATTCAAACGCTCTGGCTATCGACTTCGAGGAGGTAACCGTAGCAGCCAACATGGTGTCCGTACAATTCGGCAATTTCCCTCCAACAGAGACTCAAGACGGTGTCATGCCCATCCCTCTGGCAATAATAGAAATCACTAACCTTCCGCCTGCCCGTGATCAAACTCCCGGCCTAATACCCCTCACCACATCACGAGGGGAGATCATGTGGGTCCATCCGGACCTAGTCCATGAGGTGACTCAGCCTACTTTATCCTCTAAAAAGAAAAGTGGAAAGGTCAGATCATGCCGCACCGCCTCGGCAGAGGAGGGGGAAGTCTCAGCCGTCACTACCCGATCTGGAGCACAAGCCCAACCAGTGGCCGAGAATCCGACTAATGATCAGCAGCCCACAAACGCTGATACTCCGGGACCGGCTCAGCCTTCGACGACCGACAAGCCTAGGCCGAAGGAGACTCGCTTCGACAAATCTCTCCGAAAGGAGACACCTCAGGGGCTGGAGAGGCCCTATAACTTCGACATCTTGGCGCAATTGGCTAACACACCGGCCAAATTGTCCTTATACGAACTCCTGAGACTCTCAAAAGATGTCCGCACAGCTCTAAGTGAGGCGCTCCAAAATGCCGACGCATACTTGGCTCAGGTCAACCTCACGGGAGATAATCAGCCTACAGATCTCCAAGATAGTGCGTGTACAGGTGCAATGCCCAATATCGTATTCTCTCCGCAGGATATGCTCATCAAAACTAACCTGCACGATCGCCCATTGTACTACACTGGATACATCGGCGACGTAAAGGTAGACCGAATGCACATTGACCCCGGGTCCTCCATAAGCATCATTTCGAAGGGTCTGCTACATCATCTTCGCATTCCAATGCATCGCCTGACGCCTACAAGTACCGCCATTAGCGGTTTCAATTCGGGCAGGAGCTACCCAATAGGGAAGATTCGCTTGAAATGTCAGATTGGCGATCTCCAATCAGAAGTCACCTGCTACGTCATAGATGCCGACACTTCTTACAATATCCTTCTGGGGCGGCCTTGGATACACGATTACATGATCGTGCCTTCCACGCTACACCAGTACTTCAAATATGTCAATAAGCACGGCTTCGTGAGGACAGAGTTTGCTGATATCGATCCCTTCAAGGGGGTCGAATCTTATTACTCAGACTCCTGTCTTTACGAAAAATCAAAGAAGCATCTGGTCGAAGAGGAGGTGCAAGCTCACACCAAGACAACCACAAGATCAGAAGAACCCCTGACAATCCATCTCCAGGCTCGCAAACCGGGCAGTTCTGTACCCCTTACGACTACTCTGCGTAAGGACGCAATCAGTCTATCGGTGCAAGAAGAGCAGATGAGGATCCGGCTGCCGAGGTCTGGCCAAGTGCCGAGACCCACACCAGGATCTTTTACCATCAGACTACCGAGAGTCGGTCAGCTCCAAGCAGAGAAACTCAATCCCTCCGACAGACCGCTCACGATACGTCTTCCTAAAAAGGGCCGTCACCCCGACGCGAGGTCTGACACTTCCAGCGAACCAGCCACTTCTCGCCCCACGTCAGATGCCAAGTTGGGGGTTGCTAGTCCACCAACAACTCCACGACCTGCTCCTCCGGTCGAGCCCCTAAAGATCAAGCTGACTAGGTCGCTCTCCCAGTCTTCATTTATACAGGGGGTGGCCGAAGAAGAACCAGAATTAGCCAAGTATGTGGCTGCCCACTCCGATACCCCTTCTGCGGATGATGTAATCCCTCTCGAGAAGATACCTTATTTTATCAATAAAGGGCTATCTTTGAATTACATCGAACTCAACAAGCTATGTACAATGTATGCTATGGACCACGGTATAGGCACTCACCTACATACACAGGTGACAAATGTGTACACCGCTATCCAACTTACTCCAGTAGAAGACGCTTACCGAATAATCGAAGGAGGGGACCACCCAATCATCTTCGGCCGGACAAACAACCCGCATCCCCTCGCCATGGAAGAAGTCGACTTCGGGTCAGATAACGGAAGACTGCCTCTGTATCTCTATAGCCCTCAATCCAAATATCTCATGCAGAAACAGGGGTATGATCTAGAGACAACGCCAGGACTGAACTACGGCACTGGACGACGATTACCTTTGGAAAATGCCAGCCCCGACGGGCAAACCACGGAACTACTATAACAAAACCCGATGCGGTTTAGGGTATGTAACGCCAACTACGACCCCTGAAAGCTCAGATGAAGAATGCGACTGGCAGTCACACTCAACCGGGTCACCAACTTCCGACTCAGACACAAGCATTGGGGACGTATTCAGACAAGTCCTATCAGTCAACATGGCATTTGCCGACGCTTACGAAGAAGACGAGGACATTCCTGAAATTCTCGAGCTTGAGCCGTGGGCCCAACAGTTAGACGCACAATGGGAAAAGCGGTTCGAGCTAAGAGAACCTCCTACGGAGGACGAAGTTATGCAGGTCAACCTCGGCACCGAATCCTCTCCGAAGCCAATCTTCGTCAGTAAAAGCCTAACAGACAAGGAACGAGAATCACTGCTGGAACTCATCCGAGAATACATTGACGTATTTGCATGGAGTTACGAAGACATGCCGGGATTAGATCCCGACATTGCTCTCCATAAACTCAATATACGGCCGGATGCAAAGCCAGTCAAGCAGCAGCAACGACGCTTCCGCCCGGGCGTCATGGACGCGATCGAAGCCGAAGTCAACAAACTGATAGCCAGCGGCTTCATCCGTGAGGAGCAACACCCTGACTGGGTCGCCAATATAGTCCCGGTCCTTAAGAAGAACGGGAAGATCCGAATCTGTATCGACTTCCGCAATCTAAATGAGGCATGTCCGAAAGACGAATTTCCCCTCCCGATCACGGATATCATGATTGACAACACATGTGGCTTCGAACGTATGTCATTCATGGATGGATTCTCGGGATACAATCAAATCAAGATGTCCCCCGACGATGAGAACCACACATCATTTAGAATACCGATCGGCACATACTATTACACAGTCATGCCATTCGGTCTAAAGAACGCTGGTGCTACATATCAGCGGGCTATGAGTATCATTTTCAGAGAACATTTGCACAAAATAGTGGAATACTACGTCGACGACATCGCTGTCAAGAGTCGCCGCAAGGAGGATCATCTGCAAGATCTAAAGACGGTATTCGACCTGATGCGAGCCCACAACCTAAAGATGAACCCTACAAAGTCGTTTTTGGGCGTATCCAGCGGAAAGTTCTTAGGTTTCATCATCACTGCACGGGGTATCCATGTAGACCCTGAGAAAACCAAGGCAATAATGGAGATGGGTCCCCCGAAAAATCTCCGCGAACTTAGAGGCCTCCAAGGGAGGCTAGCCTATATCAGAAGGTTCATTTCCAATCTCTCCGGACGATGCCGGCCGTTCACACACCTCATGAAGAAGGGAGTCTCATTCGCATGGGACGAAGAATGCCAACGCGCTTTCGACAACATCAAAGAATATTTGTCAAATCCTCCAGTCCTGGTGGCCCCGGTCCCTGGAAAACCATTCTTGCTCTATGTACGAGCAATGGAACACTCCCTCGATGCCCTGCTGGCACAAAATAACGACGCAGGACACGAACAGGCCATATACTACCTCAGTCGAATGATGGTCGGGCCCGAACACCGATACACTGCCGTGGAGAAAGAATGTCGCGCCTTGGTGTTCGCTATTCAAAAGACGCGGCACTATGTTACAGGACAAACCATACATGTGATCTCACGGGTAAATCCCCTCAGGGTCCTCATGACTAAACCAGGGGCGCTTAGCTCTCGCCTCGCTACCTGGGCAATACTGCTATCCCCATATCATATGATCTTCGTCCCACAGAAGGCTGTCAAGGGTCAAGCCCTAGCAGACTTTTTGGCAGCCCACCCAGGATCGGAGTCATCCAGAATCTATGAAGAGATCCCAGACGAGGTCGCCGATTCGAATACAGCCACTCACGATAACATATGGCGAATGTTCTTCGATGGCGCCTCAAGAACCGGACCCAACTGAAATATCGTCGTCGGGGTCGGAGTGGTATTGATCTCTCCTACCGGGCTAGTGATCAATCGCGCCTACTCTCTCACGGAACCCTGTTCCAACAATGTGGTCGAGTACAACGCTTTGGTCATTGGCCTCCAACTCGTAAAGGAGCTGGGTGTAGAATATCTCGAAGCATATGGCGATTCACAATTAATCGTCAATCAGATTCGGGGGTCGTACGAAGTCCGCCATGAAGACATGATCCCCTACCACCAAATAGCAATCAACATTATCTCCTCATTCGAGGGATTCTTCATCGAACACGTCCCCAGACTTCAAAATATCGAAGTCGATGCCCTAGCAGGCCTTGCCGCTTCCTTAGCAGTGCCGAACCAAGCGCATCACTCGGTTGAGGTGATAGGCCACGAACTGGTCTGTCCCAAGAACAATATTCAATTCGTGGCGAGCTATTCCGCCCGGACGGTCGACGAAACACCAGACTGGAGACAGCCGTTCATTGACTTCGTCGTATACGACATCCTCCCGGAGAACCCAAGAGAAGCCATCTCCATCAGACGGCGTTCTCTCAGATTCTTCTACGACACAGAGACAAAAATGCTGTACCGACGATCCTACGACGGATTATTACTCCGGTGCTTGTCAAACGCAGAAGCCAAAGAAGCTGTACGAGAAGCTCACGATGGTGTCTGTGGGGCCCATCAGCCTGGCCCTAAGCTACAGGACCGCCTTCGCCGTATGGGCTACTACTGGCCCACGATGGTGGCAGACGCAATAGACTATGCCAGAAAATGCAAGGCTTGCTAAGTCCACGCAGACTTCATTCACCAACCCTCCGAGTTTCTACATCCAACGGTGGCATCCTGGCCATTCGAAGCATGGGGAATGGATATCATTGGTCCAATCACCCCACCTTCCTCCCGAGGACATCGCTTCATACTTGCGATCACCGATTACTTCTCCAAATGGTCGGAAGCCGTCCCACTCACAGAAGTTAAGACTTCAAACATGATCAGCTTCCTTAAGCATCACGTCATCTACCGCTTCGGACTACCGCGGAGGATCATCCATGATAATGGTCCACAGTTTATAAGCCATGCATTCTACCGATTCTGCGATAAGCACCGCATTCAGAATGTCGCTTCGACACCATATAACCCAGCAGCAAACGGGTTGGCAGAGGCATTCAATAAAACAATCATCAAACTCCTCAAGAAGTTTGTCTCCTCCAATAAACGCGACTGGAACGAGAAGCTCGGCGAATGCTTATGGGCTTATCGCACCACAGTTCGAACAGCTACTGGGAATACACCATTCTCTTTAGTATACGGAAGTGAGGCAGTCCTCCCACTGGAAACTCAGATTCCCTCACTCCGCGTCGCCCTCACTTATCAATTGACAACGGATGATAACTATCGACGCCGATTACAAGAGTTGGAGGCCTTAGACGAAAAGCGCCTACTAGCCCAGCAAAGGATCGAGCTATACCAAGCACGTATCTCAGGAGCCTTCAACAAGAAGGTCAAAATCAGAACATTCCAAGTGGGCGATCTCGTTCTGGCAGTTCGAAGACCAATGGTCATGACTCACAAAACCGCAGGCAAGTTCCAACCAAAATGGGAGGGTCCATTTGTCATCGAGACCGTGTTCTCCAACGGCACCTACCGCCTCGCCAAGCAGAATGGGGACTTGCTTATGTTGCCCGTCAACGGCAAGTTTCTGAAGAAATACTATGTTTAGACAATATTCTCCAAATTATCGAGTCATGTACCCTCTTAGTACCCCTGAACTCGCACCCACCATTTTCCAAATTATCGAGTCATGTATCCATTGATACCACTGAACCCACATCCACAACATTTCAGATTACCGAGCCATGCACCCGCTGGTGCCACTGAACTCTCATTTCCTCAATATTCTAGAAAATCCAAATTATGTACTTACATTCCGGTCACTCTCTCAGATAGTAAGTCACGTATAATCATACCTCTGAACTTTCTTTCTGAAAGAGATCCTCCCTCGTGATCCACTACCCGTGCTCCCAGTGCACAAAAAGGGTAATCGATCCACTAATCTCCGAAACGACCATGTCCTCATTACCTCTGAGTCGTTTTCACTTCCACCAAAAACAAACCGCCCCCTCGCATAGAACTTCCATGTCCTCCTACCTCTGAGTAATTTTATGCACCCCTTCTTTATTGCGCCCACTCCTGCCATGTCCTCATTACCTCTGAGTGGGAAGGCTCCGTCGAAGAAATCACCATATTTGCCATGTCCACATTACCTCTGAGCAAGTATGTTGGTTCCCTTTCAACCTATTGTCTGTACCCACAACCAGGGTGCGACAAGGATAATAGGTCCACAAATGTCCTCTGTTGACCACAAATGTCCTCTGTTGACCACAAAAGTCCTCTGTTGACCACAAACGTCCTCTGTTGACCACAAATGTCCTCTGTTGACCACAAATGTCCTCTGTTGACCACAAACGCCCTCTGTTGACCACTATTGATTATAGAAAAGTCTTCTGTGAAGTCTCCCCCTACCATGTTCTCATTACCTCTGAGTAGGAAGATTCCACGGTAAAACCCTCATGTTTGCTACGCCCTCGTAACCTCGGAGCAAATATGACTGGCTTCCTTCCAACTTGTTATCCGTACCTAAAATCAAGATACGCCTAGGGTAACAGGTCCACAAATATCCCTTGCTAAGCTTTTTGGCATAAATCCACTATCTTACCATGCCCCGGGAGCCCGGCTGCTCTACGGCATTCCTTTCCCCAGTACCGAGAACATCCATGACCATTTTGTCATGGCTGTCCCGGACATCCTGATCAAACTTGTTATCCATACCTAAAACCAAGGTACGCCTAGGGTAACAGGTCCACAAATAATCCCCCAGCAAGTCCGATTCCATGAACGCCGATACAAGAAAGAAAAGATGAGTTGAAACATGCTCATTTATCCAAAAATCAAAGGGCTACATCATTGGGGATCACATCCCTTGCAAATAAAAATATACACATATGAAAAAGAAAAAAAAAGAAGAAGAGGCAGAAGAAGACAGAGGGCGGATCACTGTTCCGGGGCACATAACACCGTGAGGCGGTCCTTTATCAAGGCGACCGACCGCTCAAACCTCTGTTTGGCTCGACGCTCAGCTTCCTGGTTCAACACCGCCGGGTCCTCCAGACGAACGTGGGCCTGCCAGTTGTCCTCGAACTTCTTAAAAGATCGCTCCAGGTTGGCAGAAGTTCGAGAAATCCGCTCGGCCTCCCGAGCAATCGACTCCTGTTCTGCATGAGCAGCCTCCCGCTCTGACTCTAAGAAGGCTAACTCCTCCTGGAGCGCGAGAATCTGCTCCTTCGTGTCAGCTATTCCACGAGAGGCAGACTCTTCCCGGGCCCTACAAGCCTGACTCCGACGACCCAGCCGGTCATAGGAGGCGGAAAACTTGTCAAGATCCCCCTGCACAGCCGGCCCGGCAGTTTTTCGAGCGAGCTTGATCCTATCCCGAGCCGCAACCAGGAAGCCCCGCTCTCGTTCGATCGCGACAGGCAAACCAGCCTGCCGTACTGCCAGCAGTTGGGTCACAAGCTGGTCAGCCTCTGTCAGCTTAGGCTCCAGGAACGCTGCTAACCCCAGCCCGCCAGGAAGACCCTTCAGAGTGTCAATTTGACCCCGAGCTCCCCGTAGAGACAGAGAAAAAGGGACCCCCCGGTCCACGGCAGCATTTATACCCCTCCCTAAGTGGCGATAAAAGCTGTCAACCACATCCTGCGTCACCTCGTCCAGAGCCTCCGAGGAAACCGGTGTCAGCGGGAGTGTGGCTGGTAGCACGGAAGAAGACGCGACGGAGTCTGCCGCTCCTGCCACCAGAGAAACCAACTCCGTACGGAAAGACGCTTGAACAGCGGCCAACTCCTCTTCAGCAGCCCGCAGGATTTGGATGCTCGACAAGGTCGAGAAGTCGACTTCCGGAGCCGTGTCAACAGCGGAAGACAAGGCGGAAACCATTGCCAACTCCCTCCCCGTCTGCCCGGAGACGGCAGGAGGCTCTTCAACATGAGAGAGAGGAGAAGAAACATTCCTTTCGTCCGGATAATGGCCAACCGAACTCTCCCTGAGAACATCCGCGGCGGGAGGTAAAAGGTCAGGACCTGCAGGGCCAAGGCAACCATGAATCGACTTGACCCGAAGGATATGTTGATAGAGCGAATAAGCCCCTTCGGTAGTCAATATATGGCCTATCTTACCAATGGAGGAGTACGGAGGCTGAGGTTCGTTTACAGCCACCATAGCCTCCTCACCAATAACCTCCGAATCAGGAATCAGAGAGTCGTCCCCGGGAGAAGAGGTACTGAGAACGGTGTCATCTTGCCGAAGCTCAACGACCGCAGGGGCGGGCCCAGAGGAACCTTTGTTCCCCCAAGCTGATGCTTCAGCAACCCGGGAACTTCCAGCCGCCTCCGAGAGAGCCCCAGCAGAAAGGACCGCGGCGCACATATCGTTGATTAAGACAGCGAGGGCGGGATCAACCTCGGAGGCAGTAGATGGTTCAGAAGACCCCGGTCCGTCGGACGCCTACAAAGAAAAGTGATTAAATCATATCTGCGAGAGGAAAGGGAACTACAACAAAGAAACAAATCCAATTTAGCCTTACCTCCGGAGTAGCATCGGTACCGTCATCCCTTTCGGTAATAAGCAATCCACGAGATTTAACGACAGCTCTCTTCACGGAAAAGGTCGCACCACTGCCAGAAGATTCGTGCCTGACTCGCTTACGTGAGGAACTAGACACAGCCGGAAGCTGTTCTTCCCTCACTCTTCCACCTTCTGTAGAAAGCAATGGGCCCTCCGCCAGTTCATCAGGGATGGGAAGCAATTGATCTGCTACTTCTTCGCCTCCATCAAAAAGAGAATCTTCGCTGTCATCTTCCTCCCCAGCCGATTCGGAAGGTTCTGATTCAGGGAGAGGAGTCTGAAGCGCTAGTTGCTTTCTAGCCTTAGCCCCCTTTGGCTTCTCCTCTAAGCCTGTACCCACGATAAAACTGGTACTCGGATCGAAATTGATAGGAGGCTTGTTCGCCATGACATGATACAAAGCAGCCACGTATAAAATTTCCCTTGGCGCCTGAGCATCAGGGACCGAGAAGCTGGCTCGAGTATGATAAGCATCATAATAATTCCACGCCCTGACGCCATCAAGAACTCTACCTTCGAAGCCCAAACCAAGATTGGGATGATCAAGGAATAACTGGCTATAACCGAACTGCCGAGAAAACCTACTAGGTAGGTAAGGCTCCAGGTACACCCTACTGCGGTTGCGATAAACCAAATGAGCAGGACGGATGTTACGCAACTAGGTGAGCATATCCGGAGATAGAAAGTGAGGAGGTCCAGTACCATCAAGGTGTACCTTACTCACATCTTCATCAGAAAAAGGAGGAACGGACACAAAAAGGTGACACCCATCTACCCTCGCCAGCGCCCTCCGACAAGCCGGCATAGTATTGTATTCCCAAGACTGGCGATGGCATTTAAAGAGGAAAGTATCTTCATCCGTAGCATCTTCTGCTATCCCGGGTCCCAGCAAAGACTTGTAGTGCATCGCCAACCACCCCATCAAGTAATGGAAAGGCAATTCTACGTGCTCAAAATCCAAGGTTTTCTTACGAGCAACAACTTTGGATGAGAAGGTTCGAAGACCGTGGTGGATGCTGCACACCATGGCGGGAAGAAGGGCCAGCCTAACTCCGAACACCAGTTTAACGGCAGAAAGAATAAAATGGCGACCGATCCTCTCGATAGAACCTGCTCCTCCCGAGACGACGCAATTCTGTAGCCATATCATTAAAAAGCCAGCCAGAAGCGCCTTCTCTGACATCTGCGTGGTCCCATAGTAAAAGTAGCTGAGAGAGTCAGATTGACTCCCAAATATGTCACTCCTGGACCGCGACTTCTTGACGCCTGACATCAAATCCTTCACCTCCTCGTGCGTTCTAGGGGTTCGAGGAGTAACTTCGCCAGAAGGACCAACTTTGAAAAGGTAATTAATCCATGATGTGGTGTGGGGAGCGGTCCCTTCGGAGCTATCCGTTGTCTTTATAGCCATCTGATGACAAGCACTATGGTGGCACAGCAACTCCCGGTATACTGAAACAAAACCTGGGAATCGTCGGTTCAAGTCCTCAAACTCATCATTCGAAGGGGTGTACACCTCGAAAGGCTCATTTCCCCAGGGGAGTTTAGAGACAGTATACATCTCGTGAAGAGCAAGCCCCAGCTCCCCTACTGGTGAGAAGAATGTCCCCGTTCGCTGGCTATACATCTCCAAGAGCGCCATGAACAGCGGCTTGTTAATAGGGAGCCCGTGACAAGTCCCTCGAACAGCATGATAAAGTCCCACCTCCCGCAAGAGTGTTCCATAGGTCTGCAGGACCCAGGTGGTCAACTGGACCCACGCAGAAGTAGGGTTTATCCAGTTCGGCAATGCTATCCTACCAACAGGATAGGACTTCTTACGGACAAGCCGATTCAAGAAGGTGTCAGCCTGAGCAAATGAGAAGTTGGGACCGTATGCATTCATGAAGGAGCCCGGGGCCAGACCCATCATATACCGAGGGACTGGATCCTTACCTGGGTACGCTGACTGCATATTTGGATTGTAATGGATGTCGCCCATCAACATCCCCGATTGAGTAGGGGTTAAGTTGCACACCATCTTCCTGTTCAACAGCACCATGTTGAACCACGATAAGGGATAATGGCGTTCCATAAAAGGAATATGGATTGACTCCCCGTCCAAAGAGAAATCCCAGTTCTCGAAAATCTCTAACACTCGAGAGTTCCCTATGATTAGAGCATCTCCAAAGAGGAATAGAGGCTTCAGGAATTTCCCATCCAGCCTTCCAGTGTTCATCATGGAACGAAGGTAATGAAGGGTCTGATTCTCGATGGCGTTCAACCTCTCCAAAGGCTCATCAGCAGGGAACTGATTCAATACATGCTTAATTAGGTCGTCAAGACGCACACCCAAAGCGAATTGATTTGAACCAACCAAAAGTTCCCCCGCAGGATTCACGGGCAGATTCACTAGAAAAAGATAAAAGAAATAAGGTCAGAAGACAAACAAAGAAGACAGAAATATTGGAAAAGATTACTGAAGTCTATGCGGCTAAGGTTGCCACAGCCTCATGCGGCTCATCAGCAGATAGGTCCATGCGGCTCTGCGCGTCATAGCCCCATGCGGCTCTGAATTAACCAAATCCGTACAACTCAGATTCAGAAGGGTTTATAAATTCATGCGGCTAAGCCCGACTCATATAAACCACTGCGGCTACAAACCATCAAGTTCATGCGGTTCAAAAGTGAGCAACGCTTATGCGGCCCAAGTCAAAAACACACATGCGGCACTGATCGAATATGACAAACTCATGCGGCCATAATGGGCAAAGTGCCTATGCGGCCACATCGATACATCTCGTACATATGGCTTGTGCATAAAGTATGCAACAGAGCCATGGCAGCAGTTAGGGTTTTTCGGAAGTGACCCCCTTACCAGCGATGGACGGGTGAACATCAGGATGGACAACGCCTACAGCAGCCGACGGAGGAGCGACCACATTCGTCGCTGCAGTCGCCGCCGCAGCAACTGCCTTGCCCTTCACGGCCTTCGATGCAGCAGATCTCTTAGGAGCCATGGTCGATAGATGAAGGAGGACGACGAAGAGCAAAACTGACAACAGGGAATTCAAGCAAAGAAAGGAGATAAAGAAATCCCCAAGAGCTGAAAGACTCCTATTTATAGGCGATCCATGAAGTAGAAAGACGCCTCGGATTACGCGCCGCCTCCAAAAATAAAGGCGAGAACGCTTCGGTCAAAGCAAAAACCGACCCTTGGGATCCTCCCCCAAAAGACGGCGTTAAATCAAATCGAAAGCAATTAATGAAGATTTGCTCACGAGGTCAGGACGCGTGGCAAAGAGCCTATGCGGCCAGAAGGATCTATGCGGCCGAGATGCTAATGCGGCCAGGAAGCTCAGGTAAACAGAACATCCTATACGGCATGAACGGGGCCATGCTTCTTATTCAAAGTGTTTCAATTTTACAAATTGAAAACTTTGAAGGGGGTCCTGTAGAAGCATGGAAAATATTAGAATAAAAGCATAGATAGCCCATGCGGCTCTGGGTAGCAAGCCTATGCGGCTCATATTGGAGTTGCCCCATGCGGCCCGAAAGAAGACCCTCAGACTCATGCGGTTCGGGGATATATGCGGTTCAGCAGGAACATGCGGCTCAATTGACGCCACGTGTGATCCCCCCACAGCTGGCTACGAGAGTAATGGCCTCATTTAATGCTCTGACACGACTCGACGGCTGCGACGTCTCTGACATAAAGCGTCATAATGGCTCTGCCATAATGACAGACTCCTCGAGGAAAGAAGACAATCTCTGACCCGATCTGTCAGAAATCCTAGATTGCCACGTAGAAAAAGTCTCATACGGCTCGGGTAGAGAACAGCTTCATGCGGCTCATCGAGGAATCACTCTAATATGATTAACAGGAATCCGCCATATGCGGTCCATCCATAGCCCGGTCTATGCGGCTCAATACCATGTTAACTCAGGCGGCCAACAGAAACTATGTATATGCGGCTCATGGAGGGTTCGTCCCCTGCGGCTCGCAGAGACTACGCATATGCGGCTCACGGAAAGTTCGTCCCCTGCGGCTCGATGAGGCATTGACTCATGCTGCTCATGAAGAGTATCTCCCTACGGTTCAAGTGTTGGCCATCCTATGCGGCCCTGGCAGGACCTTCAATTAAAACACGTGGCATTGAAGATTCAACCGAATCCCAACAAGAATATTTGACACCATTATCATAATTGCCGAGATCAGGGCATATCATTTATCATCAAGCCAATAGGACACGTGGCGAGCAATCAAATATTGGCATAATCAATCACGAGGATTTAAAGTAGTCAGCATTAACTGCTCATGAGATTTGGTGCTATCAGCATTAGTGGCCGAGATTCATTATGATCAGGATCAAGGGCTCAGATAGAATGAAGGAAGCGCCGACATTCCAAACAGATAATCATCAGCAAACCCTAATGATCACACCCCACTCCTATAAATAGCCAGCATCCTCCCCATGCAAAAAAAAAGAAGAGAGAGAGAGGTCGGCAACAAAAAAAAAGAAGAGAGAGGGAGAGGTCGGCAACAAAAGAATAAAAAAATAAGAAAAGAGAGATCTACACAGAGAGAGCTCCCCCCTTTCTTCTTGATACTTACAGAGAGAGAGAAGCCAGGAGAGCCACCCGAGGAGAGTAAGAAGAGCCTTTCTTCGTCAACACCAAGCAGATCTTCCCCGAGCCAAGGCTGCATACTGATCGTCCAAGGAGTAAGGCAGAGCGGCCGTCGCTTTCCCGAGCCTCTGTCGTCACCCCCCAGAATCAAAAATAAACAATCGTACTTAGTCTGCTGTACCTAGGTTTTCGTCCCTAGGCTTTCTTTGTACGAGCGAGTTTGTATTGTGAGTCTAAGTTCAGTCCTCCGATAATTGTTCTGTTCTTTTACAATCAATGGCAAACACGCATGTACATCTCAAGTCCGAGCCGCATAAGCACTTTGCAAACTGGGCCGCATAAAGACCCATCGAACTGTGTCGTATAAGCTTCCTTTGAACAGGACCGCATAAGCTCACTCGAACTGTGCCGCATAAGCTCCCTCGAACTGTGCCGCATAAGACCCCATCAAATTAGAGCCACATAAGCGCTTTTTAAACTAGGCCGCATAAGCTCCCTCGAAGTAGAGCCGCATAAGCTCACTTGAACTGGGCCGCATAAGCTTATTTGAACTGGGCCGCATGAGACCCTGCTAAACAGAGCCGCATAAAATCATCTGAACTTGGCCGCATGAGACCCCGCTAAACAGAGCCGCATAAGCTCATCTGAACTCGGCCGCATGAGACCCCGCTAAACAGAGCCGCATAAACTCATCTGAACTCGACCGCATGCGACCCTGCTAAACAGAGCCGCATAATGCTCATCTGAATTCGGCCGCATGAGACCCCGCTAAACAGAGACACATAAGCTCATCTGAACTCGGCCGCATGAGGCCCCGTTTAAACAGAGCCGCATAAGCCCTATTAAATTGATCCGCATAAGGACCCGCCTGATCAGAGCTGCATAAGCTCGAAAACACTAAGCAGTTCTCCTTGGCCATCTTCTGACTTGTTTTTTTGTCATTTTTCAGTGAATTTGCCAGTCAATGCTGCGAAAGAACCTTTGGTTGGTTACGCCCAATCCGCTGTGGGCTATAGGTTCGACCACATAGTCGAGTATGTGGTGAACCAGCTTCCAAAAGACAAACCTGTGGAGAGGCTGGGAGACATTAAAAAGCAGTCTTTCTTCTTTATCTCGGGGATGATGAACTCAGGGCTGCTGGGGGCAAACACTTGAAGCCTGCGTTCCTCTTCGGGGATGCCTTAACTGTAAAGAACTCTCAAGTTCTGGATATATCTGAGAGTTGGAGTTTCACCTCGGATGGGATGGCGATCCATATTCCTTTGATGGAGCGTCACTTCCCACTATCGTGGTTCAACATGTTGTCCATGGACAGGAAGATGGAGGATTCTTTGACTCCAACCTGGAACGGGATGATCGTGGGCGAAATTTACTATAATAATAACCTGCGGTCATTGTAAGCGGGCAGGGTACCGGTCAGCCGCTACGTGATGGGGTTGACCCCGGGCAGTTTCTTAAATGTGCAGGGTCCCAACTTCAAGTTCTCTCAAGCTGACACTTTCCTGAACCAGCTTGCTCGGAAGGGGTCCTATCCCGTCGGTCGGTTGTCGCTACCGAGTTGGATATACCCCCTCCCCTCGTGGACCAACCTGTCCACTTGGAGGATTTGGAGGAGAGGTTCCCGGGTTTTGTTGTCGTCTATCGGGAATTGCTGTGTCATCACAGCACATGCCAGCAGCTGTCGAAGAAAAAGAACGACAGTTCGGAAAGGAACCTTCCTCACACAAAAGCCTGGCTCACTTATCTTTCTAAACTCGGTGCCTCAGGCCGGGTTTCTCCCCGAAGTCCTCGAACTCGGAAGGAAGTACAGGACCAAGTGTCAACCGCCAAAAGGGCAAGAACCACCGGTGACAGGTTCGGGAGTCAATCTGACTCTTTTGCTTATTTTTATCAAGACACTCAGCCGTTGTCGGAGAAGGCCCTCTTGGCAGGACTCCTGAAGGTGTGGCTACGAAATTGCGTAGTATCAGGAGGGACTGGTTCTATTGAGAGGATCAGCCATAACTTTATCCTCCCTGCTGTGAAGCTGGTCTTCGGTGTCAGACTAGCTCTTCTCCCGATCATGGTGTGCAGCATACATCATGGCCTTCGCACTTTCACGTCCAAGGTCATCGCTTGTGACACGACGAAGGACTTTGAACGCATTGAGCTGCCCTATCATTATCTGATGGGGTGGCTGTTAATGTATTGTCGGTCTTTAATGAGGCCTGGCCCTGAAGATGGTGTATCTGCCGAGGATGCTTTCATCTTTCGGTATCACCACATGCCTTGGAATTGTGATACTATACGTGCCTGTCGGATGGCACTGGCGAGAGTGGACGAATATATTTTTTTCGTGTCTGTTCCTCAATTTACTGCTAAGAAAGTGAGGGCCGTACATCTTGATGGTATTGATCCTCCCCACTTCTTATCCGGCAAGATTCTCCTTTGGCTGCACAACATTCGTCCTTCCCACCTGGTATACCACAACCGCAACGCTATCTATTTGGAGCCTTACTTGCCCAGTAGGTTCGTCCGACAGTTTGGGTATAGCCAGCAATTTTTGGATAGTCCCAGCTCTTGCCTGGGTTTTAAAGGTAGTGTCCTTGATGGTATCAGAGCCTGGCACTATTATAACATGGTTCACACCCGTACCAGCTTCTCAGTTCCTGATGCTGGAGAGTCGAGAGAGATCTTGTATTTGGCGGCTCTATACCATGTCATGGCGAACAAGCCTCCTGTCGATTTTGATCTGGGTAACAGCTTTATTGTTGGTACTGGCATGGAGGAGAAGCCTAAAGGGTTTAAGGCTAGAAAGAAGAAGGAGAACATGATTGCTGTGTCGGACTCGAAGTCTGCCAATGCGGACGAAGAGGATGACGAGCATGACCCCGATAACGTCCTTTCTCCCGCAGAAGATGTGGTGGCAGATCATTCGCCTGTCATACCTGGTCCTGCGTGTAAGCGAAGCAGGCATGAGCCCGCTGATCGCGGCATAACTTACTTCGTGAAACGGGCTGCGTTTAAGCCCCGCGGGCTGTTCATTTAGGAGAAAGGCGAGGATGACGCCGTTTCGGAGGTGAGTTGAATTACAACCATCTTCTTCTTTGGCTCTTCTTTTTTCTGAACTATGACCTAACCATTTTTCTTTTCTCTATAGGCGTCAGGAGAACGGGACTTTCCAGAGTCAACTGCTGCCTCTGAAGTCGACCCGTCTCTAACTACTCTAGTTAGAGATATGAGTGCCGGGATTATTGCTGTCGGGATTCTTCCAGAGACGGTTGAGGTTCCTTCAGTTGTTGACGTACCAACCCAGGGTGACGTGGGCTCTGCTGAACCCGTCCCTGAGACTGCTGAACTTCAGCTGGGTGACGCTGATCCAGTCGTATCTTCTTCCGGGGCGGCTGGGGCAGCGGAACCATCTGTATTCGGCTCGAATGTCGTTGGTGAAGAGACTACGGCGGCTGTGAGCGAACCTCAGTCTCAACAATTCCCCCTGATAAGATAATCCAAGTCTTGACTAGTGAGGAGGTTTATTTCCTCTATCACCACATCCTTCGGGTTAAGCTGATTGATGGTTTCTCTGGACATACAGTCCTGCTCCTTTACTGCCAACGACGGACATTATCAGGAAAGAGTTGGCCAGAGGGGATCTGGTGGAGGAGAGTGTGCCTTCTCCCCCTCCAGCTTACATTGAGGGGCCTCCTGCTAGATCGAGTTCAGGAGAGCAAGCGGCGGAACGGCCGGAGCATGGAGAACTGGTCCATGTACCCTTTTCTGTTTATGTGGCTCCGGAGGTCAACCTTTTCGTATTGCCGAGTCTCCAGATCCTTCGGGCTGCGGAGGAGGAATTGGCCGCTATTCAAGCGTCCTTTAGCTCGAAACTTGTTTCCCTTATGGCAGGGGCATCCAGTTTTGGTGCATCTTCTTTGACCCTGCCAGCTATACTTCCTTTGACGTCGTCTTCTTCGAAAGTTCTGGATGAATCGTCAAAGGATGTAGTTGACAGCTTTTACCGTCACCTGAAACGAGGAGTTGAGGCTGCGGTGGAGAGGGGGACCTCTTTTGCCTTGGCCCGCCAATGTGTCCGGGGCCAAATTGAACTCCTTAGAACCCTCCCCGGTGGAGCAGGGATAGTTGAGCTACTAGAACCCAAATTGCTAGAGGCGGATCAGCTTGTGGCCCAGTATCAAGTACTGCAGCAAGTTGACCTGTCTTCGACGGTAGATCAGGAGCGTGCCTTTCTCATAACTATTATGGAGAAGGTAAGGGCCGCACGAGATGCGTCCAAGTCGATCATAATGAAGGACCTTCACGATCTGTCTCTACGGTATGATCAGCTGAGCCACCGGAGAGAGGATTGCATTGCTCGGGAGGCGGCAGCCTCTCGCGGGATAATCGACACGAAGGAGCAGATCCTCGAGCTCCAGAGGAAACTGGCCTTCTTAGAATCTGAGCTCGAGGCCTTCCACACGGGTAAAGAGCTAATTGTTCAGGAGGCCGACAAAGTCACCCATGCTTCTGTTGATTTGGAGCGTGCTCTGAAGAAGCTTGAGGATGGCTGGCTCGCTCATGTGCATCTGGAGGATATGGAGCGGTTGACTCAGGAGGCCGAGCGCCGAGCCAAGCAGCGGTTTGAGTGGTCGACGGCCGTACTAAGGGAGCGTCTCAGAGTATTATGTATCGTCGAACCATAGTCGGCTTTTTTCTTTTCTTTCTCTTTTTATGGTTTTTATCTTTTTTGGCAGGGACGTAGTCCCAAAGAATGTAGTACTTTTGATTTGATTTTGAATAAATGACTTTGCTTGCATCATCCTTTATCTGTCGTGCTTGTAATGCATTTATGTGTTTGCCCCACTGGAGGCATTTCTGTGGACCTATTACCCTTGGCATACCTTGGTTTTAGGTACGGATAATAAGTTTGATAGGGATACATAGAACAACTCCGTGATAAGGTGGATATGGAAGTTCTTGGTATCAGGCAAAATAATGCCATGGAACAGCTAGGTTCCAGAGGCATGTGATAATGAGAAAAGAGGCGCATATACTAGGGGACCTAGTACAGCATTTGTGGTCAACTGCGGACATTTGTGGTCAATTATGGACATTTGTGGGCCTATTATCCTTGGCGTACCCTAGTTTTGGGTACGGATAATAAGTGGAGAGAAAACCAACATACTTACTCAGAGGTAATGTGGACGTGGTAAGTATGAGGGTTTCTTCAATAGAGTCTTCCTACTCAGAGGTAATGAGGACGTGGCAGGAGTGGACACCATGAAGGGTACATAGAACAACTCAGAGGTAATATGGACGTGGAAGTTCTACGTGAGGGGTGGTTTGTTTTTGATGGAAGTGAAACAACTCAGAGGTGACATCGACGTGGTTGTTTCGGGAAATTTGTGGATCTGTTACCCTTTTATGCACTGAAAGTGCGGGTAATAGATCATGAGGAAAATGCTCTTTTAGGAAGGAAGTTCAGAGGTATGATCATACATGACTTACTACCCAGAAGATGTGATATAGATTTATTTGGGACGACCAGAGTGTAAGTTCAGCGGTGCTTGGGGGCACATAACTTAACAGTCCGGTTGATTTGGGGGATATCGTTTAGACATAATACTTCTTCAGGAACTTGCCGTTGACGGACAACATTAGCAAGTCTCCATTTTGTTTTACGAGGCGGTAAGCACTATTGGAGAATACAGCCTCGATGACAAATGGGCCTTCCTACTTTGGCTAGAATTTGTCGGTGGTTTTGTGAGTCATAACCATTGGCCTCCGAACTGCCAGAACGAGGTCACCCACTTGGAATGTTCTGAGTTTAACCTTCTTGTTCAAGGCTCCAGAGATGCGTGCTTGATACAACTCGATTCATTGTTGAGCTAACAGGCGCTTCTCATCTAAGGCCTCCAACTCTTGTAGCCGGCAACGGTAATTATCATCCGTCATCAATCGATAAGTGAGGACAACGTGGAGCAAGGGGATTTGAGTCTCCAGTGGGAGAACTGCTTCACTCCTATACACCAGAGACAATGGTGTGTTCCCGGTGGCCGTCCGAACTGTAGTATGGTACGCCCATAAGCATTCGCCAAGCTTTTCATTCTAGTCGTATTTGTTGGAAGATACGGACTTCTTGAGCAGCTTAATTATAGTTTTGTTGAATTCTTCTGCCAACCTATTCGTCGCCGAATTATACTATGTTGAAGCAACATTCTGGATTCGGTATTTGTCGTAAAACCGATAGAAGGCGTGGCTTGCGAACTGCGGACCATTGTCGTGGATGATCCTTCGTGGCAGTCCGAAGCGATAGATGACTGATGCTTGAGGAAGCTGATCACATTTGATGTCTTTACTTCTGCAAGTAGGACAACTTTTTCCTATTTGGAGAAGTAATCTGTAATTATCAGTATGAAGCGGTGTCCTCTGGACGAAGGTGGAGTGATTGGATCAATGATATCTATTTCCCATGCCTCAAATGGCCAAGATGCCACCGTTGGGTGTATGGATTCGAAGGGTTGATGTATAAAATCTGCATGGACCTGACAGGCTTTGTACTTTCTTGTATAGTCTATCGCATCCGCTACCATCGTGGGCCAGTAATAGCCCATCCGGCGAAGGCGGTCTTGCAGCTTCGGGCCAGGTTGATGGGCCCCGTAAACGCCGTCGTGAGCTTAGCGTATCGCTACTTTGGCCTCTGTATTTGATAAACACCGAAGCAGTAGTCCATCATAGGATCATCGATACAGCATCTTTGTCTCGGTATCATAGAAGAATCTGAGAAAACGCCTTCTGATAGAGGTAGCTTCTTTCGGGTTCTCCGGTAAGATGCTATAAACTGTGAAGTCGATAAATGGGAGCCTCCAATCCTGTTTCTCGTCGATCGTCAGGGCAGAATAGCTTTCAGCAAATTGGATGGCATTCTTGGGACAGACCAACTCATGGCCTATTAGGTCCACCAAATGATAAGTATATTTTGGGACCACCAGGGAAGCGGCCAGTCCTGCTAAGGCGTCGGCTTCAAAGTTCCGGAGTATCAGAACATGCTCTATGAAGAACCCTTTCAGAGACGTAATGATGGCCATCGCTACCTAATGATAGGGGATCATGACGAACTTTATATGAACCCCGAATCCGATTGACGATTAACTGTGAATCGCCATATGCCTCTAGGTACTCTACCCCCAGTTCTTTTGCAAGTCGGAGGCCGATAACCAGGGCATTGTACTCGGCCACGTTGTTTGAGCAGGGTTCCGTAAGGGAATATACCCGGTTGATCACTAAGCCAGAAGGAAAAATCAGTACCACTCCGACCCCAACGACAATGTTGCCCTTGGGCCCGGTTCTTAAAGCACCGTCAAAGAACATTCGCCAGACGGAATCATCGGAAGCCATGTTTGAATTGGCAACCTCGTATGGAATCTCTTCATATATTCTGGTTGACTCCGAACTTGGATGGGCTGCTAAAAAGTCTGCCAGAGCTTGACCTTTAATAGCCTTTTGCGGAACGAATATTATGTCGTAGGGAGACAATAATATTGTCCAGGTAGCGAGGCGAGAGCTGAGTGCACCCGGCTTGGTTATGAGAACCCTGAGGGGGTTAACTCGAGATATGACATGGATAGTTTGTCCTGTAACATAGTGTCGCATCTTCTGGATAGCGAACACCAGAGCAATACATTCCTTCTCCACGGCGGTGTATCTATGCTCAGGCCCTACCATCATTCGGCTGAGATAATAGATGGCCTATTCATGCCCTGCATTATTGTTCTGTGCTAGTAAAGCACCGAAGAAAATCTCCATCGCTCGCACGTAATACAAGAATGGCTTTCCAGCAACCGGGGCCACCAGAATTGGAAGATTTGACATATATTCTTTGATGTTTTCGAACGCGCGTTGGCATTCTTCATCCCATACGAATGAGATGCCCTTTTTCATGAGGTGGGTAAATGGTTGACATCGCCCGGAGAGGTTGGAGATGAACCTCCTGATATAAGCGAGTCTCCCTTGAAGGCCTCGGAGTTCACGAAGATTTCTCGGGGGACCCATCTCCATGATTGCCTTCGTCTTCTCCGGATCTATATGAATTTCCTGGGCAGTAATGATAAAACCTAGGAATTTCCCACTAGATACGCCCAAGAAGGATTTGGTGAGATTCATCTTTAAGTTGTGCGCTCGTATCAAGTCGAATACCGTCCTCAGATCCTGCAGATGGTCTTTCTTAGAGCGGCTTTTGACAGCTATGTCGTCGACGTAATAGTCTACGGTCTTACGTAGGTGACCTCTGAAGATGACGATCATAGCTCGTTGGTATGTGGCGCCGGCATTCTTTAAACCGAAGGACATGACGGTGTAACAGTACACGCTAATCGGTGTTCGGAATGATGTATGCTTCCCGTCATCAGAAAATATCTTGATTTGGTTGTTTCCTAAGAAGCCATCCATGAATGACATGCGCTCAAATCCATATGTGTTGTCGATCATGATGTCCGTGATGGGAAGAGGGAACTCATCTTTAGGACATGCTTCGTTTAGATTTCGGAAGTCGATGCAAATTCGAATCTTCCCATTTTTCTTGAGAACTAGTACTATGTTGGCGACTCAGTCTGGATGTTGCTCCTCCTGGATAAAGCCGCTGGCTATCAGTTTATTGACCTCAGCTTCGATGGGGTTCATGATGTCTGAACGGAACCGTCGTTGTTGTTGCTTGACCGGCTTTGCGTCCGAATGAATGTTGAGCTTATGAAGTGCAACCTCGGGGTTTAGCCATGGCATGTCTTCATAGCTCCAGGCAAACACGTTAATGTACTCTCTGACGAGTTACAAAAGCGCCTCCCGTACTTCGTCTATCAGGCTTTTGCTGACGAAGATTAGCTTTGGAGAGGACTCATCGTCGAGGTCAACTTACATCACCTCATCTTCAGTGGGAGGTTCTCGAAGTTCGAAGCGTTTCTTCCACTGTGCATCTAGTTACTGGACCCAAGGTTCTAACTTGAGAAGTTCGGGTACGTTTTTGTCTTCTTCGTAGGCATCAGTAAATGCCATATTGACAGATAGAGCTTGCCTGAATACGTCCCCAATGCTGACATCCGAATCAGAAGTTGGTGATCCGGTTGAATGTGAATGCCAGTCACATTCCTCATCTGAGCTTTCAGGAGTTGTTGCAGGTGTAACATAACCTAGCCCACATCTGGTCTTGCTGTAATAATCTCGTAGTTTTCCAGCCGGGACTGGCAACTGCAAAGGTAACCGTCGACCAGTGTCGTAGTTTAAGCCTGGCATAGTCTCCAGATCATACCCCTATTTTTGCATGAGATACTTGGATCGGAAGCTATACAGATAAAGGGACAGTCTTCCAGTGTTGGGTTCGAGATCAACTTCTTCTATCCTGAAGGACTGTGGATCATTCTTCCGATCGAAGATGATTGGATGATCATCTCCGTCGACTATGAAGCAAGCGTCTTCCACGAGAGTAAGTTGGTTTGCGGTGTAGACATTTGTCACCTATGTGTGTAGGTGGGTGCCTATACCGTGTCCTATGGCATACATTATACAAAGCTCATTAAGCTCGAGGTAGTTCAAAGATAGCCCTTTATTGATGAAGTAATATATCTTTTCTGGTGGAATTACACTGTCTGCAGATGGAACATCAGGGTGAGCAGCCACATACTTGGCCAGCTCTAACTCTTCTTCGGCCACCCCATGTGTCAATGAAGACTGGAAGGACGACCTGGGCAGCTTAATCATTAGGGGCTCCACTGGTGGAGCAGAACGTGTAGTCGTTGGCACACTAGAGACCCCCAGTTTGGTGTTCGGTGCTGGGTAAGGAGTTGTTGGCTCGCTAGTAATCCCCGACTTAGTGCTCGGCTGTCGACTCATTCAGGAAAGACGAATTGTCATCGGCTTGACAGAGGGATTGAGCTCCTCTGTTTGTTGCTGGCCAGCTCTCGGCAGCCTGATTGTCAGTGGCTCCGTAGTGGGTCTCGACGCTTGGCCAGACTTTGGCAGTCAGATTATCATCTGCTCCTTTTGTGCAGTGAGCACCGGGAGACTCGTTGTTTCTCTACGCAGAGTGGCTGTGAGAGGTGCCGTCTTTCCTGGTTTGCGGGGTTGGAGATAGATTCTCAGGGGTTCCTCCGGCCCCACAATTGCCTCTGTCTGCTCTTGAGCATCCTCCTTGATCAGGTGTCTCTTCGAGTTCTCGTACAAGCAGGAATCCGAATAGTAGGATTCGACCCCTTTGAAGGGATCGATGTCAGCAAATTCTGTTCTGACGAAGCCGTGCTTGTCGACGTACTTGAAGCACTGGTGCAATATGGAGGGCACGATCATGTAATCGTGTATCCATGGACGCCTCAGGAGAATATTGTAGGAGGTGTCTGCGTTGATGACATAGCAGGTTACTTTCGACTGAAGGTCGTAGATTTGACACTTCAGACGAATCTTCCCGATAGGATAGCTTCTCCCGAAATTGAAGTCGCTAATGGCGGTGCTTGTAGGAGTCAGCCGATGCGTAGGGATGCGTAAATGGTGAATCAAGCTCTTCGAAATAATGCTTATCGAAGAGCCAGGATCAATGTGCATCCGATTCACCTTGACGTCGCCGACGTATCCAGTGTAATACAGAGGGCGATCGTGCAAGTTGGTCTTGATAAGCATGTCCTGCGGAGTGAATACGATATTCGACATTACACCGGTACAAGTACTGTCCTGGGCATCTACTGGCGAGCTCTTTCCTGTGAGCTTAACTTGAGCCAGATAAGCATTACCATTTTGAAGTGCGTCACTCAGGGCGATGCGAACATCCTTGGAGAGCCTCAAGAGCTCGTATAATGACAACTTAGCCGGTGTGTTGGCCAATTGTGCCAAGATGTCAAATTTTTAGGGCCTCTCCAGCCCATGAGGTACCTCTTTTCGGAGCGGCTTGTCAAAGCGAGTCTCCTTCGGCCTAGGCTTGTCGGTCGTCGAAGGCAAAAAAGGTCCTGGAGCATCAGCAGCCGTCGGCTGATGATCTTCAGCCGAATTACCCGATGGAGGTTAATTTTGTGCACCGGATCGGGTAACGATAGCTGTCGCTTCTTCGATGTCAGCCGAGATTGTACGGCAGGACTTGACTTTTCCATCCTTCTTCTTGCCAGTAGAGGGTGATGCTGGCTGGGTTACTTCAGACACTAAGTCCTGGTGGACCCACATAACCTTCTCTCGTAATGTGGTGAGGGGTACCAGCCCAGTAACCTGGTCTCGGGGAGGTAGAAGATTAGCGACCTCCATCTTTGCCCGGGGAATGGGTACTACTCCTTCTTGAGTCTTCGTCGGAGGGAAGCTACCGAATTTGACAGACACCATATTGGCCGCCACAGTTACCTCCTCAAAGTCAATGGCCAGAGCCTTAGAGTCGATCAAGTTCTAGATGTACCACTTTAATTGGAAGCAGTCTTGAGTAGCATAATGGACGTAGCGGTGGTAGTGGCAGTACTTTGGGCTTTCCATCTCTGCGGGCCGAGGCTCACGTCTCAGTGGAGGGAGCTGAATCTTGTCTCCTTGTATGAGCATGTCAATGATGGGCTTGACATGGCTGTCTTCGAATGAGTAAGTCATCTGCGGCCACTGCTTCTCTGCCGGCTTCGGTTCGGGCTTCGGGGCTGTGTCGGCCACCATAGCCTGTTTGCCCTTGTTATCTCAGTTGCTGGAGGAATTACCACCGTTGCTGTTGTTGGCATTAGGGCATTTTCCTTTGTCCTCTCCTTCCGAGATGTGCAACCCCAGTTGTCGAGCTTTCTTCAATTTGTCTTCTGCGCTAGTGGCGCTGATGATGAAAGTCTTCCAGTCCTTGAACTGACTTTTGCCCATCCAGAGGCTGATTGTAGGAAGCATCCTCTTTTGGCAGATTTCAATCAAGGAAGCATCTGGATTGCCAGAGGGCAATTTCATCGCGGTTTGGCAAAACCGCTCAATGTAGTTTCTGATCAGCTCCTTCTCACCTTGAACAACGTCCATGAGGGTGGACATTGTCACATCTTGTCCTACCTCGTAGAACCTTTCAAGGAACATGTTTTTGAAGCCGGCGAAGGAATGGATGCAGTTGTCCGACAGGTTGCGGTACCAATCAAATGCTACCCCCTCCAATGCCCCGATGAACAACCGCATGAGGATGGCGTCGTCATGAGGCAGATGGCCGATTGTGACTTCAAAGTAGGCGATGTACCGGCTCGCAGATGTCTTCCTATTATACGGATTGATGTTAAATGGCTTATATCTTGGTAGGAAGGAGACATCTTTCCATGCAGCAGGATACGGTTGTCGTATCCTGAGGTCTTGGGATGTTTCTCGGGCGTAAAACATGGCCCGGAGCTCCTGGACCACTCGTCTCGCCTCCCTAGCCTCGTCTGCAGCGGTGGAAGTCGATATTGTAGGAGGATTGTTGCCCGGGTTTGGCACAGTTGAGTTTGAGTCCGCATTGATCGCGGGACCCAAGCTTGTTTGGCCAGGCGTCCTTCCTTGCAGAGCCAGTAGGGCTACTTTGATCTCGTCTATGGATTTGAACAAGGTATGAAGTATGGCATCCAGAGTGTCGCTGCATTGGCGATCACTGGGACCGTCTTGGTCGTTGTTCGTCATGAACACCGTCCTCACATGAGGAAAGATGGAAGGAACGGTGGAGGACGTGTCCTCTGAATCATACCCTTGCACCGAGAAATAGTCGGGGTACGTAGGAATGTTCTCCTCTGGTTCGGACTCAGAGAAAGTGCTACCTCCTGCATAGGAGGCTGCCTCATCTTGGGACCCGTGGGCGTCCTCAGGGACGTTTGGATCCACTGCATTTGTCGGGGGGATTGTTTCCCCTGGTGTATCTTCTTGGAACGTCGGATTGTTATGGACGTTCGGAGGGGTACTACCTCCAGCTTTAGCTACCTCCTGAGTTGCAGTCGACGAATCCCCAAGTGTTGAAAATTTTGTTTTAGAGCGGGTGTCTTGAAAAACTCCTCCTGTGGTAGTTGTGGACAACCGCTTGGATGAGAGTTTCTTGGTCATGCTGGTTGAGATCGTCGGACTGGAAACATTTATCTTCTTTTTCGCCTTGTCGGTAGGGATCTTCTGAGTAGAATTGCAGGAGGCGATATGAAGCGCTCGTCTTCCGAGCTTTGTTGCAGGACCGGTCTTGGCTGCTGCAGTCGTTGGAAGACGGACTGCCGGTCCTCTTGTACTGCCGCCTTGCTACAGCAGCAGTTAACGATGACTTGAGTGCAGTGATGTCCTTGAACAGAATCTCTGCACACCAAGCTCTCTTCTCTTTCCTTGTGCTTGTGAAGAATCACATCACGCAAGTCACCCATTTTGTGGGCCCGGGAGTCCCGAGCACACGAGTGTGTTGGCACCAGGTTTACTCCCTGATTGGGAGACTTTTGGCAACCACTCTGTCCGTTTGCTGTCGGGGGCTGGACACGGTCGATTCTGTACAACTTTTCATCAGAGGCTCGTTTAACAGTAAGCGGAGCTCTTTGATGGTCAGATGTTGGGACAGCTGACTGAGCTCGATGAGCCTGCGCTGCCCTAGACTTCTTCCCTCTAGCACCCAAGGATACATAGTAGGAAGAGTCCACATTGTGCTGCACAGAGTCTGGCACATCCTCATTGGAGCATCCGAGATCTTGACCAAATGAGAGGCGGTCAAAAATAGAACCCGAGTCGCATGGAGCAGATGGTCTGCGGCTAGGATTGGTGGCTGTATGATCATTCATGCGGCTGGCATTTGTGGCCGTATCAGCATTCATGCGGCTAGCATTTATGGCCGCATAAGAATTCATCCAGCTAGCATTTGTGGCCGCATAAGAATTCATGCAGTTGGATTTGGCTGCCACATGGGCATTCATGCGGCTGGCATTTGTGGCCATATCAGTATTCATGCGGTTGGATTTAGCTGCCGCATGAACATTCATGCGGCTGGACTTAGTGGCCGCATGAGCCTTCATACGGCTGGAATTGTTGGCCGCATGAGCCTTCTTCATGCGGCTGGCACCCTTATGCGGCTTTTTCCTGGACCGTATAGAGTCCCCATTTGCTTCCTCAAGTCCAGCATCATAGTGCTTTCCTCTGCCGGACTTGAGAACAGCAGGGATCTCTGTGGCCTGAAGTGGGGCCGCATGGGTGTCTTCTCCATCGTCTTGGGTAGCAGAGAATGCCTCTTCCAGAGCTTGGGGAGGAGCAAAAGTCTTGGGCCTCCACTCCCTGTGGGCCTTCTTCGTACGGGCTCGCTTCTGGACCGGGCCAGCGCTCCCGTCGGAGAGCATTTCTTCAAACGCCTGCTGGTCGAAGCAGACGACCAGCATCTGTTGCGTGGAGCCAAGTTTGGCGGCGTCCAATTGAGTCACCAACTTCTCAGCAGTGGAGAAGTTAGTCCCTAGCAGAGTCGCCATCGTGTTTGCCATTGATTATAAAAGAACAGAACAGTTTTATGGGAGGACTGGACTTTTAATTCACAATACAAACTCGCTTGTACAAAGAGAGCCTAGGAACAAAACCTAGGAAAAAGCAATCTAAGTACAATTGTTTAGTTTTTCTGGGGGGTGACGATAGAGGCTCGGAAAAGTGATGTCAACTCTGCCTTACTCCTTGGATGATCGGACGTAGCTTCTGCTCTGACGAAGAAATGCTCTTTGTGTGTGCGAAGGTTGCTAGTCTCTCTGTTCGGGCTCTGTGCATATCACTCTCTGTGTATCTTACAAAGGAATAATCCCCTGCTATTTATAGGGCTTTGTGATAAGTAGGGTGTGCAGTAATTGCTTCTTGAAAAGCGGGCGGTTGGAGATTGGTTAAGATTAGCCTTAATCTTGTTTTTTGGAAATCAATCTGGGCTGTTTATGTTGATTGGAACAAATCTGCATTTTTTGTTGGAAATCGATGTGGGTAGTTATGATGATTGCAATAAATCTATATTGTTATGATTTGTTGGTTGCTAAATCCGAGTGGATAAGTCTTAGTCAATTTTCTGCCACGTATCCCAACTGTCATTTATGCTGCGAGCCGCATGGACGGGGCGTCCTGACAGAGCCGCATGAGTGTGGTCTGCTAATTGAGCCGCATGAGAGTGGCCTAACAACCGAGCCGCATGAGGGTGGCCCCCACAACCAAGCCGCATGAGGATGGCCTCCAACTGAGCCGCATAAGGGTGGCCTCCAACTGAATCGCATAAGGAAGGCCTCCAACTGAGCCGCATGAAGGTGGCCCCCAACTGGGCCGCATGAGGGTGGCCTCCAACTGAACCGCATAAGGATGGCATCCAACTGAGCCGCATGAAGGTGGCCCCCAACTGAGCCGCATGAGGGTGGCCACCACAACCGAGCCGCATAAGGGTGGCCCCCCATCTGAACCGCATAAAAGTCTTTGAAGCGATCCGCATAAGGAGCTTTGGAATTGGTGGATCGTACCAGCTATAAAGATTTTCTCCGTCTCTCTAGGAGCATGTCACTATGTCAGAGTCATTATTTTACCTTTATGTCAGAGCTGTCAATCCTTTGTGTCAGAGCAGCCGTATTGCGTCAGAGCATTTAATGAGCCAGCTGTACAGAGTAGTTGTGGCCAGCTGTAGAGGCCTATTTTTGAACCGCATAGGGCCACGTGGCTTTTTCCTAGCCGCATGGAGCTATCGGGGACTTTCGAGCCGCATGAAGCTCTATGGGACTTTTGAGCCGCATGAAGCTCTAAAGGATGTTTGAGCAGCATGAAGCTCTAAGGGTCTTTTTGAGCCACATGAGACTCCTTCTATTTTGAGCCGCATGGATTTTCCTGTTCTTTTTCATGCTTCTATATAAATAAGTCAATTGAATTATAACATGGTCCAATACACACCTATTGAACTAGCTTACCATCCACCCCAACCAAACAAGGACAGGAGATGGTAAACTAATTCACGGTGACGTATCTTTCTATGCTATGAATCCAATATGGTATCCGAACCCCAACAAGGTTCAATACCTTCTCATCGAAGTAGTAAGCCATACCTACAACCAAACAAGGACAAGATGTGACGAACTAATCCGTGACATGTTGTTGTTCCAAGCCACGGTCAGATACACGTACCCAAACCAAAAGTACTCATATCTAACGGATAAGGGCGTCTAACAAAATCTAAGTGAAATGTAGTTAAGAACAATCCTCCAACGCATGGGCCCTGGCTAAAATAGGATCGGCATAGTCCCCCCTTGGGGCACCAGAGGCCCAATCAATAAGAGCATAACGTTCCGCAGAACGCCAGTGGTCGTCAGTAATCATGGGTCATCAACCTTGTATCTCCAGCAGAGCTTCCGGGTCACAAGGAAAAGTACATCGAAGACCATACGCTAAGGAATTATCCTTTCTGCCCAATGCCTACTATGTTGTATCCACAACTGAAACCTCTATAACCGCTAAGTCAAACCAGCATGCAATTCTATTAGCGGTTAATCCTATCGCACGGCTTGTACGTACTGGTGGCCAGCCAATCACGCATGTCCGTGTTCTACATGTGACACACAACTTCGTGGTACAACGTGTCAAGGCCAATGAATGCAACACACAAGGTGGTCCCTTAAATCTAGGTTTAATGTGTAAGAAAACTAATACATAGAAGGAAATATAAATGAACAGTAAGTTCTAACAGGTTATGCCATGTATCACAGTTTATTTTGCATAAAGAAAATAATAAATAATGAATAAAATATGAGCTAAATAAATAAATAGCAAATGGCAAGGTGTCTTGCCTGGTAGGACGCCTGGTGTGCTGCATTATCAATGTGGCACGAACTGCGACTTCGGTACAACAACTATGCAAGGTGACCTCGGGTGGTGGCACAGACAGTTCCATTGGGTCCAGAAGGGTCAATTTAGTTAGGGTCGGTAGGAGGAGATACAGAATTTAAAGAGGGAATAGGGAATAATGGGCTTAGTCATGGACAGGCAGAATATCAAAGAGTATTGGATAAATATCATATATACGATTTTAGAAATATTTCATAATACTTGAAAATGTATTTTTATTAGTAAAAATAGTTTTTATATATATATACTTGAAAAATAAAAAAATTTAAGGCAAAACTCTAAGTTTGTTAAAAATAGAATTGGTAGAAAACTATATTTTTAATAGTTGAAAAATAATGTTAGAAATATATATATGTATATATATATATATATATATATATATATATATATATATATATATATATATATATATATATATATATATATATAGAAAAATTATCTAAGGCTTAGGACTAAACTTTTGAAAATATATATAGGGCCAAGTCTCGATATGATCTTTTCGTTGCAAAGTAACTTTTTAGAAAATTATTTAATATGTATATTTATATTTAAAAGATAATAATAATAACTGCATATAAAAATCTTTGGACATAGTAGTACTAATTACTTATCTTAACATAACAAAATACATAAATATATATATATACTTTCAATAATACCATTGAAAAAAAAATTTAGTACTATAATGCCATCAGCATATACGAATTAAATAAAAAAGAAAATAGAAAAGGATATAATAATAATAATAATAATTTTGTTAATAAAATACCTAATGGCAGCCGAGTGCTGCTCTTCATTAAAATCAACAAACAAAGAGTGTACAAAAACCAAGAAACAACATAATACATAAATGAACAAAAAAACAGAGAAGAATAACAAATTGGGGGAGAGAGGCAGTAGAGTGAGCGAATGAAAAAGTCAGAGGGAGAGAGAAGCGGAGAGGAGAGAGGGAGATGGGGACGGAGAGGAAGGGTTGAGGAGCTCGACGGAGCTTCGAGAGCGCGGAGGAGAAGGAAGATCAGGAGAGAGAGAGAGAGAGGGCGACGGAGACTATGTGGTGACGACGGTTTGGCGCGGAGGCACGGCGAGGGGAACTGAAGGAGAAGGGGGCGCACGCGGGGCGAGAAGAAGAGGACGGAACTGCGTACAGCGCTGCGTCCAGGTGCGGGCGCAGCGGCGGAGGGCAGAGCGGTGCGGTGAGGGTGGCCGGCGAGCCGGAGGTAAGTACGGCGGTGGCGGCGGTGGTTTCTACTTTCTCTTTTTCTTTAGTTGTGGGTTATGGTCGGTGATGGTTGGGAAAGGGGCGGAGCTTGGCCGAGGAGGATGTGGCGGCCACCGACAATTGTGGGGCCGGAGAATAGGTCATGACGAGGAGGTTCCGTAGAGGAGAGGGTTCGACCATGGTGGCGGGGACGCGGTGGTGGAGTAACGCGTGCCGACGGCTAGGTCGGGGTTCATCGAGATAGCAGCTAGGAGGGGGTGCTCGACCGTGGGATGGGCGCAGCTCGCCTGCGCTGCCGAGATCGGGGCGGCGCATGGGAACTCGTCGTTGAGGTTAGGGCGGGTGGTGGTGTGTGTTGTAAGTTTTGGTGGTCTGTGCTTGTTTGGTGGTGGTTTTGCTTCGGTTTTGGGGTTTACCGGTGTTGGGTTGGCGGTGGTGCCCGAGGAGGTTGGCCGGACAGGTTGGCGGTGGTGGCAAGGTTGGAGGAGTCGTCGGGTGATCCAGGGGCCGGGTCAGGTGGTCGCGGGGTTAGTGGTGATAGGGAGAAGGACTGTCGTGGTGGCGGTGACGCCGGGATGGCGAGGTCGAGAAGGGGGCTGCGATGGCGTGGGTTCGACGGCGGATGGCTGGAAACATGGGTGGCAGGTTTTAGGGTTAGGGTTTGGGTTTGCTAGGAATTAGGTTTTAGGTTTAGGACTTGGTGTCGGGGAAGGATAATGACATGTGTCCGTGTGTGGACACGAAGACGGTGACAATGTAATTGTAATGGAGAAAAATAGTAGAAAATATGGAGACACGGACATGATGCACGCAATGGTGTGGGTGGTGGAGAATTTTGTGGATGGTAGAAATTTTATGGATGAGTACCTCTCCTTATATAGGAGGTGGGAATTTCCAGTTGAATAAGGATTAGGATTTATTTAAACCCAATTAGATAATTCAATTTAAATCAATAAAATTAAATCTAAATTCAAATTCAATTCCAATTTAAATCTAGATAATCTAAACTCCAATTAAATATAAATTCTATCTTTAAACTATTTAAATTAAATCCATAAAATCTAATCAAAGATTTAAATTGTCACAATAATTTAAAAATATATTTTCTAAAAATACTTATAATAATAATTTCAAAAATTACATTATTATTTAAAATAAACTAATAAAATATTTATGAAATATATGTGTGCACAAAGAATTTTTATTTATTATTAATAGCTGTTATAAATGAAAGACTTTTTATAAATAAAATAATAACTTGGAAACTTTGGTACCATAGCTAAAATAATTATTATATATATTATTTTGAAACTATAAAAATAGAAAAATATTTTTCTAAAAATATGTACGCTCACACATATTCGCACTCGTCGAGCAATTACGAAAAATGAATTTCGTGCGCGACGTACAATGCAACTACGTGACGTATAAATATAAAATAAAAATCAGTACCAAATTTATAATTAAAAAATGGTAGAAATTTAGGGGTTTTACAGTCGCCGAGATGAAGGTAGCAGTTAAGGGTGGAAGGCAATGTTCACCCAATGAAATCATATGGCATGACTTATACTTGGTTGCTTTCTTGGACTTTGTGGAGGAAGATGGTGCTTCAAAGTCCGACACATTTCCCCTTTTTCAGTAGAAAGAGAAACCAGACCATCAGTTCGTGCAGGTAGGAGATTTATAATCTCCATAGTAGTTCTCGAAATAGAGACGACACCATCCTGTACAAATTGAGCAGGGAAATCGCCAAATTATATATAGACGACGTTAGCCATCACAATCTTTTCATCCTGCTGAAGAGTGATTACACCAGAATTGACCATCTCTTGGATCTTACCTTTGAGCACGTAGCATGCTCGAGTCGGATGTCCAATAAACATGTGATAGAAACAATATTTAGGATGGTCAGTCTTACCGACTTCCTTTGGCCGTTTTGCATCCGGCAACTGAAGTTTATTGCTCTAGATTAGGCAATCGAAGATGCTTATGATATCATCCTCGTCGAAGGAATATTCTTTTTTCGGACATGGTGCCCTCGGTGGTGGTATTGTTGGGGGTAGGCGTTGGCTGACTTATGTTGACGGCCAGAGCTTCTTTGCCTTTGAGATTAATAGCCAAAGTCTCTTTGCCTTTGCGGTTGTTCTGGCGACCTCCGATGCTGGTTGTTTGTTGTTCATCTTTGTCGAGATTAGGCATTTGGATTATAAACTGTTTGAATTTCTTATCACTTTCCTCAGCTGCTCTGGCACTTATTATAAAGGAAGGCCAATCTTGAAATTGAGTGGAACCCGTCCACATGCTAACTATAGGTAACAAGTTTGATTTGCATGTATCTATAGTTAATGAATCTGGAGTTTCCAAAGGCATTTTGAGTGCTTCGCGACGGTAACGCTCAATGAAACGATCCACGGTTTCGTTGGGCCTTTGTTTGATCTTCATCAAAGCAAACATAGTCATGTCGTTTGTTCCTTCGTAGAAGCGCTCCAAGAACATCTGTTTCAGAACTGAAAAAGAAGTAATGCACCCATCTGGCAAGCTGTGATACCAGTCGTAGGCTACTCTTTTCAAGCACCCAACCAAGACTCTTCTGAGGAGAGCATCATTAGGTTGAAGCTGGTCGATCGTTATCTTGAAGTGATCGAGATATTGATTCGGAGATGTACTACCATCAAATAATATTATAGTAGGAGGCTTATACTTGGGTGGAAACTGCACCTCTTTTCACTCAATAGGGTATGGTTGTTTGATACCAAGCTTCTGCAGGCCATCTTTTGGTTTGAAGGCTTCGAATTAAGAATGCAGGAGTTTCACAGCCTCGTTAGTGTCTTCCGACAGTTGCGGAGTAGTGGATTGATTGGATGTGTTAGGAGAAGGGACTGCATGATAAGTACCACCCCCAGCCCCAGACTGACTTGGAGTAACCTGCACTGGTATGGAGGCGTTATGAGGAGACTGTACCCCTAAACTAACATTGACAGAAGCAGATGCCGATATAGGTTTTTGAGTTGTATTCACAACTGGTGGTACCGTGTGTTGAGCCAAAATTATAGTATGCATGCTTGTCACTATTTCAGCCATCGTTTTTAATTTGTCTTCTAGCACGACGATTCGTTGCTCCTGGCTAGCAAAACTGGAAGCATCCTGATCTTCTGTGATGGCACACGCAGTCACCTCTCTGGCTATTGAAAGATAGTCTACACAGAACTCTCGCTGGCGGCATCAAAATCATGTAAAGAGCTACCCCCGGGATAAGAGATGGAAAGATTCCTTTGACCGATTATAGCTCAACTCCTTGATATGGTGTGTCGATAGACCCCATCAAATGTGCGATGTATACGAACCGGGAGTCTATGAGTACGGGTCTGAGACGAAGTACATCTTGGGCTACCCTCAGCCTCATGGGAGCGATAAGTTGTCATGTTAACAGAGGCATAAACTGACTCATCTTCTAGAGATACCTCAACATGATGGGTCAAAGTAAGACAATCAAAAACTGACCGTTTAGCTACTTTGCAACAGCACCTGATTGTAATCTCATGTGAGCTGCAATGATGCACTATTGGTGGAGATGGAGATACAGCCTGCCGTTTCTGAGAAATTAGATCACAGAGGTCAATTTTCTTAGTAGAAGAAGAGAAAAGATGTAACCTATTCCTGGCCTTGTTGGTTCCTTGAAGGTATAAGGAAGCGCCTAATTCAGCAGCATAAGTGAGGGGATTTTTAGCACAATCTTTGGCGCTTTGAAGTGGTACGTGTCACCCTTTGAACAGGATTCACATTGGCAGAGGGGAATTTTGGGCGCCCAGAACTTATAGGCGCCATTGCTTGTTCACATTAGGGCACATATTATGGTTAAGTTGGGCTCGACGCCTGTTAAGATGGGTGCGTATATCAGTATCAACCATCATTTCAGTCTGTTGCACTTAGGGTTTTCCTCGTGCATTACATTTTATGCGCATGTTAGAAAGTTTTTCATTCAAATGAGGGGCAGGAAGTATCCCCTTTTGTTGTGAGCACAATCTCTCAGTGCGTCTGATACGGCACCTTTGAGCAGCCGTAGTGCCTTTGCTAAAAGATTCAGGGTTTGGCAAAATAGATGGAAGAGAATGGGCGCCCTCAAGTGGGTGCCTATCTCTCTATGATGCATCTCCCACAGAAGAACTAGGGACAGTAGATTTGAGAAAATGGGCGCCCTCAAGCAGGAGCCTATCTTCAGATGATGCGTCCACAGATTTGGACAGCATTGTAGAGGCAGATTTGAGAGAATAGGCGCCCTCAAGCAGGCGCCTATCTCCAGATGATGCGTCCAAAGATTTGGGCATCACAACAGAGGTGGGATCAGTAGTCTTGAGAGAATGGGCGTTCTCAAGTGGGTGCCTATCTCCTTGTGGTGCACCAGCAGACCTAGGCACCAATTCGAGACGCCTCTTCAGAGAGTGGTTCTGCACTTGTGCAGTGCGCCTAGCTTTGGTTACAGTAGCTGTACGCGCCCTGTTTGCAGAAACAGGGGTACGCTTAGCACCAGGAGCACTTAACGTCTTTTCGAACGCTGTTTGGCCGAATTTGACGACCAACATTCCTTTTTTAATGCCAAACGATGATGAATCGCCTTGAGTTGTCACCTTCTCGTTGGAGGATAAGGTCGTCCCCAGCAGAGTCGTCATTTTGTTTGCGAAAACAAAAAGTTTTATTGCAAACTTTAAAAAAATTGTACATGAGTACAATAAATTCTGGGGAAGTACAACTGTAGGAGTTCGGTCTGATTAACGACCGCTTTATCCCTTTGACGAGGAAATTTTGGATAGAAGCAAGCTTGTCACTGTGTCTCGGAGCTTTTGTTGACGAGGAATCTTCTGTATGTCTCGGCCGTGTAGAAGTATCGACAGAACTTCGGCTTCGATTAACGGTTGAAGAACTTGCTCTTGAGAATTATTGATTACAGAAGATGGAAGTGCGATGAGTTCTCAAACTATACCCCTCCTCTCTGTGTCTGTACGTTGGAGGAGTGGAGCTCTATTTATAGAGCCAAGAGATAACCACCTGACAGTTATCCGAAATAGGCACCTTTTTCTGGATAGGCGCCTAAGCCACTGGGCGCCAAGAAGATAGAAGCGCCTAATGACACATGGTGCTTGTACGGGATAGGCGTATGATCATGGGCAAGTGATGGGCATGTTCTTCGAAAAACTTGGAGTAGTGCACCACGTTCAGAATGCATGGCAGATTAATATACAACATAGATTTATAGATATCAGCAGGAAAATAGGCACCCAAGAGAACAGCGTGCCTTAGAAAAGTAGGCACCTAAAGGAGCTAGGCGCCTAAGAGAGCAGGTAGGAGAACATAGCTCCTAAGAAACAATGGGCGCCTAAAAGAGTTAGGCATCTAAGAGACAATGGGCGCTTAAGAGTGTTAGGCACCTAAGAGATAATAGGCGCCTAAGAACGTTAGGCGTCTAAGAGAGACATATATTTGAGAGCGTATAATACGGACGGTATCGTGGGAGAAGCCTCCTTGTACAAGTATACACATTTTTACCACTATGTTTCAGTTTAGGCGGATAGGTATCTTCCCCGCAAACGGGGCAAAGCTTAATACCCCTTGGTAGTGCAACCAGACATAATTTCATATGCAGTAAAACTGTTGATGGTCCATAATAAAACAGCCTTTAAAGTAAAGAACTCTTGTTTTTGTGCATCATAAACATCAACTCCCTCTTCCCATAATAGTTTCAAGTCGTCAACTAATGGTGCTAAATAAACATCAATATCACTTCCCAGGTGGTTTTTACCTAATATCATTAGCAACAACATCATGAATTTTCTTTTCATGCACAACCATGATGGTAGATTATAGGTCACCAATATAACTGGCCAACAACTATACTTACTAATAAGGGACCTATGCGAATTTATGCCATCAACTGAAAGAGCTAGTCGAAGGTTTCTAGTTTCTTTCGTAAAATTTAGCCACTTGTGGTCAACTAGCTTCCATAATGGAGAGTTTGCAGGGTGACGAAGTTTGTCGTCAACTACTCCTTCATAAGCATGACAAGTTAAGTCCCTTGCGGCCTATGAGGATTGAAACGTTCGTTTAAACCGATGAATGGGAGGAAAATACCATAGAAGTTTGGCAGGGGACTTTTTTTTACTAAAAAATGATGAGGAACATCAGTTGCCTTCTTCCATCTTAATGTTCCACAAGTGGGACATTTAGATAAATCGCTATAATCTTTTCTATAAAGTATGCAATCATTGGGATATGCATGTATCTTCTCATTTTCCAAACCTAGAGCTGTCATTATCTTCTTAGTCTCGTACATTGATGAAGGTATTTCATTTTGTGTTGGAAACATATCATGAAGACTTTTCAACAACTCTGAATAGCCATTGTCAGACCACCCAAAATTTTCTTTAATGATATACAATCTCATCAATCATGATAGCTTTGTATACTTTGAACAACCGGGATAAAGCGACTTTTCAACATCTTCGAGTAGAGAATTAAATGACTTGGGATCACCGAAAACATGTTCATATGTAACATTAACCATTTTTACAGCATTTGCAGCATCTTCAAAAGAGTCATCGTTATACTCATGTGTTTGTTCATTAATTGTTGCAAAGCTTGTCGATCCTATCTTCTCATGTTCCTCACCATGCCAAATCCATATTGTATAACTTCGATCGATACCCCTCCTAAACAAATGTTTTCTTATGTCCCCTGGCATTTGAAATGTCAAATTTCCACATTTTTTGCATGGACATCGAATATAATTAGGATTATTTGAATGGAGTTTTACAAAATCGAGAAACTCTTCTACTCCGTCCTCATGTTCCCTACACATTCTGTCCTTTGACATCCACGATTTATCCATTTTGAGTTTTAACTTTAGAATAAAAGTACCTACAAAGATTAATATAACATATTAGTCATGATTTAGACATGGAACTCTACTTAGCAAGATACAAAGTGCAACTCTATAAAAATTTTGGAGTAGAATAGAGGATACAAATAAAGTGTCAAGGATAAATAAAAGTTTTGGAGTAAAATAGAGGATACAAATAAAATAGATACAAATGCAATATATAATATTGTAAACAATCTACCTGAGCTTCAACTTTTGATGACCTTAATCATGTCCTCAAGCTCTTTCCTTCATCCTTTCCTGTAATCAAGAATAAATATTAGCAAAATTTAAGAATAAGAAAGAATGTGGCATAGGTCAAGAAGAAAGAATAAATATTAGCAAAATTTTCATGTCAATTCAAAATAATGTTTTGCCTGCAACTTCTTATATTAGTTAAATAAAGTGTCAAAGCAGCAGAGTTATAGCAGCATTTAACAGTTGATTGTGCTATTGAAATCTTGAATATATATGAAGCACTTGCAAAGCTACAGCAGCAATTAACATTTGATTATGCTCATACAACATCATGCACTTGCAATACATGTTCAAAATCTTGAATATATGAAAGGGCTAACTTTTATTACTAAGCCAAGTTAATGATTTATCAGGCCATAATATATGGCCACATATATATACAAGTACAATTGGCAGAGGATGATCTTCTTAGCGATATGTTATTACTTATAGTGTCTAAAATAAAGAAAAAAATATTGTTTTCTAGAAAATTAGTATATATCGATGCAGGCTAACATAAACGAGGGATATTCATATACGAAGCACTTCAGATATCTAAATATATATATACTCTGAGCCATCAATTTTATCCTTAGTGTTGTTAGTTTCAATGTCGGGCCTTCCAATTGAAGGTTAGAAACTGGGAATATATACTTTTTGGTTCTATACTGTGCAATTTAGATGACATAATAATCATGTGATCTTGCAAAAATTGCAAGTTTATGTAACATAGAACTCTAAAACTCGATGAAAGTATCGCTAAAAAAACTTAAAACAACACAAAAGTAGCTAGCATATGATAGCACAGTGCCAAAAAACAACTATATAATGTATAAACTGCATCACTAGCAAGCTATTAGTGCTAGAACCAAACTAGGTTGAACCTCGACAACAACACTACTAACAAATTAACAACACAATATATATAAGATTAGTAAAATATTATCCAAACAACTAAGATTGTAAGCAAAATCTTACTTTTAAACACCCAACAACAGTACTTAGAGGACAACATTTTGTTGAGCAAGAAGAAGGTTATGCTAAGGATAGTAGTATATAAACAATTTCATTTACAAAATTGAGCTAGAAACAAACTCCAAATTAAATACAGTTATCGACAATGGAAAATCACCCAAAATAAACCTAAATTTAGCTACCTTGTTAATCTGATAGCCTACCTCTGACCATACCCAAAAGCCTATAAGTTGTCGACAATGGCAATTTATTTCATCTTTGACACATGAAATACACCTTCACAAATGCTTTATTAAACGTGGAAATTTGAATAAAATGGCCTAATGCATAAACGATAAAAAAAAAATTAGTCATGACCATGTCCTGATATGTCAGCCACTTTAAAAATCACAAAAATTACCACTGAGTAAAACATGAAAGGTATTCACATTGAATCAAAATTAAATAATAAAGCTTACAAATTTTGAAGTTCAAAAATACTTGAACTCCCCAACCAAAAATAAGTTCAAAATTATTTGAAAATGACCACTTAATCAAAAATGAATGCCAATGAGAAAACACATATGTAGCCATCAGTTTAACCCTCCAAAGTGTAATAATGCAGATTCATCGATTGAATTTGATGCAAAAGCTATGAGAAAATAAGTTTCGTTTATTGAACCCTTAGTTGAACCCTAAGTTGAATTTCACGAAGAAGCTATGAGTACACTGCAAAAAAACCCTAAGTTGAACCCTTAGTTGCAATACACAAAGAAAATCCCTAAGTTGACAAATGAAGTTGTCCCAGAAAACCCCCTAAGGTGAAGAACGAACGAAGTTGGCACAAGAAAATCCAAAGCATAAAATTGAATTTCATAAAGAAAAAACTAAAGATGTTATATCGCATGGTGAAGAACGAAGTTGTCGCATAGTTAACCTCGAAGTCTGAGGGAGAGGGAGAGGGGACATTTGAGTGGGAGAGGGACTTCGAAGAGGAGATGGTTTTATGAAAAGGTTTTCTTCAGAGCATTTTTTGAGAGAGAGAAGGGGTTTCAAAATAGAGAGAAAAAGTTTTGGTTCTGGTTCCTCAAAATAAATTGACAAACAACCGTCAATTATAAGAACTTTGAAAAAAATTACCATAATGGTAGATGAAAAACTGCGACAAATTTCCCGCATATACAATAGTTGATGGTTATAACAAAACTGTCAATATAAAAATTGTTCTTTCTTGACAGATCCTTCAAAACTATCAAAATATATGCTATAAAATTTCTAAAAATGCCATAAAACTTATCCTTTCTTGATGTAAGCCCAAAACCGTCAAGATAACCCCTTTTATTGTCAATTTTTAATGACCGACGAGAAATACACCGTCAAGAAATGCTATTTTCTTGTAGTATGAAAACCGTTGGAGACATTAACGTGGAAAGCGGAGAAACAACCTAGAAAATATCAACGTCGAAAGAGAAGAAGCTACATTGAAGATGTCAACGTCGAAAACGGACAAGCAACGTTGATAGAGAGATCCACTTTAAGATTTTGGCATCGTATCATATAAACTCAAAATAGATTTCTCATTCTCAATTCTTTCATACATAACTTATGAAATTACTAACTATTTATGTCATAGCCTGCTCTCAGATAACCAAGTACGAGTTCGTGTCCAAGTCCAGCCAACGCCATAGTATCGGCGGTAGAACATTGTCTAGTACATAATAACATCCTCCACAAATACAAGAGATCACAGATACAAATCATACTCAGTAATAACACAAACCAAGAAAATAGAGTATGATAGATAACGAAATAATAATATCCAAATCCAATAACAAAGAGACTAAATCCAAAATAGTAATATGTTCCATCCGGGAATAAATTCGGTCCAACTAAGAAAGTAAACGAAAGCATAATAAAAGGTAAACGTAGATCCCTCCAGAGATTGATCATGGCTTCCGAGTCTCGGTACCAACATCGTCAGCACTACCCTCTGGTGGTTCATAATAAGAAGTGTAGAGATACTCGTCATCCTCACCTATATCAACGATCTAGTCAAAAAAGAAGCAAAGTACAGCCATATTGTATTTAATGTTGTTAGCATAAAATAAGCTAGAAATAATGAGAGATAGTAATAATAAAAAGCATATAAAGAACTAGCAAGATATGAACTAGACATGGAAAGCAATGACGAGTAAGCTAATGGAAAAGAAGCATGAAGATAAAGAACTGAACTAAGATCATGAACAATGGAAACAACTGTGTGTGTGAAATACCTTTTGATACGTAAATGGCTTGGCTAATACGGCACATCATACGATGGCTATCCATAATAATTGGTATGGCTAACTCATATGTGCAGTGTATGACTTAGCTATCAACAATAACAATAGTTGGGTTTGTTTAAATACCTACCGAGTATTTCCCTTTCTGACTCACTAACAATCAATAATGGTCGATGATATAATAATAAGGATACAATAAGCCTACTGTGTCACCATCGTGTCTCAACGGAATATCAAACAAGAAAACGATAAAGAAAGCATCATAATGTACCAAAACATAAAACAATACTGTACTTGTATGAACCCTTGAACAAACCATAGTCACAAGTCGAGGATGAGAGGAATGTCGATCTAGAATCTATCAATCCATATCGCACATCGTACCACGAACCGTGCACGAAAACCACAAGTCAATTCTAAGATTCTAATTATAAAATTATAGAATAAGTGGCTAATGGGTTAACTTATCTAATAGTAGTTAATTCTAGAACAATTCACTTAAAAACCTAATTTAAACTAATAATAATCTGAAATATAACTTAACACATTCTAATTTTGGAAACCATGTCACGTAAATCGAGGCATACCATTGACTATCTAGTAAAATATCACAAACTCGAGATTATGAAAGTGCATATTGGTATATTTCAGCACCATGAGTACACCAGAATCGACCGTGCCACAAAATTATACTTTGGCCAAAAGATATCGTCGTTATGGCTAACCGTAACCAAATCAGTGATTTACCGATCAAATCTGAGTTCAGTAGAATAAATAAAATACTAAACAAACCTCTAAAATTCTAGAAAAATTATATATCAAAGATTGTCGTGTTAGCTTTCCAAAACTTCAAACAGATTGCGAATCAGGGTTCGGGATCTCCTGAGATCTTGAAAACCGTGCAATGTATTGAGTTTTGGACAACCAACACTAAAATAATTCTCCAAAAATTTAGAGGAAAAATATTAGTATATATTTTCTACAAGCTAACCTCGAGACGAATCCAACAAAAAAAGGGCACAAGAAAATGAGGTCGGATCTGTCCGCAATCACTTCGAGAAGTCGGGGAATCTCCGAGATCAATTCTCTTCAAAACGGCCACAAATAATTAGGTTTTCAAAATTCTGTGCAATATATATCTATATATAGGCAGCCAGTTGGTGCGAGTGGCTGGAGCTGCCACGTGTAGTCCATCTGATGGCCCCGCTCTAAGAGTGAACGGGCAGATGGCGATGCGGCTTGGCATAGCCGACTCGAAGCCAGTTTCCTAATATAAGCCACTATATAGTCAGCATTCCCTGTCTGACAGGTGGGCTTACCAGACAGCGATATGCTGCTGATAGGTGGGTTGCCTAGCGGTGACTAGGATTTGACTGGGTATTAATTATAGAAATTGATTTAAAAATCAATTTAACTTCAAATAAAATCCTAAAAATTCCAAAAATATTCTAGAAAATTATAGAAAATATTCCTAACCTCCTAGAACCTAAATAAAAATACCTTGTCCCAATATAGTCTCAAATGGCCTTATAATAAATCATCAAAGTCATGAAAATATATAAATCTTTATAAAATAAATACTTAAAAATATCTAGAAATTATGAAAAATATAAAAAGGGTAAATAACCTTCCTATGAGCTATCTATAAGTCATATGACAATAGTATGCTCATATCTCCCCCATGAGTTTAGGAACGACCCTTATGATCATAGAAGTTGATTGTAATCAAATAAAAAAATTCCTAAATTTCTAATCTTGGAGCAGATGCCACATACTATCTCCCTTAAAAAAAATTTGTCCTCAAAATCAACATAGCATACTAATAACGTCTACGGGCATTCTAAAATAATTCCTAGTCTAGATCATGAAAAGGATTAAGAAATCTAAGATAACTAATCAAGCATACTACTAATTAACTAAACACGCATGCTAACTATATACGGAAGGCTTTTAAGGGAACCTATTTAATTTACCTATACCTTCAGGTTGAGTCACAGCTATAAATACTTGCCCTTATCCTTGATATTGTGGTCCTCATGATCCTCCCTAAGTAGGTGTTGGGCCTTGACGAGTAAATATTATTGGACATTCTTTCACCTGGCGCGTAGTCGATCCACACGATAATTATTGTCCTAATCTTTTGTGACATACCTCGAAATGATGTTCTGGTCTCCGACAATATGAGCATATAATAATCGCCTGAGTCTGATTTTGCTGATGTGGTACTGGAGCTCTTCCCGAAGGTCAGAACTGTTGTTGCTGGGAATGATGCTGCAGGTGATGCTGCTGTAGTGAAGTCTTTTCTGGAATATTAGAACATTTTATTGGTCCTGATTGGCTGCTACCTCCTTGGAATGTATCTCGATCTCTCTTCAGCCTGTGATACAGCTCCTTCTCCACTTCTTATGCGACCTTCAAGATCTCCTCGTAGGTAGTGGCTCAACTGGTGAAGACGGCTAGACGAATCTTGTGAGATAATCCTTTCTTCAATTTTCGAGCTTTGCTTTCAGAGGTATTGACCATGCTTTCTGCGAAGCGACTGAGACAAGAAAACTCTGAGGTGTACTCGTCGACGGTGAGGTTTTCCTGCTCCAAACTCCCGAACTGACTCTTTAACACCTTTCAAGCTACGTCGGAATAAAACTTCTTCTTGAATAGCTCCTTGAACTCTGCCCATGTCACATCTGGTACGGAAAGCCGGGGCTCATCTTCATACCACGTCCGGGCGATGTAGAAAAGCTGTATGTTGGCTGACTATCTTCAGGTCTTCTGGAACTCGAGCCATCCAAAGAAATCGCTCTACGTTCTCTAACCACTCATCATCGTAGAGAATCCCCTCCGTCCCATAGAATTTCTTGGGCCTAAGGTTCATGAAGTCCTTGGAAGTTCCAGGGCGCGATCGGGGAGCATCCCTAGTATGAAGAACCTCTCTCAAGCTATCGCAAAAGATGTTGGTCTGCTCTGTCTGGAAAGTGATGAGCTGCTAGAAGATCCTAAGAAGTTGAGCATTATCCAATGCAGGTGCTGGAGGCGTATAGGTGTTGGAGGTAGAACAGGTGCTGGTGGTAGAGTCTGCGGGAGAAACTGCAGGGGTGGTAGAATATCATCTCTGCGGAACCTCAGTGTGTGTAGAAGTGACTGGTCACTGTGATGAATAAGCTGACCTCCATGTGATGGTGGGGTCCCATCTGTAGAAGTTTCGCTTACAGCTGGTAGGGTGTCCATGGGAGCAGTGTTCTTGTCTTGAGAATCCATTAACTGCAATAAAGAGAACTATTAAACGATGGAAAGATTCAAGCAGGATGCAAGTCAAGGAATAGTTGAAGTCAAATCAGGAGATCAATGACGTGTCAAACATGTGGAGGAGGTCCTTAAAATCTAATCATATTCGCATGCCCGCAGTAGTACGACAAACTTAAGTACTACTATAAGTTTACAGTCTTTACAAAAGCTGACCTGCATAGGCCACCATAAAAACTTGTCACGACCCGCTCCCGAATAACCGAGTAAGAGTTCGTGTCCAAGCCCAGCCTACGTTGTAGTATCGGTGGTAGAACGTTGTCCAGTACATAATAACATCCTCCACAAATACAAGAGATCACAGATACAAATCATACTCAGCAATAACACAAAACAAGAAAATAGAGTATGATAGATAATGAAATAATAATATCCAAATCCAATAACAAAGCGACTAAATCCAGAATAATAATATGGTCCATCGGGGAACAAATCTGGTCCAACTAAGAAAGTAAACGAAAGCATAATAAAAGATAAACGTAGATCCCTCCAGAGATCGATCATGGCTCCTGAGTCTCGGTACCAACATCGTCAGCACTACCCTCTTGTGGTTCTTAATAAGAAGTGTAGAACTCATCTCAGCTCTTGTTTAGGCTTAATGACTGGACATTATATCTAATCTCGTAGTGGACAGGCAACTGTTTGCTTCAAAATAGTCTTGCTTGCGGTTCGTGACCTAAGCGACCACGGATTTAAATATAGCTGTTAAAGGTATGCCTAATACTGCCTGTGGGGTATTTTTTTTCGGTTTCCAAGAGATGGCAAACTAGAAAGAAAGATACTGGCCATCCCTTAAAAGATGCCTAAAGGGCACAAAACCAAAACAAAAGATAGAGCTGGGGTTAAAGATGGCACGGTTCCAGTTTTACTGGTTTGATCAGGTGGCAGTTGTCGGGGTACTGGTAACTAGCGTGTGGTGCCTCTCTTTTCTTCTCTAACGTCTGTCGGTCTGTGTCCCACCTATATCAATGATCCAATCAGGAAAGGAGCAACGTACAACCATATTGCATTTAATGTTGTTAGCACAAAATAAGCTAGAAACAATGAGAGACACTAATGGTAAAGGGCATATAAAGAACTAGCAAGATATGAACTAGACATGAAAAGCAATAACGAGTACGCTAATCAAAAAGAAGCATGAAGATAAAGAACTAAACTAAGATCATGAACAATGGAAACAACTGTGTGTGTGAAATACCTTTTGATACGTAAATGGCTGGGCTAATACGACACATCATACGATGGTTATCCACAATAATGGGTACGGCTAACTCATACGTGTGGTGTATGACTTAGCTATCCACAATAATAATAGTTGGGTTTATTCAGATACCTACCGATTATTTTCCCTCCTGACTCACTAACAATCAATAATGGTCAATGATACAATAAGCCTACCGTGTCACCATCGTGTCTCAATGGAATATCAAACAAGGAAACGATAAAGAAAGCATCATAATGTACTAAAACATAATGCAATACTGTACTTGCAAAAACCCTTGAACAAATCGTAGTCATAAGTTGAGGATGGGAGGAACATCGATCTAGAAACTATCAACCCATATCGCACAACGTACCACGAACTGTGCACAAAAATCATAAGTCAATTCTAAGATTCTAATTCTAAAATCATAGAATAAGTGGCTAATGGGTTAATTTATCTAATAATTGTTAATTCTGGAATAATTTACTTAAAACCCTAATTTAACCTAATAATAATCTAAAATATAACTTAAACAAGGAATTTTGGCCATAAAAGTTATATTTCCAATTTTGGAAACCATGGCACGTAAATCGAGGCATGTCGTTGACTACCTAGTCAAACGTCATGAACTCAAGATTTTGAAAGTGCATCTTGGTAGATTTTAGTGCCATGAGTGCACCGGAAACGATCTGCCACAAAATCACTCTTTGGTCAAAAGATGTCGTCGTTATGGCTAGTCGTGACCAAAACAGTGATTTACCAATCAAATCTGAGTTCAACAGAATAAATAAAATATTAACCAAACCTCTAAAATTTTGGAAAAATTATATGTGAAGATCGTCGTGTTAGCTTTCCAAAACTTCAAAATACATCACAAATCGGAGTTCGAGATCTTCCGAGATCTCAGAAATCGTATGACGTGTCGAGTTTTGGACAACCAATACTAAAATAATTATCCAGAAACTCAAAAGCAAATTCTTAGAAAATAAGATATACATTCTAAAAGCTAACCTCGAGATGAATCAAACAAAAAAAGCGGCATGCTAAAACGAGGTCGGAGCTGTCCCTAATCACTTCGGGAAGTCGGGGAATCTCCGAGATCAATTCTCCTCAAAACGGCCACAAATAATTAGGTTTTCGGAATTTTGCGCAGTATATATCTATATATAGGCAACCGAGTTGATACGAGCGGCTTGAGCTTCCATGTGTTGCCCATGTGTCGCCCATCTGATGGCCCCGCTCTAAGAATAAACGGGCGGATAGCGATGCGGCTTGGCTTAGCCGACTCGAAGCCAGTTTCCTAATATAAGCCACTATAAAGTCAGCATTTCCTGTCTGACAGGTGGGCCTGCCAGACAGCATTGTGCGGCTGACAGGTGGGCTGCCTGGCACTGACTAGGATTTGACTGGGTATTAATTACAGAAATTAATTTAAAAAATCAATTTAACTCAAAATAACTCCAAATAAAATCCTAAAAATTCCAAAAATATTCTAGAAAATTACAGAAAATATTTCTAACCTCCTAGAGCCTAAATAAAAATACTTTATCCCAATATAGTCCCAAATGGCCTTATAGTAAATCATTAAAGTCATGAAAATATATATATATATATCTTTATAAAACAAATACTTAAAAATATCTAGAATTTATGAAAAAATATAAAAAGGGTAAATAACCTTTCTAGGAGCTATATATAAGTCATATGACCATAGTATGCACATATCTCCCCCATGAGTTTAGGAACGACCCCTATGATCATAGAAGTTGATCGTAATCTAATAAAAAATAAATAAATAATCCCTAAATTTCTAATCTGGGAGCAGATCCCACAATTTATAAGCTACAAAACAATCAAAAGAAGATAAACTAAATCTCTTAGTTCTTATCCATAAGATAAGTCAATACCTAACAACCCCCAACCAATTCAAGAGATAAAATTATTTTATTTTGATTTATCCTAACAAATAAACTAAAGAAATCCAAAATAACTGAAAACTCAAGTTGTTCTATCACATAATCTGCGGTATCATCGTCGACGGTTGTTGCGGTTCATCGTCGTCATTGCATTCCTCTTCTCGTCTTTCGTGTCCATGGGTGCTGTCGTAGGCTAGCTGATGTGGCCTCCACCACCGGAGGAGCGTCGTGTTTTCTTGGTTGTGCTCGTGGCTATGCTTCCAAGGAATATCGTGCAACCTTCGTCGTCGAGCTGTGAAGGAGATTGAGCATCTAGTTAGTAGCTAGTCTCAGGCCAATTGGCGATGCTGGTGCTCTCATGGGTCGATACATATTTGCCAAAGCTAGGGAATATAGGAGGGGATGTAGCTTAGATGGTGGAGCGCTCGCTTAGCATGCGAGAGGTACGGGGATCGATACTCTGCATCTCCATTGTTTCAGAAACAAACGTCTTTAAAAAAATTGGGTTAAGGTGTGAAATCGGTCAAAACTATAAATTATTGTGTGCAATTTATTATCACTAATGTTAGTTAGAATCTAATAAGTCATCTCCATTATATATCTTTAGTAGGATTGTATATCTTTAGTAGGACGTTGGAGTTTTGGAGGATGCAGGTTTAAATCATAAAATCATCTCTCTCTCTCTCTCTCTCTCTCTCTCTCTCACACAGGTAGATCATTTTGTGTTTAAGGATGTGTAAACTCCCTTGTTAGTTTTTTTTTGTTTTTTTTAGGAATTATCATTTTTATAAAGAGAACTGAGTGGGCTAATAAATTTTGGTTTATATTAAATATTTACATAGTAAATATTTTATGAGGGATATATGGAGAAATTTTCTATAAAAGAGTTATTATTATTTAGAACTTAGTATTTGCCTGTAGTATTATTTATTTTCCTTAATACATTTTTCAGTAATATTTTCTTTAAAATATTAAGGATTTAATTTATTTTTATAACACTTTATATAATTAGTGATAGCCTTGTGTTAAATTGAATATTTTGTTTAAATTTTCATGTTATATTTATGAGAGGAATTATTTGTAAAAAATAATTGTTTATATATTTTAAGAAATTTCTAAATATTTATTCAGTTTTAGTGTCTATATAGATAAAAGATATATTTTTTTTTAAGATATATATATATATATATATATATATATATTTATATTTATATATATATATATTATATATATATATATATATATATATATATATATATATATATATATATATATACATACATAAATGATACTCATATGGAAAAAATATTCTTTTTCAGCATTTTAAATATTTGAATTTTATTAAGATAGGAAAGAATAGAAGTAGTTGCAATATATCTTATGCGTATAAAGCAGGTACGGTTCCCCGCAAGGAACAGTACAAACCGAGCCTCGATATTTTGGTCCATGATATTTCGTTCAAATATTTTAAATCCTCCTTGCTAATCCCAAAAAAATCAGGTTTACTAGAGAAAATCAAAACCAATATAAGACCAAACATTCCCGAGCCCACAGCTTGCGAGCAAATCCCGCCGACCCTTATAACCACGAAGAGGTGGATTTCGAAAACCTTAATCCTAAACCTCCGCCGCCAACCGCCCATGTGTGCGCTGCCAGGGTGCGACCACCGGCCGGCCAGCGCCACGCACAGGTGGCCGCTGGCAGTAGCAGCGCCGGTCAGGCACAAAAATGCAACAGACCATCAGCACACAACAGCGACAGCGAAGACCCAACTTCGCGGCGCGAGTATGCCCTCCACAACCGTTCTTTTCTCAAATCGATTTCTCAGGTGCGTCCCCAACCTAACCATCTTCGACTCTGTTCAAATAGTTCGTAAGTATCTGCCATCAATTGCCCAAAAATTAACGCGAAGTCAGCGATAAAACTACTGTCATAATTGACAGAAGTTAGACTCATGTACCCGTGTTTGGAGGTATTTTCTGATCAACCTCGTAGAAACTTGCAAAAACTGCCTGAACAGTGATTTCGACAACCTGCAGCTCTTCAATTACCTTCTTGTAGTTTAATTTTTCATGCACAGTATGCATATATGTATTCGAATCCAAAGTTTCAGAAAAAACCTGTTCTCAAATAGTAGAAATTCTAAAAAAACTTTTCGATACGACGTGCGTTCCGACAAACCGGGTGACATAGTCGCAATCCATGAGCATCGAAAGACGCGTATGGATGTTTTCGATGTATGGGATTCGACGGAACTCAATTTCGTTGTGCGTGCACAACAAAATTGAGGCGTATCCGTCAAAATATCTCGTATCGGTCCCTTTGCAAACTAGCCCCTAATTTTGTGCATGTTTGTCATCTCGAGACGAAACTTGTGCCAACCGGACCATAACATTTTTTTGGTCCTGTATGCCAAGTTTGATCCGATTCTGAGAAGGTCGACCGGAACGCCCTTTTGGCGGGCCCGCGATCCTATCCAACGGACAAATTTGTGCATGGCCCACCGGAATCCAACTTTAAACATACGGTTGGATTTGTCTCATCAAATCAGATTCATAGACATATAGTTTGATGACTTTAGAGACAATAGATATTGGCACACTTTTCAGTACAAAGCGAGTCCAATGTCGGACATCGTTTGGTCCAAAATTACCGTTTTACTCCTATGTCCAGAATTAGACTTATGGACAGGCAATTCTAGCTAATTTAACTTTTTTGAACACATCGGTAACATCTATTTCAGCCTCCGGAGACTATTGTGCAGTTGGACTTTTGTGTGGCACACTGAGTGGTTTGGATTATCGGTTTCACCAGCAAAGGACCACAGGTGAGTACATTTTTTGTTTGTTTTCGATATTAATTATTACTATATCTCATTGTTAGTCATTAGATATGTGGTTCTCGTCTCTTTTATATTTTGTCATATTTTGTCATGTCGGGGAGGAGAAGTACCAAGGATGTGTGATCTGACCTTATACAGTGTAGACATCATAGACAGTGATTATATATTACAAAGTAGACATCGTAGATAGTGATTTATTATTGCAAAGTAGACATCGTAGACAGTGTTATATTATTGCAAAGTAGACATTGTAGATAGTAATTTATTATTGAAAAGTAGACATCGTAGACAGTGTTTAGACATCATAGACAGTGTCGTGTAATTGTCCCTAGACCGATCACATATCAAAGGTATTTCAGTCACTTAGAATGTATTTGCTTTGTATATTTCATTTACTGTCCAATTTTTGTCCAGTTTTCTCGTGTCTTTCCTTATTTATTTTCAAATCATTTATTTAATGGCTAACCTCTGCTGTATAGTCGTTTTCATATATTGAAACTGCATTCAATGAATTGTACACGTTCCATCCTGACTGGGTAACCCAACATTTTTTCTGAATAGCCACGACTATGCTTAGCATTGGGAATGAGGGTGTACTTGCAGGCCAAACCTAGAGACTAGTTAGATAGTTGAATATTCTTCAGTTGTTCTTTATAAATTGTGAGACATTGTACCTTGTATCAAATGTAAATCCTTGAATATTATAATTTAATTTAGTTATTGTGAATGAGCATTATTTGTGATTTTGAGTATCGTGGCTTGACAGCATTCTACCGCCGACACTGCGGCGTAGGCTAAGGGTGCAACTCTGGCGGGTTGGGTCGGGTTTGAGGTCAACCTGAGCCCAACCCGAAGAATCATAAGTCTAGTCCGAGCCCAAGTCCAGCCCGACCTCGGGTTCAACATATGAAGCCCAAGACCTAGCCCGGAGGGTTGGGTCAGATCCATCGGGTTTATCGGGCTCTAATATACTAATTAAAACAATTTTAAACAAAAGTAATATTAAATACATAATCAAATAGCAATCAAGTCTTGATCCTTACAAATGCAAACTGAAATAAGATTTAGGATAAGGAGTTGAAGAGTTTGGGTGAAGAAATTTAGGGTTTAAATTTTTTATTTAAGAAGTATGCCAATATATATATATATATATATATATATATATATATATATATATATAAGTCGGGTTTCGGGTAACCGGACACATGAACCCAAGCCCAACCCGATTTATGATCGGGTTCAAATATTTGAACCCAAATCCGAACCCCAACCCGAACCCGAGTATCTTCAACCCTAACCCAACCCATTAACGGGTTTACTCGTCGGGCTCGGATTTAGCCTGCCCGAGTTGCACCCCTAGCGTAGGCTGGCTTGGACACGCATTCGTATCCCGAAAAGCGGGTGCGGATCATGACAGGATGTGTTTCTTCTAATCTACTTCAAACAATGCATTAGCATGAGCCTCTATGACACTAGGATATCCTATTATGAATCAAAAGAGATTATAGCACATTTCCGGTGCTCATCTACAAGTAGGTGTTGCGTAGGAAAAACAAAAAAAACTATTAGGATCTTATTGCTTTCTTGAAAGTGAGCGATGGAAATCATGATAACTACAAATATACCATGGTAAATTATAAAAATATGAATGTGTTATTTTAAGATTCTTTTTTGGGTAAGTTTATATCCTGTTTTAAAACTTAGAGGAGGGTGTCGATGTTGGTGGTGCTGGTAAGATGGTGTCGGTGGGTCTAATGGTGTGGCAAAGAGGGAGCGAGGATACACAGAGAGAGAGAGAGAGGTGGCTGCGGATCCATAAATATAAATTGTGGTGGGCTAGAGTGGGTTGGGGTAGACTAGGTGTGGACTGACTCAAAAAAAAAAAAAAATCAAAAAAACATATAAAAAAAATTGGATGGGTTGAAGTCCACCCCAGTTGTGGGTGGCCGGAGGGGAGTGGTAGCCGAAGGAGAGAGGTGACCGAGTTTTTTAGGATTTAGTGACAAAGAGATGGAAATTGGAATGGTCAAATTTTGGACGAATGAGGGGGTTCTGAATTGCAGAACTTTGATCAACTACACGTAGCGACGTCCATCGACATCATCTAGCGATGCAACTTGAAAATCAACTTGAAAATCAAATGTTGATCTGGCACGTACATGATTAACGACGTGCCTCTCTATTGTTGGTATTGTGAACATCTCTCCTCGTGAGTAGGAAAGGGTGGTCGTCTTTGTTTGTGTGCTTAATTATTATGTTGTCAGTTAAAGCTGAACATGTGCTCTCTGATATCTAAATAGATGGTAGTGGCGGAAGCTTGGGACAAACTCATACTTGGTGGTCAGGTTAGCAAAAATAAAGATAATATGCCAACAACTTCTTACATATGACCATGGTGTGTCCGATCTTCTGACAAAGTTGAAATAATGGAAGTGTCTGACACTGCATGCTCCATTGTGGTCTCTAGCCTAAGGTATATGCTACTTCTAGATAAAAGGATGCTTCGCTCCTTCATGGCGTGCTCTATCTGAAGTAGATGAAGTGAAGGGCCTCTTCTGTGCATCTAACTATAGCCTCTAGATGGACTCCTATTGTAATATTCCACTCCGCGAAGGCACTAGATAGACAGAAATATCGGATTGCTAGCTCTGCAATAGAAGACGATTGATCTGGGTGAGTGGATGAAGACTCATTTTCTGATTTGCTCACGCCTAATGAGAATCTGAGTATTTAAATGGATTTTATTGCTAATAACAAGATGGTAATCCTTTTTGAATGTTAATACATCGAATATGTATGCATCGTAAAAGAATGTACATGTTGCCATGCTAAAGTTGGTAGTTGCTTCAATAGATAAGCCCTATCATGTTTAATAAGAAGAGAACTCTTATTGCCCTGAACTGTATGTTATCGATAATGGAAATATATGTTTAATGATACCAAGATGTTACTATGTTGTGTAAGTAGATATGTACACTATGTTCCTTATTGTCTACTGAAATGACTGAATCGTATGGAATTATCGAATCATATAGAAAGCACTTGATGCTTGAAAGAATGGATATTAAATAAAAAATAGATGAAAATGTCTGCTTATAGATAAACTGTAGCATCATAGATATTTTAATTGATAGATTGCATTCATGCATAGGTCTGGACAACTTGTGCACAAGACATAGTCTCTCGATCGGTTCCTTGGGCGCTTGGAACCGCTCGTCCATGGAGGGATTGGGCACCCTAAGGTAAAAGAAACCTCGCGATTAGGGAGATGTCATGTTTATTAGTGAGATGGGCTAGAATGTCCCAACTGCTAATCACGGAAAATGACCCATGGACCGTCATATAGATAGGTATCGATTAGTGAAGAGATGAACCCTGAGCTGCAGCTGCTAGCATGTGCGTTATCAGTGCAGAGCTGAACCATGAGTCACAGCTGCTGGTCTATGTAGAGCTGAGCCTTGAGTCACAGCTGCTAATCAATGGCATGCATACAAAAAGTTTGGTTACGAGCTAATAATGCAGAGACGAACAGGAAATAAGAATCTTGGTTATATTATGTTTATGCTAATCCTTGTCTTGTGCAAGGATGAACCGTTGGCTATGGGTAAAAATCACTGAACAAGTGATGCATTTTAATGTTTGAGTTTACAAAATCATTAACTGTTGTTGTCTGATTTAAAGATATACAAATGTGTACATTGCTGCTATATGTTCATCAAAGAAATGAGATACTATTGCTATAAAGTCTCTAATAAAATCATATGGCTCATGAAACACGTTGCACACTTCACAAGAAATGATTTGTCCCTTATATGCTTGAATTGAATAGAAATGAACTGTGGCTTTTCAAAGGTGTTTTCAAAAGATATATTCTGACTCTGATATGCATGAAATGAATATAGGTATAAATAGTAAGATCACATCACATAAATTTTTTCTCACTAAATAAATTAGTGATCGTTTCAGACGATGTAGCATTTATTCACAATCACCAGTATGTTGATATACTGACCCACCATCAGTCTATACGCAGGTGCAAGATGTATCGAGATGGATAGTCCGAAGCGATAGCCCGAGCCTCATCCTCAGGAGCCAGAAATCAGAAGAGATGACATGGTCATCTGTTACAAAGAGTTGATTTTGTATATAAAGAAATGTAATGTATGGAACGGGATCATTGTAATCTGTAAATGTCTTTGAGAGATAGTAAGCCAAGTATGGCATGTATCAGAGAGACAATGAGAGCCTTGTAATTGATTTAAAGATTATCAATAAAGAGATTTGTTTCTGTATCTAATGTTCAGTTCTATTTTATGCAATATTGTCAATGTTCAATTTTTTGCTATTAAAGTTTCTCTGCGCTGCTATCGATATTTGTCTATCTTGTCTTGTTACAGGTCTTGGTCTTATGCAAGCACAACTTAGGCTTGCACGGCATCACACCCAAGCGAGGACGAACGGTTCCCAGAGTCCAAAGTGAGCACGAAAGAACTCTGTGGGATCGGGGGTTGACACCTATCACACGTTCAGGATAGCTATATACCAAGTTGGATCTGTTGATTTTATCATCATCTATAATTCATAATTCAAACCTAAGTGGAACTTCACTGCCTTGTCTTCCTTTGTCTATATAAATATTAGAGTAAAGCAAGTCTGTTGAACTCTACGTCGTACTCGTCGACTGTCTTGTTTCCCTGAGCTAAACACATAAAATGGTCTCTTATCTCCTTCTTGACAGTTATGAGAAAGTACATGTCATTGGGAGGTCTGTGAAATCATCCCATGTCAGGTCCACCCCCAATCGTCTCTCTTGTTCCTCCTACCAGTGATGTAAATTATCTATAAGCTGCAGTGTAACTATCGTCATCCATTTTGTCGATGGAAACTCCGATGCTTTGAGTAGTTTCTCAGTGCCCACGTCCGAATGTTGTGGTGTTAGGTATTTTTGTGTATTCTCCATGCTTCTCTCAAGTATATTTGTGTGTTTCTTCTAGGTCTCATCGTGATTTCGGTCAGAGAGGACCTAGATAGTGCCCAGTTACTTATCCTGGCGCCCTTCCACCAAGCTTTAGGCTGACGCCTACCCAATTGCATAGTGCCATCATATCTGCAACCCATTCTTTTGAGAAAGATTGAAGAAGGGTCAAAAATGTTGCTCCCTGACAAGTCGTACTCTGCCTAGTCTGAACCATTGCTAACTGAAAGGGATAAGATGGACATAATTATAATAATAGATGCAAATATTCGAAGAAATCAGGGACATAGTCAAGAAAGATATATATATAAAAAAGGACTTATGGGGAGGGATTCATAAATTTGGATGATATTAAATTTTCCTAGCATAATGGGGAGAAAGATACGACAAAATGTAAAGTAGGTTTACCTGTTCTAAAACTATAATTCTATTTGTTCCAAAACCTATGTTGTTGTTTTTTTACAAGTATCTTTTCCAGCTAAGACTATATTACAGACAAAAATTAAATAAAATAACAACTTGACAATAAGAACAAAAAATAATTATAAGTAATAAAATCATAGTTATCCAATTACTGGTTAGGTTTGGTTCAACCCAATGCTTGGTTCAACGTCAGTCAATGGAAAAGGAGTTACTAGGCTTTGAAAGTTCCAACGAGTAGTCCTAATTAATACTCCACCAACAAAAGATGTCAATTGTCAATTTTATGAGCTGTACCTTGTGAAGCTTAAGTGTCTGATTGGAGCGAAGGCAAAGAGAGTTAAGTGAGAGGAAGTAGTGAGGAAAAAAATTCATGTGTGGTTTGAGACTAGGGGTTTAGGGGATTAAGTGAAAATTTCTTTAATCTTTTTTGTCAATTTTTTTTAATTTTACGAATTGGGAGGGGGGAGGATAACAAGGGAAAATGAGGGGGTTGTTCAAAAAGTCATAAGTACATCTTGTTTGTCACATAAAATATGGTGACTTTTTCCTCCATTTTCTCTTCTTTCAACGTGTTGCTCGGTATTTCTACTTTCAACATGTTGTCGTCCAGGGTGTGTCGTCTATTCTTGCTTTCTCTTATTACTCATCGTTGAAAATTCTAAGAAAAAAATCGACGGATGTTTTTGATACATCTGTTGAGTAGATGACCACATATATTTGATGCATCAAAATAAAACCATCCAAGTACATCAAAAAATTGGAGGAGAGAGTTGATGATCACATATATTTTATATGTATGTTGAGTTGATGAACACATATATTTTGTACAATTTTTGTGTCATAAGATAGGTTGAGGAGAGATATATAGCCTTCAAAAAATTGTTGCTTATGCATGTTTGATACATCAAATATATTTTGTGCGTCTTCTCTATTGTATGCCACATCAAATATATTCTTCAAGGTTATATGTATTGATTACCTTTTCCTTCGCTTAATTTTTCTTCATTTAACCCCATTAAATTCTGCTTATTTATTTTCTCCACAATCCAAGCAGACCTTGAGGGATTATGCAATATAATTCATTCTTTTGTTTAAATCTTAAACACTACACAAAGAGTTGGTGGCCTCTCTCTCAAAGTGCTAATATCATTCCGTCTAATGGCTTTATGATGGATTTCGAAATCATCACTCGATTATTTCTTGTTTATTGACTAGTTAGTCTCAAACCCATGCTGATGCTCGCTCAATTGCAGTACAAAGCCATTGAGGAGATTAATAGATTAATAGGTTAGGCATATAGTTGAGATGGACAGAACACTTCAAAATTAAAACCAGTGGCAAATGGTAGCATCAAAGGGGATGCAGCTCAGATGGTAGAGCGCTCGTTTAGCATGCGAGAGGTACGGGGATCAATACCCGCATCTCCATAATTAGTTTTAATAGGACTATTTAGATCCTGCATTTTATACTAGTTTAGAGTGCATCTCCATAATTATTTTTTATACAACTAATTAGCATTCAGATCCTACATTTTATACTAGTTTAGAGTTTAGAGTTTAAGCTCTGACATATCCAATTGGAAACTAATCCTGCATTTTATACTAGTTTAGAGTGCATCTCCATAATTATTTTTTATACAACTAATTAGCATTCAGATCCTACATTTTATACTAGTTTAGAGTTTAGAGTTTAAGCTCTGACATATCCAATTGCAAACTAATTAGGACTAATTAGGGTTTAGATCATATATTTTATACTAGTTTAGTGTTTAAGCTCAGACATGTACAACTGGAAATTTGAATTCTAAATTTTTATTTTTGGTTTTCTTTTTTTTTATTATACCCTCATTTTCAACATCTTGTTGGGTGCTGCCCTTGTACTCATGTTCGTGATATACAATTTAAGTTGTAGTGATTCATCGTAAACTCTCGTTGAAAAAAAATATCTTCTTGTAAATCGTTTACAAATCAATACAAGTTCTCATTCGTGATTATTTAAAGAAAAGATGTTAGTGATGGGGCTTTGCCATGGCTAGTCGGAGACAAGCTTCTTGGGCTTGAAGGGTTAAACCCGGCCCGATCCGACCCCAATTGAGGGTTGGACTGGGCCAGGTCCAGGTCATGGGTTAGAAAACCCAACCCGATCTGATATACAAAATAGGCCAAGTAGGTCCCAATCTTTTCTCATACCATTTTGCTACATATAGGCCTTGTGTTTCTTGCTTTCCAAGTTAGGATTTGTGATAAGAATATATATTATCAAATATTAATTGCTTATCATTTTCGTGTCAAGCTTGATCCTTTCGAGTCTCTAATCAAACCGAGTTCAAACACCAGTTTTTAGGGTCTACCTTAAGCTCAGCTCGAATCATACTCGTTCAATAGTTTAGTCGAACCTAGTTTGTAAACTCTTTGTTCGTGCTCGTTAGTTCAATTTTTAGTCCTATCAGCAGATGAGCAGCAAAGTCGAGGTGGAGGTCGATTCTGTTTCGAAGTCGAGGTGGAGGTCATCTCTAAATGTATAGCTAATAGGCTCAAAAGGTTTATTTCGGCTACGATATATAGCGAAACCCTAAAGTTCCTTTGTTTCAGGTAGACAAATCACGGACAAGACGTGATCCTTGACTTTGAAACATTATATTCTAAACAGTATAAATGACATGACCCTTAATTTAATGGAATAAACGATTTAGGTGACCAGCATGAACAATTTTTATAGGCTAATTTGTAACAAAGGCTTTAGTTTGGATTTGCGTTCAGAGGATGGAGGATCTGCTCAAATGTCCATTTATGGAACTCTCATTGATCTAAATTTTTATTGATTTAACTTTCTGAAAACTTCCATTTTGATTCCAAAAACAAATGTTATGCTCCGATAGCATTTACCGAGAGTTCTCTAAAGCAATTTCAACGGAAGCGAAGCATCTGAACAACCAGCAGGGTATGATAGTAAAGAAGAAGTAGATCGAGTCATGATTTCGGATCCTCAACGGAACAAAATGATCGCACATCAGAATTCCATTGTTACACTTCTCCAGAAATCTAAGTTGTAGTGATTCATTGTAAACTCCACTTGAAATTTTTTTCTTGTAAATCGTTTACAAATCAATATAAGTTCTCCTTCGTGATTTTTATCGAAAAACATGTTACTGATGGGGCTTTGCCATGGCTAGTCCGAGTCGAGCCTCTTAATCTTGAAGGGTTAAACGCGGCCCGACCCGAATTGGGGTCTATTACGACCCGTGCCCGCATGATATTCGGGTAGGGGTGCGTGAGGCATGCCCAGCCTACGATAGGGAAGTAACGTAGCGTAATGTTCTAGCAAGTCAAGCAAACTACTCAATTACAAAAAATAAAGAGATGCAGATAATAAGGAAATAAACAAATTTTTTTATAAACAAATAATCAAAAGTCTAATTTCAAATAAATTACAACAATAGGTAAAGTTACCCGGAGACAAATCCGACAGCAGCTAATAGAAACAAATTAGGAAAGTAAAACTAAGGAATGGAAAAAATAACAAAGCCATCCAGGAATTTGCTTCATCCTGACTCATCCGAAGTATACCTAAAGTGTCAACAATCCAGTCAGAAAAGGAGCAAGTACATCCAAACAAATGTCACATGATACAAAATAAAGCAATAAAATAAATGCAGTGAGTGAAAACAAGTAATGTGATATAAAATACTAAAATATAATGTAACATGTAACACTAACGACTAAGAATGTAACCATGATCAAGAATAAACATAACTATGATCTATGTGTAAATTTGAAATAACGTGTTCAATATATGGTCGGCTAGGATAATCTGGCATATCCGAAGATGGCTATTAACGATAGAAATACGACACGACATACGTGAGTTGTATGTGTGTAAACGATAATATGGGTGAGACCACTTATCTACTTGCATTTCCCTCCCACAAGACACGAACAACGCGATATGAAACACGAAACTCGATTAATAAACGCAAGTCGTGATCAATAATCCTGATTATAATTGATAAACAGAATAACGGGTCTAAATTGTGTCGCAATATAAAATATGTCATGATTAAACAGTAAATAAAATATTACATTGATAATGTATAGAGAAACATAAGTCAGGAGTGTACTTGTCTCAATTAGTTGGAGTCGACGTGCACGACACGAACATGTCAACACGGAATGACTTAGAATCTAAATTGTAACAAATGATCCCAAACAATGAAACAGACCATTCCATGAAGTCTAGAATAGTCCAAATAGTCCAATTTGATATATAAAAATCCAGATTTGGGAATCGACACTATTATTGAGAAAAGAAAACGATTTGATTAGTCATGATCGCAATTTGATCAAATAGGCTAAAAGAAGAATATTGTGGTATAAAATTGTTAATATTATTATTATAATAGTTCTTCAAAAAAATATTATTATTATTATTATTATTATTATTATTATTATTATTATTATTATTATTATTATTATATAGGGGGTGTCGTATATGCATGTGGCAGTGCGGTATTATTATTTGATCAAATAGGCTAAAAGGAGTACAACATATAACAATACCACATGTTGAATTTAAATTGTGGCAGTGTGATATTGTTATTGGTGGTGGTTCTGGGTGGCTCTAGTGATGGCGGTTGAGAGTGGTGCTGGTGGTGACACAGGGTTGAGTGGAGACGTGGTGATGGTGGTGTCACGGGGTCGGGTGGAGATGTGGTGGCGTCTGCGGCTGATAGCCAGAGTTTTTGGTGGCGATAAGAGGGTTTTGGTGTCATGGTGGTGTAGGCGGTGGGGATGCTGTTGATGATGGTAGTAATGCTGATGTCACTGGTCTGGGTTGGCCGAGAAAGGGCTGAGCAAGGGAAAAATTTGGGTGTACGTGTGATTGTATAATTGTTGTAATGAATTTTGGTATGGAAAAACGTATAGGAATAGTCCAAATTTATATGCTTAGGAGGGCTTGGAGAGCAAGAAGTGTCATGGGCACTCCATGTAAATTGTAAAGAAGAGAGGAGAAATAAAAAAATGTGTAGGTGTGTGGAAAGGTCTAGGAGGGTCACATGGCTTAGCTAGCCATGACGAGCCACTAACCAATTAGTTAATTAGCTAATGACGAATTAGTTAACCAATAACTAGTTAGCCATGACTACCCATCACATGGCACAACAAATAACAATAATTTATTTATACTACTATTTTTATTTAGTAAAACTTAATAATTCAAAATGATTTTATAAAAATTCAAGTAAAGTATATAATAAATCATACGGCTAATTAAGTTATGATTAGTTATGGTCACGACTATATAAAATGAAATTAATAAGATTTTAAAAATATAAAAATTATTCGCATCCCAAAATTCGAGGAAAAATATATTGTATTTTTCAAAAAAACTTTGGAAAATCGATCACAAGGGGTTACAAATCTACCCACTTTAAAAAAATTGTCCTCGAAATTTAAAAACATGATCAAAAGAATTAAAATCTAAATATGATCAAAGATAGTATTAAAATCTAAGTACATTTATTAATATAATCAAAATCACTTGGGCATAATTAAATACAGGAATGATGTGATTTGGCATGGCTAAGATTAACCAAATAAAGAAATCAAGGAATGGTATGGTTTGGGATGATCAAGATCTAACCATGAATAAGGCATGACCAAGAATAAAATCAAATTGTTTAGGCACGATCAAATATTTTAGCACGATCAAAATCCAAGGTTCAAAATTATTTAAAAATCAAAGTTTAAACGTGATTAGGAATCTGGGAACGATTATAGTCACTTAGGCACGATTTAAGGACAAGTCAAAATATAGTTACAAAAATTTAAAATCTAGGTATGATGAGCAACAATAGAATCAAATTTTAGGCATGAAGAGAAAAATCACTCAAATATGATCAATATAGCCGTGATCAAAATCATAGTCTAGTAATATTGAAAGTAAAGGATGATTACCAGGATAAAGAAAGTCTAGTCAGTAGTAGAAAGATAATTGATGACTAGAAGAAAAAAATTTAATCTAACTTTTATTTATAAATCAGAAATACGAATAATGAATTCATCACTCTACTACCACTAGACTCTAGAATCTTCTGAGTGGACAGTCTCCGACTCTATAATCACTTGATCCGCAATGGAGGCATTGTCCCAATCTCACCCTACATTTTTTCTACTTGTGTCCTGGTCTTTTGCAGAAATTGCAAGTGACCTCAAGCTGCTTCTGTGCACGCTGGCTCCTAGAATATCTGTAACTGCTGAATCAGGACATGATCCTGAAAAGTCTCTTACTGGCCAAGGTGGCGCTTCGGCGGTCCAGGATTAAGATCCTTGCCTTTATCACGATCCCTCTTAGGTTTAAAATATAGGTTCACCTCTATGCCTTGGGCTACAGATAAGGTATCAACATAGGTTGTCACGCCCCAGTCCCATAAATACTTAGGACTAGGCACGTGGCTTGGCCAGCTGGTACACACTTAAGGGTAAATCCATTATTGGAAAACCCCTCAAGCAAGCACTTACGCTGTCTATAAAGTATCAAGAACAATATAATTCACAAAGTAAGCAAGGAATCAACTGATAAGATAATTGTAAGACAAACCAGCAACAAGACAAATATAACAAAGATAGATGATAAGTCTGGTGGAGACAAATCCACTGCTTATAGAAGTAAAGTAAACCAAGAAATAAAGTAGAGTCCGAGCTGACATTAAATGAAGCAATAGCAACAACGTCAATTGCTTCTGCTCCATAATCGAGTCATGAACTATATACCTGTTGATATTTGTAAAACCCTGATTCTAAATTGGTTAATTAAATTGGGAATTACAAGATTTTTTGTTTGACCATTAAATTCGATTAGTGTAATTTAGTTAATAATAGTTTTTATTATTAATATTATATTTAGTGGATTAATTAATTATATTTTAGTTATGTTGGAATTATTATTGTTAGGTTGTATTTTGGTTTGGACCCAAACCTATTCTAATAAAAAGAAGAGAGAAAAACACACACATACGTCCAGCCCCTCTTCCCTGACCATTTTTCTACTTCCTCCTTATTCTGCTCCACATTCCCAATCTCCCTCAGTTTACTCACAACCACCACCATCCCTCTTTCTTTCTCTCCTTTAACTCACAAAAACCACACACAGAACCTCACCATCACTCCCTCACTCGCCTCTCCTTCCTTTCCAAGTCACACCCCATCATACCTTCTCCAACTCTAGACTACTCGACCAGCCGATCCCTCCGACCAGCCCTCGCAACGCCCGACCCCCATCCGACCACGACGGCCCTGCCTTACAGGCCCTCTGATGCGTGACCCTGTATGACGCCCTTCCGACCGCCCCTCGCGGGCGACCCTGCGTGCCGACCCTCTTCGCGGCCGCCCTAACCGCTGACCCCCGGTCTGCGCGCCCTTTCGATCGTCCCCGCGACCCGCTGCCAGCGACCCTCCGTGCGACCAACACCCCGTAGCCCTTGCACCACTGCCATTTGCCGCTGTCATTTTGAGGATTTTGAGCCGGTAATGATGTGCCGATCTGAGTCCGAGGCCACCCTTAGGATTCCATCATCAAATTTTTGGTATAATCCCTACCAAGTAGTTCGTCCCTTCCCGTAGTAGTCGATGATGACCGATCCCAATCCCGTTAGAGGATACGAATATTTTTACGTTGCTTGCGTGGATGCTCGAAATGATTACGGAATTGTTAGTCCAATTTCGACTCTGGAAATTAGTTCTGTGAGGATTGTCTCTGGCCAATTGGTTGTTTGTTCTGTTGGAATTTGGTTGGTAGTCTGATTCCGGACTCGAGTTTTGTTTCTGTTGTGTTTGGGAGCTATTCTGTGAAGAATGGGTTTCTTGTGCTAGGAAAAGGTTCTGGTTGGATTTTCTTTGTGTGTGTGTGTGTGTGTCTATAAATATATATATATATATATATATATATATATATATATATATATATATATATATGAAAAATTCTATAATACATTCGCTGGAAATGGATGTATCGATACATCCGAAATCTGAACCGTTGGATGTTAATCCAACGGTTCAGGTTTAGTTCAGATAAAATAATACAGGAGACATCATTTAATGCTGATTTAGACTTTTGACCTGTTGGTAACTTGCTTTAGCAGGTCATTCTTCACTTTAATTTTTTCAATGAACACCCTAAATTAACTCATATTTACTCTCTCAAAAGTCCATCCAATTTAATCTGAACTTTTTTTTTGGTTACAGGCCTTGGTAGTCATGGTGGTGGTGGTGGTGGTGGAAAGAGAAACGGAGATGAAGAAGGAAATAAGAAACGGTTCGGATCGCGTCGAACGTCGTCGAGCACCCCTAGAACAACGAGGAGTACCAGCTACGCCGAGAAGAATCGGTCCGCTTCGCGTCGGACGTCGTCGAGGCCTCCTCGAACAAGGAGAAGTACCAGCAACGCCGCTCTAATTTTACTGCCCATGCCATTGTCTGAAATTTTAATTTTTATTTAACAATTTAATATTTTGTTAATAAAGCTACATGTCATGGTGGTGGTGGTGAACTGAGGAAACCTGCTTCTGAGGTCGGACGGATTATTTTTTAACTTTTCTAAAGATAATATTTTTGAGGAGAATATTTTTTTGACAGAGAATGGCCATTCTCTTTGCTTTTAACACGGAGAATGGCCATTATCTTTGCTTTTAATACGACGAATGGACGGAGAATGGTACATTTAGGACGGAGAATGGTACATTTAGGACGGAGAATACGGCGAATGGCCATTCTCTTTGCTTTTAATATGGCGAATGGACGGTGAATACGGCGAATGGACAGTGAATACGGCGAATGGACGGAGAATGGCCATTCTCTTTGCTTTTAATATGGCGAATGGACGGTGAATACGGCGAATGGACGGAGAATGGCCATTCTCTTTGCTTTTAATACGGCGAATGGACGGAGAATGGTACATTTAGGACGGAGAATGGACGAAGAATACGGCGAATGGCCATTCTCTTTGCTTTTAATACGGTGAATGGACGGAGAATGGCCATTCTCTTTGCTTTTAACACGGAGAATGGCCATTCTCTTTGCTTTTAATACGGCGAATGGACGGAGAATGGTACATTTAGGACGGAGAATGGTACATTTAGGAAGCCGACAAAAGCTCGTTCTCTCAAATCTCTTCTTTGTGTAAATTAAATCCAAGAAGGACATAATCCCTAATTTTAGTTATTGCTTAGCAGAGTCTGCTTAGTTGTTGTAAAATTGTGGTGTTGCTTCTGTGACACTTTCATCTTTAATCTCATGTTTTCTATGAATATGTGTTCTGTTTGATTTTGATTTAGTAATCTTTCCGTAATTAGTTTTTTTGTTTCATCTAACAATTTAATATTTTTGTTATAAATCTACAGGGCATGGTGGTGGTGGAAGGAGAAACGAAGATGAAGAAGAAAAGAAGAAGAAGTTCCGGTTCGCGGCGGACTTCGTCGAGTTCCTCAATCAAGCGGAATTAAACCTCTTATAGAGTTCCTTAATTGAAGTTGATCACGATAACCTTTTGTAATTTTCAAACGGATCGTAGAATCTTCCTCGAGCCCTCCTTAATCAAACGGCTAGTAGATTGTTTGCTAGTCTCAAAATTTTTTTGTCTTTCCATCTTTCTCACTTTTTGTACTTCTCTCTTGCTATATGTACAATAGTTTTCTTGTTTCATAGTACTATTATTCATTCTGAAATACATAGAATAGTTTTCTGAAATACAATAGTTTTCTTGTTCTCAAGATGTCTACTCGTGTGGAGGGAAATGTATAAGACGTAGAAGATTAGATGCCAAATCCAAATGAAACCTTCATTCCGCGTTTGTTGCGCAAGATTGAAGAACATCTGTCGACGATTTCAGCTGATGTTGCAAAGATAAAAATTGAACAAATAAAGTTATCTCGGCGTTTGGAGAAGATTGAAGAATCTCCAGCTTTGAAGGAGGCATCTTCATCTGAAGCATTTAATAATGTGAAGGTGGTTTCCGTTGTATCTTCTTTCGAGGAGGAGGACGTGGAGCTACAGTCTCGTAGTAAAGCATTGGACCGATTTCTTGCATTGGACGCTATAGAAGAAGAAAAAACTGACTTTAGCAGTCCTTCTAAAAGAATGCATAGAAATTTACATCCGGTCACACCATCCAAAAATTTAATAAGGGGTTCAACCTCGAAGCCTAGCAATTGTACTAGTGTTTCTTCGAGATATTACGACTATATTTTTGCAGATGATAGACCTGACGAGTAAGTAATATAAGTTTTGGTTTAATTCTAACAGTTTTTTTCTCCTAATTTATTCGTTTCTTTTCTTAGAGAAATAATATCATCTTGCAACAAAATCTATGTGTCTCGGTGGGAGATGAAGACCTTAGATCCTTTAACGAAAATTACCAATAGGGTATGTATAGATAGTATATTTCTTCTTAGATGCCATCTATGTTTACTTCGATTCCATCGCTGACATTTTTAATAATTTATTTAGATTGTAGGTTTTGTCTCTGCTCTTCTTACCGCGGAGGAACGGAAAAGAACCTCCAATAAAGCTAATGTATGGTTTTTACCAATAAGGATGTCGGTGAGTGAGCATTTTATTCTTCAATGCATATGCATTAACAATTTTCTCGTTTGTTTGTCCTTCGTAATGTATTAATTGATGTGTATGTAGAAAGCCACGTTACCTCCATCCGTCAAAAAGCCTCATGAATTATGGAAGAAGTTTAAATATTTTCAGGATTACATGGGATCTTTAAGCACTTGTAAAGAGGTATTAATGTATTTATGTTTAATTATTAATCCTAATTTTTTGAAAATTTACTAATTTGTTTTACCTAATTATCCTGATTCAGATATACATACCCATTCATTTGGGCGAACACTATACTCTTGCAAGAGTTATGGTTAAAAAAAGGACTGTTGAAATTTGGGACTCACTTGCATCTAAAGATGATCCGATTCAAAGTAGAACAGTTATAAAAGAAATAGTAAGCTCACATTCATCAATTTTTATGAATTGGGTACAAGATACGCGGTATACTAATACATATTGTATTCTGGTAATTGTAGCTTTCAAATTTGGATATCTTTCTCGAAGAAGAGATTTTGAAGCTGAGAGATGCTAGGTTCAGCTTTTCTACTTTTACAATAAAACGTCCTTCTTATGTTCCCCGCCAAGGCAATTTAGTTGATTGTGGAATTTTTGTAATTACATTCATGAAAGACCGATGTAGCCTGGACTACCGTTCTATCGATGTAAGTATGAAAATATGTCATCAAAAACTTCAACTTTTTAGAACAATATTTTTGATGTTATGTTTTTTATATGCAGTTTGATGCGGAAAAGGAAAGACGTAAAGTTGCTGAATGGATTACAACTTCAGAGCACAATGAAGAGCTAAAAAAGAAGTCCAATCTGATTGAATATGGAAGATGATGATTTTTTTTTCTTCTTCTTTTATATCTAATGTATGGAAATCCTATGTATTATGTTCATTTGTTTTGTTGAGTTGTAATGACATTTTTGCCAAACGGCTTCAATTCTTTTTGATTAAGCAGAATCATTTCTGTCCTTCAATTAATATATATTAAGCAAAGAAAGAGTCTTTTGCCCTTCCATCGAATGACATTTTTGCCCTTCTTAATTAATTCAAAACACCCCGAACCCTTTTATTAAAAAAAAGAAAAAAAAAAGAAAACCGTTTCGGAGCTTCCTCTTTCCATATCCACTTTGTACTCAAACCTAGGTCATTCTCCTCCAAAATTCAAACTTCCTCCCATTCGAATTCACACCATGTCGGCATCAGTGGCAGAATCATCACCGACAGTCACACCATTAGAGAAGATGCACCATACAGAAAATCCAAAAGCGAAGACGAAGAACAACGGAAACCCTTATTCTAAGAAAGTTGCACAA
>JANAVB010042615.1:638523-641023 GCA_029216955.1 Iris pallida
TGCGCACCCTGCAGGACTTTGCGGAGATCCTCCGCGAGGCAGTGAGGGCTAGACTTTTTTTTTCATTTTTACAGTTTTTGTATCTCTTGTATACTTCTCCAGGAGAATGTTCCGGCGACGAAGCTGGAATTTAATAAAATATAATATTTTGTTAACTCAATTTGTTTTCGGCTACAATCAACTTTTACAACCTTCTAACAACTTACACCCATTTTCTAACTATAGTATTGCTCTTTATAATTAAAAAAATCTTGTTACGTCAAATCCATATATCAGTGACGATATCCCATCAATGACTTGTTACGTCATAGAATTGTATGCTGCCAGCGTCAATCTTGCCGTCAAATCCATCTTAAATATGATTACAAAGTAAAATAGAGGACAACTTTGAGTGTTTCAATTTACTCTTTTCGAGTACATAGTCTTCTTATTTTCAAAAATTTAATCAAATTCGAAAATGGAAATATTGAGATTTAAACTTCACATTCTTAAATATGTTGTCAAATTTTTTTAAATAAACATGTTTCCACCACATTTTTTCTGCCAATTTTTCAATAATTTATACGGAACACGTGGATATATACTAGTAATAATAGTAATAAATTTAATTTTGGAAAGTAGTTTTTAAAATTAGGGTCTCAAAATTCCAATGCTTTATGTAGTGATTTCACATGGATATATACTAGTAATAATAGTAATAAATTTAATTTGGAAAGTAGTTTTTAAATTTAATAGTAATAAATTCGACCGTCTTACACTAGTAATAATAGTAATAAATTAATTTAAAACTCAAAACTATTCTAATTTTTTCCACTTCCCAAGGTCACATAAGACGGTCGAATTTTCCCTCTACTTCTCTCAAACTCTCTTCCTTCTCCCAAACCCTCTTCTAATCAAAATGCCGCGAAGAAACAACGACCGTCGCCGAAGGGGAAGAATCCACAAAGGGATGCGATACAAGCCCGAAGGGCAGACTTGCAAGGGCGGCAAAAACCAAGATTATGGTCGCTAGGGTAGGCCGAAAGGGCAGCGAGGGAAGCACGGCGGCGGTAGCAGGGGCGGCGCGGCAGCGACGATGAAGACGGAGGCGGCAGCCAAGCTACGTGCAAAAAAGGCTAAAAACACTCATTGCTCGACAAAGACCGAAAAAATCTATCTTCGATACAGAAGTCGTGGAAGACTCAACTTATGAAGACGAAGGCGTACTCAAGCGAAGGCTAAGGTGGCAACGGATACAGAGTCATCAGCGTACTCTGTGGATTTTGAATCCTATCAGAAGAGGAAATGAGAGGAAGAGCAATCATCAATAAGTCCCAGTTGAGAGGAGGTAAAAAAATTTAAAGACTCAAAAACTAAGAAGATTTACATTAAAATTTAAGAAAAAGGTTGTTATGCCTGAAAGATCAATTAAGATGGATGATGTCGAAGACGAAGCTTTCCTGGATATATTGAAATTCATCAATTGGGAAACTGAACAAATCCTGTCTTAAAAAATCTTCCAAACAATAGTAAGAGAATTTTACTCAAATCTTTCGGCTGAAATTAAAGAAAAGAAGAGGATCAACCACTGGTGTTTCTGAGAGGGAAATGATTAGGGTAAATGCTGCTGTCATCAATGAATTTTATGGATTTTATCCGTTCCTGAGTTTGATATGAAAGATATTGATAATGTTTCCATGACGGATGCAATTTATGAGATTACAGTGTTTCGATGGGTGCCAAGACCCCTCAAATGTATACAAAGATCAATTATCAACTTTGTATAAATTGTTGCATGCTACGTATCTCAAACACTCAACCCTACTGGACATGAGTTTTCCATCCATCCCAAGAGAGTAAAATTCTTTATTATATGGGGAAGAAAAAAAGGATGGATATAGGTTCCTACTGTTCAGTAGAATGATGCATTCGTAGGAAACCCAACTGCAAGGACAGCACTCCTTTCGGAGGATTTGTTATGCGCGATGGCTAATAAAACATTCTGTCCCAAGCTTAGCAGGGGATGTTTATATTAAAAACAAAGGCCCATGAGAAAACTAACCTTCATCGAATGTTTGAAAACGGACAGCAGCTGCAAGCAAACCATCAACATCTGGAAAACCATCAACTTATGGAATCAAAACAAGGACAGGGTTAAGACCTATACAATTTTGTTGCTGCAAACTTGAGATGTTTCAAAAGATGAAGACTATATCCGACAACCAGAAATTGATTCTGGATAAGATAACCGATAGAGGTTGAATTTGCTGATCAAGAATAAGATTTTCTTCCCTCGTGAAGAATGTAATGGGGCTAGCCCAAACTCTTATGTAAAAATACACACTGTGCACTTGACACTTTAATGCTAGCCATCACTTTGATACTTCATTTATGTTTCTGGATGTCATTCTACATATAAAGTGATCAATACGACTATAATTTTTCTTAATCCATCCTCAAGGTGTAGGGAAGGATTATTTTGGAAGGAGAAGAAGTAGGAAAAAAGAAAAAGAAACAAGAA
>JANAVB010042615.1:646023-996150 GCA_029216955.1 Iris pallida
CGTCACGTTCTTCTTCGCAGATATATCCTCTCTTTCGGCCACCTTCGCGAGGACGTTCGTGTTGAAGTTCCCCTCAGGGTGCCCCAAGATCACCATCTCTCAAGAGGCAATCGCAGGTTGGGGGCTTGCCTCCGCCTACAAGATTGCCCCGCTAGACCCCAATCACCTGCTTTTCCACCTTTTCTCAAACTCCGACTACTCTTTAGTCTGGGCCAAAGGCACCACCCGCTTCAGAACCCACAGCATCAAGATTGCCAAATGGTCCCCCGATTTCAGCCCCATTGTCGACTCCTCGATCATCACGACGTGGATCACCTTTCCAACCCTCCCCCTAGTCTGCTTTGCCCCCGCAGTACTAAAAAGAATCACCAGCTCTTTCGGATCCCTGGTGGCCATCGCCGAAGAAACCCGTACCCTCTCCAAAGGCAACTACGCAAAGATCTGCGTGGAGCTCAACCTGTCCTCAGACCCTCCCCCATCCAGATTCAGATCAACCTCGGGGGATAGTCACACTTCCAGACTCTGGAGTACGATACCAATATAATCTTCTGCAGGCACTGCTAGTCCAGAGGCCACCCCACAAGACATTATTTCAAGGCTCACCCGGAGCTTAAGATGAAAGCCCCCCTTTGAGCCCCCGGGCATCCTTCTCAACAACCAGTTCGACATCCTCAACACCACCCCTCCTGACACTATCCGGGAGAGACCCCAACCTGGCTTGATCCCTCCCGAGGTGAGCAAGAAGTACGCCGAACTACACCCGACTAACGACTCTTCTCCGAGCAACGAATAAGAGAATCAGATAGCTTTGATCATCCACCCCGCCCCTTCCGCCTCATCGATACCCCCTCTCATCCCCGAAAGTGGTTTCGTGAATGACCCGGCGACGCTGAGCATAGTCCAGGCAGACAGGATTCAGCAAGCCATAGAAGCAGATTTCCTGGAACCCGACAACCCTCTCTGCGCTCTGGCCGAGATAGACAAAAAAGTTGTCTCCCTCCGAGGGAGGTAACCGAGAACTCTGCTCTCGGTACGTCAGAATCGACGGACGACGCCACCGCAGTACCACTGAGAGCCCTCAAAAACCCCCTCAACAAGAAGAAAAAACATGCCCTAGAGCCCACAGTCATGACCACTCGATCGGCCACAAAGCTCAACACCTACCCCCTCCACAAACACCCCAATGCCTAACATCCTCTTGTGGAATATTAGAGGGCTGGCCAACAAACCTATCTTGAGAATAATAATAAGCCTCAGGAAAATCCACCGAATCGATATTTTGATCATCATTGAACCCAAAATCCTCTAAAGAAAACTCAAATCTATCCAACTTCAACTCGACTTCCCGTCCGCTGTCGCCGGGTGCCATGACATCAAGATCCTCTTCACCGCCAAATGCAGATTTGGTATCGTGAATGACTCCAAACAGGCGCTTTTCTGCTGGGTGGAACACCCCTCCCTTAAGTTTCGAGCCCTTATCTCCGCTGTTCACGGCAGCTACGACCTCTCCGAGTGCAAGATCCTCTGGGACACCCTCATGGACACCCACCAACACCTCAACAACCTTCTGTGGCTCTGTCTTCGAGACTTCCATACGATCTTGTGCCGAGAGGAGAAATCTGGGGGGCACCCTTCCCCCCAGCAGGCGGTGAATGACTTCAACACTTTCATCTTCAATGCCCACTTGTCCCCTCTTCTGTTCTCTGACAACGCTTTCACCTGGTGTAACATGCAAGAAGGTGCCTAAAGATAATAATCCCTTCTGGATTGAGTGCTGGTCGACAACCTGTGGTCCGACTTGGATCTCATCTCAAACCTCTCTCACCTTAACACCATCGAATCGGATCATTCCCTTCTCTTAATTGAGATCAGCAGCAACTCCACCCAGATCAAAAAACCTTTTCATTCCTGAACTTCTAGAGCCACCACCCATATTTTAGGAACATCGTGGCCTCCGTCTGGAGATCGTTAAGTAACCTCGACCCCCTCGTCCGCGTGGCAGCCAAGCTCAAAGCCACCAGGGGTGCTTCATCGCCTTGGAGCAGACTCACTTTTGGAAATATTTTCTAAGTAATCAAGACAGCTGAGGATGACGTCACTCATGCTGAGATCTTGTTCGCATCGAACAGTTTGCCGGAAGCTCGCACCGTACTGAACCTTACCAAGGTGCTTCTCAAGTATAGGCTGAAGGTCGAGACAGAATTCTGGAAGTAGAAAGCCAGATTGACCTGGGACTCCGAGGGTGACAGAAATTTTGGCCTCTTCCACGCTTGCGTCAAGGGCCACAGAAATCAGCTCAATCTTTACCAAATCTCCGACGAAAACGACATCCTACTCAAAGACCAGAAAAGCATCAACATGGCAGCCGCCAACTTCTATACCAAACGCTTCTCCAAAATAGTCGTCGTTAAGGATTAGGTGTTCCTTGCCAAGGTCCCCACCCTGATCAGCGAGCAGAAGAACGTACTGCTGTTGACCCCACCTCTCCAGAGGAAGTCAAGTCGGCTATCTGGACCCTGGACGAACAAAACGCTCCCGGGCCAGACGATTTCTCTGGAGTCTTCTTCCGTTCTTGTTGGGATATCATCGAATCAGACTTACACGAAGCCGCGGTGGCATTCTTACAAGGCACGAGCTACCAACCTAAACAATATGGCGAACACCCCCAGATTCTATACCACCATAGGCTGCTCTCTTATCACTCATCTGGCCTATGCCGATGACATCCTTATTTTCTCTTTCGGTGACATCGGGTCGGTGGAGGTGGCCTGCAGCACGCTCGAAAAATATACCAGATGCTCAAATATACCAGATGCTCATAAACCAATAGCTTCTTACGATATGACTGCCGGATAGGGCTCAAATATCTTCTAGGTTCAGGGGTATCCCTCATAGGACGAGGTTCCGCTCCAACTTGGTTCAAGATAGCTAAGGCTACATCATTGACGTTCTTCATGTCTTCTCTCGTGATATTCATCTGTTCCTGCTGGGCTTCAACTTGAGCTTTCTGGAACTCCAGGATTTCTTGGAATAGGGCAACCATTTGGGAGGTGTTTGCTGGTACTGGTGGAGCAACAGGAATGGATACTCCACCAAGGAAATACAACTCAGTATGAGAAGAGATAGGATTTGCCAGTGTAGTGAAAACTTCACTGGATGCATCATGGGGACGGTCAATCAGCCGCGAGGGAATAAACCCTGGACTTGGTTGAGGAGATGGGGTATGATCCGTAGATGACACCTCATCGCCAGCGGGATTGGTCTTATCCTTGGTTAGATTCTGGAAGGTTTAGGGTGCAAACATAATCAAGGTAGCCTACCAGTCTATAATCAAACAAAAATATTTATTAATATATAATTCGGACCTATGTTGTGACAAATCAATGTTCTAGTGTTCTAATTGTTTCTAGGTAAGTTTTCCTAAGTTGTTGTTTTATGACCTGCATGGGCCACCACTAAAAATATGTCATGACCCGATCCCAAATGATTGGGTCGAACCGGATCATGCCCAGCCTATACCGTTTTTGAGACGGCGGCAGTAAGCTGTTCCATTAGCAGGTAACCATAACAACAACATCTATTTTTGTCACAACTCAAAATTCGGGAAATGAAACTTTATTAAACTTTGAAATCAAATACAACTGGAATATAAATGTACTGAAATAAATATCTGAACTCAAACAAACAGAGTTTCAAAATAGACAACAAAGCTGGAAAAGGAAAAGCTAGCCAATCAATCGGCTCATCGGCCTCAGTCCCAACGTCCTCCAATGGGGACTCTGGCAGCACTACAGGGTACAGAACAGGGTCGTAGTAACTGCTGTATAACAGCTCAGCATCCTCATTGTCCCCTAAAAATGTATCTCCAGTCAGGAGGGAGCAAAGTACAATTCATGCTAATTTAAACAGTTAAAAATAAATAATAGAATCATGCACTTTTAAACAATTTAGAAATGAACAGTTTTCTAGCAGTAAAACAGTGTGATTTGAATAGGCAATGAATATGACCGTCTTGGGTTGTACAGATGTATCCTATTGATACGATTCGGCTTATCCCCGTGTGTATGAGGGATAAGCTAATACAGTTCTAAGTTACAGTGGATGTGGTCATAAACATTACTCTATTCCCCCAGTCCCCAATCAGTTACAGTAGTTGCAGTCAGTACTCTCAGGGAGAGTTTCGTATTTGCATCGTGGTTTAAACTTGCAGTAAAACGATTATTAAAATAACTGTAAACTAACACAAACTATACTTGCCTCAAAATAGACTGGACTGGAGAGGATGAAGACTTCGAGATGGGAAATTAGGATCGTCCTCGAATTCCTACATCCGAGAAATTTGACTCAGAAACCAGGGTTACAAATCTAGCTACGCTAGTTAAAATCTCTAATTGTGTCCTAATCTATTTTAATTCTTTATTAATAAACACGAACAAAAAACATGATTATTGGTGCGTTGAATTTATAACGAGGGAAAGATCGTTTAAACTTTGTATTTTGGAAAACTCGTCGATACCAATTTAATTTGATTAAAACTTGTATTTTCATAATTATACATATAAAACTAAATTTCTTATTTTAATGAGAAATACATGATCGTTGTTAAATATTAAACTTGTAGATTTTATGTGAGAAAAATTTGTTATTATTTTTTTATATGAAAATAACTATTATTAGAATTACGCGTTTGATATAAAACTCGCAAAATCAGCAAATAACCAAAATCCTACACTACCAATTTATAAGCCACAGAACCAACAACCAGCTGGGCTTATGCCCATTATAATTTATTTACATAAATTGAAATAAGATAAAAATGGTCGTTAGTTCTAAACTTTCTATAATTTAAATATGAATAAAATAAACAATAAATTAAATAATAACGAGTCTCAGATATTGTCCAATCGTCAACTAGGCTAATGCCTCAACGTCCGGGCGAAGCCGATTTCGTTTGCACTTAGCCGGGGCCCATTGACCAATACGGTCGTCGCCCAAAACCAAAATATTAATATTTTCCGAAATCCATTTTAAAAAACCATTTTTAAGAATATAATTAAATTTACGAAAAAATTCGGCAGCATCTTCTCTGTTTTTGGTCAACCCAAAAACTGGAAAATATACCAATATTTTTCCTGCAAATCCCAAACCAGGGAATCCCAAAATATATATATAAAAATAACCACAAACATTCCACAGATCAATTCGGAACGACCCGAAACAAATTCGGGAGTCTGAAACTAAACCAGAACATCACAGCACAATAATCGAAAAGATCCGAAAACTAAAGTATTTAGAAAACCATTTCCAAATATTTCAGAAATAAGGAAAAAACCAAATAACAGAACTTCTCGACGTTCCTCGGAAATCTCGGGAACGACGTTCACCCCAAAAATCGAATTTCCCAAAGGAAACTCGTGGACCAATTCATCATCGACACCGGGGAGGGACGAACTACTGTGATTAACCAGGGTTTACCCAAAATGACGGAATTCGAAGGGTTGCCTCAGACTCGGGAATCACAAATCCACAGATCGGGGTTGAAATCCAGCGAAGAACGCTGTCCAGAACAGCGGACAGCCTCAGGGTGCGCCAGGGAGAACAACGTTCCTCGTGCTAGGGCGCGAAAAGCACGCGGGGTCAGCGCTGGCCGCGGTGGTGGAGCGCCGGGCGCTGCGGGAGGGAGTCGGGCGCTGGAGACGGGGTCGCGCGCCGGGGAGCAGGGGGTCCGGGCGGCCGGGGAAGTCGACACGGAGGCCGGGAGGCGCTGGAAGGGGCACCGGCGTTGGGGGGTCGGACCAGAGGTACGCCGGACGAAGGAGGCCGGCGGGTGCTGGCCAGAGCTCGGGGTCGGCCTAAGGGCGTCGGGGAGCTCGGAAGGGAAGGGGTTTGGGGAAGAGTAGGTGATGGGGGTGGGTGTTCTCTTTGGAAGAATAGAGAGAGAGGGAAGATGGTTCTGTGAGGAGTTGGGGAGGGAAATGTTTGTGAGGGGGAAAAATCGAGTGAAGGGGTGCTCGTAAGGTGCTGGGAGTAGGCTTGTGTGGTGGTGGTGTTTTAATCAAAGGAGTTATAAGGAGGGGTGCGGTAGTGGAGTTGTGGTTGTGAGTATTTGTGGGGAGAAAAGTAAGGAGAGAGGGGGAGTAGGAACGTGGGTTGCTGGTCCAAATTGGACCAGCTCAAAAGAAATATTTTTTTTAAATAAATCAGAATTCAAGAAATAGAATTTGGGTCTGGATCTGGGTTCGGGAATTCGGGTCCGGGCTCGGGTCTGGGTCAGCACTCAAAAATCCATGTTTTAATTTTTGAAATTTATTTTAAAACTCAAAATGATACTAATAATTATAATAAATATAATATTAATATAAATACTAATATTTAACATTAAGGGGCAGTCTTTTACCCGATGTTCAGAAAATCCACATGCCAAACATTTCCCCAATCTCTTGCGACAAATATTGGCTTGGTGACCAAGCCTTTACAGTAGTCACAAACCAATAGCTTCTTACGATATGACCGCCGGATAGGGCTCAAATATCTTCTAGGTTCAGGAGTATCCCTCATAGGACGAGGTTTCGTTCCAACTTGGTTTAAGATAGCTAAGGCTACATCATTGACGTTCTTCATGTCTTCTATCGTGATATTCATCTGTTCCTGCTGGGCTTCAACTTGAGCTTTCTGGAACTCCAGGATTTCTTGGAACAGGGCAACCATTTGGAAGGTGTTTGCTGGTACTGATGGAGCAACAGGAATGGATACTCCACCAAGGAAATGCAACTCTGTATGAGAAGAGATAGGATTCGCCAGTGTAGTAAAAACTTCACTGGATGCATCATGGGGACAGTCAATCAGTCGCGAGAAAATAAACCCTGGACTTGGTTGAGGAGATGGGGTATGATCCGTAGATGACACCTCATCGCCAGCAGGATTGGTCTTATCCTTGGTTAGATTCTGGAAGGTTTAGGGTGCAAACATAATCAAGGTAGCCTACCAGTCTATAATCAAATAAAAATATTTATTTATATATAATTCGGACCTATGTTGTGACAAATCAATGTTCTAGTGTTCTAATTGTTTCTAGGTATGTTTTTCTAAGTTGTTTATGACCTGCATGGGCCACCACTAAAAATATGTCACAACCCAATCCCAAATGATTGGGTCGAACCGGATCATGTCCAGCCTGCACCGTTGTTGAGACGACGGCAGTAAGCTGTTCCATTAGCAGGTAACCATAACAACAACATCTATTTTTGTCACAACTCAAAATTCGGAAAATAAAACTTTATTAAACTTTGAAATCAAATACAACTGGAATTTAAATGTACTGAAATAAATATCTGAACTCAAACAAATAGAGTTTCAAAATAGAAAACAAAGCTGGAAAAGAAAAAGCTAGCCAATCAGTCGGCTCATCGGCCTCAGTCCCAACGTCCTCCAATGGGGACTCTGGCAGCACTACAGGGTACAGAACAGGGTCGTAGTAACTGCTGTATAACAGCTCAGCATCCTCATTGTCCCCTAAAAATGTATCTCCAGTCAGGAGGGAGCAAAGTACAATTCATGCTAATTTAAACAATTAAAATAAATAATAGAATCATACACTTTTAAACAGTTTAGAAATGAACAGTTTTCTAGTAGTAAAATAGTGTGATTTGAATAGGCAATGAATATGACCGGCTTGGGTTGTACAGTTGTATCCTATTGATACAATTCGACTTATCCCCGTGTGTATGAGGGGTAAGCTAATACAGTTCTAAGTTACAGTGTATGTGGTCATAAACATTACTCTATTTCCCCAGTCCCCAATCAGTTACAGTAGTTGCAGTCAGTACTCTCAGGGAGAGTTTCGTGTTTGTATCGTAGTTTAAACTTGCAGTAAAATAATTATTAAAATAACTGTAAACTAACACAAACTATACTTGCCTCAAAATAGACTGGACTGGAGAGGATGAAGACTTCGAGATGGGAAATTAGGATCGTCCTCGAATTCCTACATCCGAGAAATTTGACTCAGAAACCAGGGTTACAAATCTAGCTACGCTAGTTGAAATCTCTAATTGTGTCCTAATCCATTTTAATTCTTTATTAATAAACACGAACAAAAAACACGATTATTGGTGTGTTGAATTTATAACGAGGGAAAGATCGTTTAAACTTTGTATTTTGGAAAATTCGTCGATACCAATTTAATTTGATTGAAACTTGTATTTTCATAATTCATATAAAACTAAATTTCTTATTTTAATGAGAAATACATGATCGTTGTTAAATATTAAACTTGTAGATTTTATGTGAGAAAACTTTATTATTATTTTTTATATGAAAATAACTATTATTAGAGTTACGCATTTGATATAAAACTCACAAAATCAGCAATTAACCAAAATCCTACACTACTAATTTACAAGCCACAGAACCAACAACCAGCTGGGCTTATGCCCGTTACAATTTATTTACATAAATTGAAATAAGACAAAAACGGTCTTTAGTTCTAAACTTCCTATAATTTAAATATGAATAAAATAAACAATAAATTAAATAATAACGAGTCTCAGATATGGTCCAATCGTCAACTAGGCTAATGCCTCAACGTTCGGGCGAAGCCAGTTTCGTTTGCACATAGCCGGGGCCCATTGACCAATACGGTCGTCGCCCAAAACCAAAATATTAATATTTTCTGAAATCTATTTTAAAAAATTATTTTTAAGAATATAATTAAATTTACAGAAAAATCCGGCAGCATCTCCTCTGTTTTTGGTCAACCCAAAAACTGGGAAATATGCCAATATTTTTCCTGCAAATCCCAAACCACGGAATCCCAAAATATATATATATATATAAATAACCACAAACATTCCACAGATCAATTCGGAACGATCCGAAACAAATTCGGGAGTCTGAAACTAAACTAGAACATCACAGCACAATAATCGGAAAGATCCGAAAACTAAAGTATTTAGAAAACCATTTCCAAAATATTTCGAAAATAAGGAAAAACCAAATAACAGAACTTTCCGACGTTCCACGAAAATCCCGGGAACGACGTTCACCCCAAAAATTGAATTTCCCAACGGAAACTCGTGGACCAATTCATCATCGACACCGGGGAGGGACGAACTACTGTGATTAACCAGGGTTTACCCAAAATGACGGAATCCGAAGGGTTGCCTCGGACTGGGACACACAAATCCACAGATCGGGGTTGAAATCCTACGAAAAACGCTGTCCAGAACAGCGGACAGCCTCAAGGTGTGCCGGGGAGAACAACGTTCCTCGTGCTAGGGTGCGGAAAGCACTCGGGGTCAGCGCTGGCCGCGGTGGTGGAGCGCCGAGCGCTGCGGGAGGGAGTCGGGCGCTGGAGGCGGGGTCGCGCGCCGGGGAGCCGGGGGTCCGGGTGGCCGGGGAAGTCGGCACGGAGGCCGGGAGGCGCTGGAAGGGGCGCCGGCGTTGGGGGGTCGGGCCGGAGGTACGCCGGGCGAAGGAGGCCGACGGTTGCTGGCCGGAGCTCGGGGTCGGCCTAAGGGCGTCGGGGAGCTCGGGAGGGAAGGGGTTTGGGGAAGAGTAGGTGATAGGGGTGGGTGTTCTCTTTGGAAGAATAGAGAGAGAGAAAAGATGGTTCTGTGGGGAGTTGGGGAGGGAAATGTTTGTGAGGGGAAAAAAATAGAGTGAAGGGGTGCTCGTGAGGTGCTGGGAGTAGGCTTGTGTGGTGGTGGTGTTTTAATCAAAGGAGTTATAAGGAGGGGTGCGGTAGTGGAGTTGTGGCTGTGATTATTTGTGGGGAGAAAAGTAAGGAGAGAGGGGGAGTAGGAACGTGGGTTGCTGGTCCAAATTGGACCAGCTCAAAAGAAATTTATTTTTTTAAAATAAATCAGAATTCAAGAAATAGGATTTGGGTCTGGATCTGGGTTCGGGAATTCGGGTCCGGGCTCGGGTCTGGGTCAGCACTCAAAAATCCATGTTTTAATTTTTGAAATTTATTTTAAAACTCAAAATGATACTAATAATTATAATAAATATAATATTAATATAAATACTAATATTTCACATTAAAACTAGGTTTCACACAAAACCGTCATCTATACCCACCACAAAGTCGACCGGAGCCGCTCGACCACCCTCGCCAACCTGACCTCCTCCTCCACCGCCTACCCGTCGTTCACCTACCTGGGAAGCCCGCTGGTGTACGAAAAATCGAACTCGGGCATCTTCGAGGGTTTGGTGAACAAAATCAAAAGAAAAATTGAGGAATGGCACAACACGACCCTTTCCTAGGGAGGCAAGATGATTCTTATCAAGCATATCCTATCCTCCAATCCCATCTACACCTTGATCGTGTGCTCCCCCTCCCCCAGAAGGTCCTTTCCTCGGTCGAGACCCTCTTCACCAACTTCTTCTGGGGATATCTCGACAGCAAGGACAAGTACCACTGGGCCAGCTGGGACACTATGGCCAAACCTACCGACGCGGATGGACTTGGCTTTACCAGATTAGCGCACATCATCGACGCCTGCTCAATAAAGTTGTGGTGGAAGCTTCGAACGGACAACTTGTGAGCCCCTGTTTTTCAAAATTTATTTAATTAGTGTTAATTAATTATTAATGTCATATTTAGCCTTAAAATATTTATTACAATTTTTAGAAATTTTTCTAAAATTTTGAAATGAGTTTTAAAAACTAAAATATTATTTTGTAATTAATTTAAATTTTTTAATATCATTCTATAATATTTAGAATTATTTTTATATCATTATGTAATTTATTAAATTGTTAATGTAACAGTTTGTAAATTGTAAATTATTATATTTTAGTTATGCAAATTATTATTTGTATTTATCTACTTTAGGGACCAGTTTGTAATTACCTAAAGTCTAGGGACCCTAACGCTAAACCTAAATCAACCCACCCCCGACGACCAGGCTGCCCCCCGACTGCCCGACGACCGCCGACTCACTGACCCCGCTATTTCCGGCCAGCACGACAGCCCCCGACCGACTCGACCCCCCTATAAAGACCCCCTCACTCCCCTCAACTCGACCACCACCACTATAACCCCCCAACCACCCACAACCACCCCGACAGCCTAAACCCTAACCCTAACTCCGGCAAACTCTCGTCCAGCCCCCACGACGAGCGTCACCGGCCCTAACCACCATCAATCGACGCGCTCGGCCAAGACGAACGCGTCGCCACCACTCCGCCGCGACCATGCTGCCTCCTCCGTCGTCCACGGCTCTCGAAACCCCCTGTGAAATCGGACACGTAAGTTGCAACGTCCAAACGTGTCATGCGTGTCTCGAATCAACGTATGTGGTTCGCCAGGACACGAGGACCCTAGTCCAGTGCTTGGACACGCGAATCAATACTCGTGCGTGTCGTAAATAACCCCGACACTTAGACTCTATGTCCCAAACTGTCAGGACACAGTTTCGATTTATCGGGTTTACTGTTATTTAAACTAAAACTAAATAAAATAAACAAAAAATCTAACCCTAACACAAGTCGTGGGCTGACCCCCTAGCCAGCCCGACCCAGTCAGGGAATCCGACCCATAGGGCCGAGTTCGAGCCCCCTGTGCTGTATTTTTTTTTCTTTATATATATATATATATATATATATATATATATATATATATATATATATATATGTATGTATGTATTTCTGTATATATATTTTTTTATTATATATATAAATACTGTTATATACGTATGTACAGTATTTATATATATACATTATATATTTATTTCTTTATGTATATATATGTATTTTCTATATATATACATATATGTTATATATGTATATGTATATATACATAACTATTTAGCCTAAGTAATTTACGTAATATTATACATATGTATATTTTTAATATATATAAATATTACTTATCATATTTTTATGGCTACTATGTAAAATTCTACCCTATTAAAATATTAATATTTCTTATGTATTTTTACCTCTTTGTATTTTTTTTTTGTATTTTAATTAATGCAACCATTTGGTGTCCAAGCCTAGCATAGGTTTTTGGGCCCAAATATATTTTCACACATTCAAGGCCTGTACAAGTCATATTGGACTTGATTCATGGCCTGGGGTCCTGTATTTGAACTCTGGTTCAAATTATGTACATGGACAAAATACGCAGATAATTAATTATTTAAATTTAATTGTGTGCCATGCTATTTTTGGATTTCTAAAAATACTTTAGTTACTGCTAAAATTCTGGAAAAATAGTATATTGATACTATGTTAATTTAGCTAATTTATCATAATTTTTATATTATTTAATTTATAGTTTTGCCACTATTTTGGCATATGAAACCAGAACTTATTTTATGTGTACTTAGAAAAACTGAATTTTATAAAATACTTGTACTGGTTAATAAATTCCAAAAAAATTATAATAAATTTTCATAATTAACAAGGATCATTTTGGTACTTTATTTTATGTAAAATTGAGTTTTTTGTCTATCTCAAAAATTGTTGGAATATAATATTCATTTGATTTAATTATTAAATAATTACGACTTGCAACTTTTTGTGTTATTTTGAGTTATAGCCGTGTTGAACCTCACCCCTCACTAGTGTAAAGACCCTAGAAAGTTAGTTATAGTAGTGTGTCACCCCACATTGGTCTCCTATGCTAAAGTCATTATTTTGGCTAGGTGCCCAGTCACAAGTCGTATTTCACCAATTAGTGTCTTAGCCTTTTAGCTTAGTGTAAAAACTAAGTTTATGTATTTATTTCTACAGTGACGAGTTACCAGACATCTATAGCACTTTTATCGCAGCTTGCTTTGCTAGAGGCAAGTACTTTCTACAAACTTTACATACTACTATAAACCATAAACTGTGATTCACCAACCAAGTTAAATGCTGATCCTTGGGGTAGCAAGTTAGAACTTTACATGTTGTATTACTTTTAGTCTCTACCATGTTTAGAAAGTATCTCGTATCTCTCACATATTTAAATAACGGGTTAAGGGGAAACTGTTAGTATTGTATGTGAACATGACCCCCTTCTCCGTATGTATTTACCGCGCTCGGTGACATTCTATATGTGACCTTGCCGTATGTTCTGATCCCGTATTTGTGTATGGATATACACCGATGCCGTTCGTGCACGTATGTGCATGCCAGAAAAACTTGATATGTGCCGCTGTACATCCTATTCACCTATTGACCGATTCACGTACATGCTACGGTTTTAAACTTTTAAACTATATGCTGTCATTTCTAAAAAGAACCAATTAAACCATGATATACCATGATTCCAGTTTATTTCATCTCTGTTCATGCTTCGTATATTTAGTTTGCTAGAATCAGTACTTGCTCCCGTCCTGACAGGATAACGTTGTAGGTATCCTTACTGAGGAGGAGTTGCTCTGTGACTCATATTATGGAGATACTGCCGAGGACCAGGCTTTGCCTTACGAGGATGTTCCTGCGGGGAAACTCGTCTAGTTTGCATAGTTGCTTGAGATATTTAGTGTAGTCATGTATTAGACTACGTATTTTGTAACTGGACATGTATCCAGTTTTACATTTTAGATTTATACTTTGGACTTATTTCTATATGAGACGACTTTTGTGTTTGGAGCATTTATGACTTTTATTCACTTATAGAACTGTTAGCACATTTAGTCTTATCTTGTTATCTCTAGAACATCTTACTACGTTTTATCTCAAACGCAGGCTGGACATGACTCGGCCCGGCCCAATAATTTATGTAGCGGGTCATGACATGTTTTTAGTGGTGGCCTATGCAGGTCTTGAATAAATTATTTGGTTACATTATTCTACCAAGCATGCCTGCAATTAGGAACTTAAGGTAATTAGACAACATTAGGAATAACGCTTAGAACACTTAGAGGAATACTATGAATGCAACATAGGAAATACATCACATGCTTGCTATTATAATTAGATTTTCTTGTCTATGATTGTTTTAAAGAGTCCTTATAAGTCCTTTTTTTATTGTAATTAGATGTGCTTACTCGTTCATCCTAGTATGTTACACCTGAGAATGGTGCACTCTATATCCAGTCAGCTGACCAGTTGACTGATACACCTCTACCTCCACCTACCATACTTCCCCACTCCACAAATCTACCAACCCAGATGCCTCCACCACCTTCCACATCACAGGCCCAGCAGGACCCAATACTCCCACTACCACCTATCACTATACCTACCCAGGCTTCCGTCACACTCGACAGGAACCAACTACTCACTCTGATCCAAGGGTTCCTAACAACCCATCAGGAGCAGACTACCCTACTCCGCGAGAGCATGGAGCGTTCTGAGGAATGTACCGTGGTCCCACCACCTATAGAGCCACGGCAGAGAGCAGGGACGATCAAGGACTTCATGGGTCTGAACCCCAAGGAGTTCTCAGGGACTGAGGGTATAGTAGCAGCAGATGACTGGCTAGACTCGGTAGAGAGAAAGCTCCTTGGAGTTAGGATACTGAATGACCTCCAGGTCGAGGCAGCTGGATTTCTGCTGATAGACTTGGCAGGAGTTTGGTTCCGGAATGAGCCGTTGTTTGCGAGAGGGAGGGCCACTTGGGATCAGTTCAAGACCCAGTTTAAGAAGAAATTCTTCTCGACCACTGCTAGAGTAGCCATGGGGCTACGATTCCAGAACATCCAGCAGGGGAACCGTTCTATTGATGAGTATGCGGCAGAGTTTAGTCGCCTGAGCCGTTTCGCTCCTAGTCTGGTTGCAGATCCAGAGAAGATGACTCGTAGGTTTTGCCATGGTCTAGTTCCAGACATCGGCATTCTTATAGTGGCGAACGGTACGACTGACTACTACTAGAGCCTAGAGTTAGCCCGGAGCATTGAGGAGCGTCTTCTGTCTAGCAAGAGGCCGGTTTTTGTACATCATGAGGGACCGTCCAAGCGTCAGGCTTTCCAACAGAGAGCACCGACGCCGCACCAGCAGACATACCGTCCCCCTACACCACATTATCAGACCCCGCTAGTTAGAGGCCCGGGACCCTGATAGCTGCAGAAGGGAACCTTGTGTACTTTCTGTAAGAGGGTAGGCCACAACTCTTTCATCTGTAGGAAGAGGTTGGGTCAGTGTTTGGCATATGGGTCTCCCACCCATCAGCTTCGAGAGTGCCCAGTAGCGAAGACTAGAGGGCCGCTTTCGACTCAGCAGCAGAGGTTTGGGCAGCATCTGCAGCAGGAAAAGGGACCTCAGGGGAAGACTTATAGCCTAGCCCATGAGCCGGAGTCGGAGCAGGTTTCGGAGCCATATTACTTAGCTGACGTCATCACAGGTCATGTTTATTTGTATACTTTTCTAGCTCTATGCTTGTTTAATTCTGGTGCATCTCATAGCTTCCTATCATTAGAGTTTATGCATAAACACCATCTAGTGGCTACACCTACTGCGAAGATTAGTAGAGTGATGACGGAAGGAGGACCAGTGCCTATAGAGCTATCTATAGATGCTCTATTTTTATAGCCGGGAGAGAGTTCAGGGGACGATTCTTTGTGATGCCACTCCCCGGTTATGATATCATATTGGGGATGGACTGGCTTAGCTATGCCCATGCATCTATAGACTGTCATGAGGGTAGTATTTTGTTCAGTCCCCCAGATACAGCACCATTCAGTGTCAGGAGGACAGGGCCGGAGATCAGCCTAGAGCCGAACTGTTGTGCGACAGTTGGGGATGTAGCACCGCCACATCCTATCATTAGGGAGTTTATGGATGTATTTCCAGAGGATCTTCCAGGACTTCCGCCTGACAGAGATGTGGAGTTCACTATAGATTCAGTGCCGGGTTCATCACCAGTATCTCGGGCTTGCTATAGAGTGAATCCCAAGGAGGCCGTAGAGATGAAAGAGCAGATTGATGACCTGTTGAAAAAGGGTTTCATTCGATCTAGTGCTTCTCCATGGGGAGAGCCAGTGCTCTTTGTACCTAAGAAGGATGGTACAGTTCGGTTGTGTATTGACTACCGGACGTTGAATGCCATCACCATTAAGAACAAATATCCTCTGCCTAGGATAGATGATTTGTTCGACCAGTTGAGTGGGGCAAAAGTGTATTCCAGGATAGACTTGAGATTCGGGTACCACCAGGTGAAGGTCAGGGCAGCAGACATCCAGAAGACGGCGTTCAACACGAAGTACGGACAGTACGAGTTTCTGGTGATGCCATTTGGTCTCACAAATGTGCCAGCTATCTTTATGAATTTGATGAATAAGACATTTCACCAGTATCTGGATAAGTTCATCGTAGTGTTTATCGACGACATCCTGATATACTCGAAGACGCCGGAGGAGCATGCAGAGCACTTGCAGATAGTTTGGGGAATTCTGAGACAGGAGAGGTTGTTTGCCAAATTGCCGAAGTATGAGTTCTTTTTAGACCGAGTGGAGTTTCTCGGCCATGTAGTTACTGGAGAGGGAATCTCGATGGATCCCAGGAAGATTGCTGCAGTTGAGACATGGAAGGCTCCGACGTCAGTTTCAGAGATCAGGAGCTTTCTGGGTTTAGCAGGCTATTATAGAAAGTTCGTCTATGACTTTGCTAGGATAGCTGAACCCATGACGAAGCTGACGCGGAAGGACGCAGAGTATATTTGGTCAGAGGACTGCCAGACAGCATTTGAGGAGCTGAAGAGGAGGCTGACGACCGCTCCAGTTCTGACATTACCTTCAGGTTCTGGAGGTTTCACCATTTACAGCGATGCTTCAGAAAATGGGCTAGGATGTGTCCTACAGCAGCATAGGAAAGTGATTGCTTATGCATCTAGGCAATTGCGGACTCATGAGCGAAATTATCCTACCCATGACCTAGAGTTAGCTACGGTGATCTTTGCACTCAAGTTATGGAAACATTACTTATACGGAGAGCGTATGGAAATCTTTACTGACCACAAAAGCTTGAAGTATGTGTTCACGCAGAAAGAGCTGAACATGAGGCAAAGACGATGGTTGGAGTTGATGAAAGACTTCGACATCGATTTACAGTATCACCCCCGGAAGGCAAATGTGGTGGCGGATGTGCTGAGCAGGCATCCGATGGCATGGTATCTGATGATAGATCGGCATTTGTGAGAAGATCTGGATAAGCTCGGTATCGAGCTAGTTCGGCCAGGATCAATGATACAGATGATGGCGCTTGACATTCAGTCAGGTTTGATGGAGCATATCAGGGAGGCGCAGTCTACAGATGAGAGCCTTCGCAGACTTCTATCCCAGGGTTTAGCTGGATTGCTGGATGACTTCACTGTAGTAGAGGATGGATCATTGAGGCATGGCAGCTGATTGTGCGTACCGAATGGAGAGCTGGTAGAGGCAGTCTTGCAGGAGGTGCACCGATCGAGATATTCTATTCACCCTGGTGCTAACAAGATGTACCGTGACTTGCGGAAACATCTTTGGTGGCACAGGGATGAAGAGGGATGTATCACATTTCATCTCGAGATGCCTAGTTTGCCAGCAGGTCAAGACGGAGCGCCAGAGGCCAGCTGGTTTGTTGCAGTCGTTATCTATTCCCGAGTGGAAGTGGAAACATATTACGATGGACTTCGTCTCTGGGCTTTCTCGTTCCCAAGGAGGGAAGGATGCTATTTGGGTCATCGTGGACAGGCTGACGAAGTGTGCGCACTTCATACCCTTTAAGGTGGGGCTTTCCACCGAGAAGTTGGCAGAGCTATACATGCAGCAGATAGTTCACCTATATGGAGTGCCAGTGAGCATCGTGTCGGACAGAGACAGAAGATTCACGTCCCACTATTGGAGAAGCTTGCAGGAGGAGTTGGACAGTAGGCTCAAGTTCAGTACGGCGTACCACCCACAGACAGATGGGCAGTCCGAGAGGACGATACAGACACTGGAGGATATGCTGAGGACCTGTGTACTTGACTTTGGAGGATCTTGGGAGAGCCATCTGCACTTGGTAGAGTTTTCATACAACAACAGCTACCAAGCCAGTATTGGTATATTTCCTTTCGAGGTGCTATATGGACGACGATGCCGCACACCGCTCTTTTGGGACGATGTCGAAGACATAGTTATACTTGGGCCAGAGATGATCACGGATGCAGCAGAGAAAGTCGGGATAATCAGAGACAGGCTCAGAGTAGCTCAGGACAGGCAGAAACACTGGGCTGATGCTAGTCGCAGACCGATGGAGTTCGCAGACGGTGATATGGTGCTAGTAAAGATATCACCTACTAGAGGGACGATCCGGTTCGGACGAGGAGGGAAGTTGAGCCCCAGATACATTGGGTCGTTGGAGATACTTGGCAGGATTGGAGAGGTAGCTTACAGGGTTGCACTTCCACCCAACCTAGCAGGAGTTCACGATGTCTTTCACGTATCTCAGCTGAGGAGATATGTTCCAGACCCCAGTCATGTGCTAGATCATTCAGAGTTGGAGGTCGAACCGAGCCATACAGTTTCTGAGCAGCCAGTGGAGATATTAGACATGAAGAAGAAGAGGCTGAGGAACAAGGTTATATCCTTAGATCCTTAGTACGAGTAGCTTGGAGCCGTCACTCTCCGGGTGAATCTACTTGGAAGAGGGAGTCGGACATGAGGGAGAGATACCCTTACTTGTTCGATCCAACCGCTGCGAGGGAACCACCCATTCCCGTTTGATACCTTAGAGGTTAGTTTCGATCATGTCCTTAGTCATTTGATTGCATTGCTTGCTATGTTAGAAAAATTGTAGAGTCTTCAATCCTTGTGAATGTTGAGGACAAAATATTTCAAGGAGGAAAGACTTATGAGCCCCTGCTTTTCAAAATTTATTTAATTAGTGTAAATTAATTATTAATTTCATATTTAGCCTTAAAACATTTATTATGATTTTTTGGAATTTTTCTAGAATTTTTAAATGAGTTTTAAATGAGTTTTAAAAACTAAAATATCATTTTGCAATTAATTTAAATATTTTAATATCATTCTGTAATATTTAGAATTATTTTTATATCATTATGCAATTTATTAAATTGTTAATGTAACAGTTTGTAAATTATAAATTATTATATTTTAGTTATGCAAATTATTATTTGTATTTATCTACTTTAGGGACCAGTTTGTAATTACCTAAAGTCTAGGGACCCTAATGCTAAACCTAAATATACCCACCCCCGACGACCAGGCTGCCCCCCCGACTGCCCGACGACCGCCGACTCACTGACCCCGCCATTTTCGGCCAACACGACAACCCCCAACCAACTCGACCCCCCTATAAAGACCCTCTCACTCCCCTCAACTCGACCACCACCACTATAACCCCCCAGCCACCCACAACCGCCCCGACAGCCTAAACCCTAATCCTAACTCCGACGAACTCTCGTCCAGTCCCCACGACGAGCGTCACCTTAAACCATGTCACGCCCCAGAACCAAAATACTGGAGAGCGGGGGCGGACATAGCCAGCTACGTATGATGAAATAGAATCCATCTCACCATACGGTCACGGCTGTCTAGATATGTGAGGGTTTATCTACAAGCCATCAGTCTCTTAAGGTCATAAAATAGCCTATTGTCTCAATCTCAACCAACTAATAATGATTACAAGATGTCAGATCTCCAAATATACTATTGTAAGGCATCCCAAACTTACATATCCAGATGATCATGAAGCTAGTCGTTACAAAATGTGAGGACTAGCAAGAGTTCAGTCATACATGATCAACCCCCGGGGCTTGTCAATCATGTTACAGCCCGTAGGCAGACAATAAGAAAAGTGCAATACGAGCTAACACTTGCTCGTCGGCTAAACGCCTCAACAGAATAATTTACAATATTACATTGGGAGAACAAAAAGAAACCCACTCGTTGCCAAGGTTCCGCCTAGTAGCCACCATCTGGCTGGAAATCTGGTAGATCCTTTGGTGCTGCTCCGGTATCTGGCCATACAAAACCAGCTGGGTCAGACCCCAGAAAGAGCAAGTGCCACAAAGGAGGCTTCACTTAAGGACTAAAACCAGCAAATCATTAGCATTCAACATGTAAGAAAATAATAAGTAACACAGAGTGGGGTTCGCGCACTACCAATGCACTTGTCCCAATCAGAGAAAATAATTAAGAGAAGCATCATGTTAAATAAAATATAGCTGGACAATATATATGAAAAGAAGACAATGATGAAAGTGACAATGAAGGGTACAATCAGGATAGTACAATCTGGAGTGACAATAGTGTTCAAGCATTATAGTGACAATCTGGAGTGATAATCATTCAATCATGCTGGTACAATCTTGCAATCGATCACTTCTAGACAATACTAAACTGGACTAGACTCCATCCAATCAATCACGGCCAATCATTGCCTACGGCTTTCTACATTAACTAACTAGGGTTATCACAATCCTAGTTACTAGCAAGATGCAATGAGATGCTCCAAGTAGTCACAGGCCCTGCAGCTACCCAGGTTATCCAGGCAATCATTATAGTGACAATCCAGAGAGTTCAATCATTAAAGTGTCAATGGAGGGAGAGTGCAAGACAATAGAGTTCAATCATTAAAGTGACAATCGAGAGTGCCCCACATGACAGTGGGCTGGAAATGTGCCCTACTCGTCGGCAGGCTACAAGTCCAAACATTTGCGGCCGGAATAACGGGGTCGCCTGTAACTAGGGAACATCTCTTCATGACTAGTAGATTATTCTAGTTATTAACCTTAGTTTATTTCAATATGTACCCCTGACCGTGGTACTCAGGGGTCCATGCCCTAGAAATGATGCGAGACAAGACTGGTTCATTTATACAAGCACAATCGCCCACGGTGTCAAGTCATTATACAGGTCATGTCATGTCAAGTAGCCGCCGCAACGGCTCATCGAGATATAACATGTCAGGTTATCCGGTCAAGTATACTAGTCAGGAGTGCGCCACGACGGGCCACTATCATGTCATGTCAGGTTACTGGTCGAGAGCGCACCACTACGGGTCATCATTAAGTCAGGTTGTCATATCAAGTCTATCATGTCAAGCCAATCATGTCAAGTTATCATTCCAAATATATTAAATAAATTCGTGATTATCAAGTTCATGACAAAATGCGTAAGGATATAAAATGGGCATAAAATATCTAATAAAATATCCATATACAGGACTAATATGAATCACCGGTTACAAGTCAAGTGTGCATCCCATCGGGTCACTATCAAGAAGATCAGAAAGTACCCGGATCATAAATCACAGAAATCAGAAACCATATTAGTCATAAGCAATTCATCAAAAACCGTGCCAGGTCGTGTTGGGTCAAGCAGTCGTGTTATGTGAAACAAGATCTCAAAACTCCAATCCATAGAAGAGAAGCCAAGCCTAGAGGATTAAAACAAAATCAACATGGACAATGGATTGCGCAGGGGTTAGAGTGCGCAAGGGATGAACTGCGTGAGAGTTGGATCGCGCAGGGGCTGGACTGCGCTGGGTCAAGCGCGCAGGGAAATGGATTACGCGAGGTCAGATTGCGCAGAAGATGAACTGCACAAGAGCTGAGCCACGCTGAGTCGGGTTGCGCAGGGATCGGATTGCGTACACACTGGATTGCGCACACATCGGATTGCACAGAGAATGGATTGCGCCAGGGCGAGCTGCGCTGGCTGGATTGCGCCAAAACGAGCTGCGCGAGGCTAGATTGCGCCAGCACTAAAGAGTGCTGGGCTAACTGGTTTGTGCCAGCGCTAAAGAGCGCTGGACTGGATTGCGCTCGGGAACAGGGGTCTTCTTCCCCAAACCGAGAGAAAAAGCCATGGAACTCAGAAATTCCAAGGACCACAACTAGGTCAAAACAAGTCCAAATCCAACTTTGTAAGGGTCTAAATTGTGTAAAATTCAATTCTCTTCCACATAGAACAATCAAAACATGAAAATAAACAAGTTTCATAGATCAAATCCACCAAAATCCGAAAATACTTCAAACCTAGATCTACAAAATTCCAAGCTCCAAATGGAGAAAATCCAAGTTCTAATGTTGCTCAAAATGAGCTAATAAAACTAATAGACAAATAAAATGTAGCCCTCAAGTGATAGCAAGATGCACTTGCCTAGGTTGGTGGTGGTGGTGGAGAGGAAGAAGCTTGAGGAAGAAGATGAAGAAAATAATAAGAAGAGAGAGAGAAGTTGATATTTATAATAGGATGGGGTTCTCCATGTTAAACCAAAATAGACCAAACCAAAATAAACCAAGGTAAACCAAGTCAAGGCCAATAAACTCTCTCTCTAGCAATTTAAACCAAATGAACCATGAAATAAACCCAGCCTTACTAATCCAAAATAAACCAATGAACCATTAAAACCAATTGAACTATCAATGCTAATTAAAACCAAGCCAATGTAAAATAAACCAAGATAACTAATCATGACTAAATAAAAAAAAATATGGGTCCAAAACACGTATACGTATACTAAATACGTATCACGAATTTGGGACATTATATCCTACCCACCTTAAAAGAATTCCGTCCTCGGAATTTAATCAAGAGGCTAGAGATGTAAGGGAAAGCTATTCTATCATAGGCAATCTACGCTACCAATCAATCATACAATCATTCATGCAAGCAAGGATTCAAAACGTAAGGCATAAGGAAGATATTACACCTTACGAGTCAAATCAGCCGGGATGACCTGATCAGATATCATCCTCATGCTCCCAAGTTTGACTCTCCCAAAGAGGGATGACTCTAAGCAACACGGACTGAACTGATAGTCTTGCGCTTGAGGTCTCTCTCTTTGGTCAAACATGGACACGGGCCTCTCCTCATATGAAAAGTTACGGTTATTGGTACCAACCCTTTCGAATGATCTAGGATATGGCTCGGGTCCGGGATGTTCCGTCACAATCAGGATACATGAAATATGTCATGCACCCCGCATAATGACGGTAGAAAAGCAAGATGAGAGGACACATATACCTCTCGGCCGATTCTGAACCTGAGCCTGGGCTAGGGCAAACTGCTACGGGTTCTGTTGCTGGAAAGTCTGGGCCTGAGTCGGCAATGGCCTCGGGAACGGAAACTGCTGCTGCTGGTGAACGGAAGCTGGTGCTGGTACTGGTCCCCTAACCGAGGGACTAGATACTGTCGATGTTGAATCAACTCTGAATGGGCAGGACCCCACCCTATGGTCCGGTGCTCCACACAATAAACACAATCCCAACGCCTTGCGACACTCTGCTACCACGTGTCCAGGCTTCCCACAATAAGAATAGCCCACGGCGGAAGACTGCGCTTGCTTCTGTTTCTGCGGAGAGTACGTCGGGGTTGAGTGCTGGTCCGACGTAACTGAAGCTGCTCGCCTCGGAGCTCCAATAGTTAAAGTCCTAGCTGCTGGAGGTGGTGTCAAAGACTGGATCACCTGGCCGTGAGACTGCTTCCGACCTCCAGTCCTGTCCACTATTCTCTGGGAGGTATACTCGTGCCTCCTTGCTGCTCGCAACACCGCATCATAGGTCTGATGCTCGAACTGTTCTACTGCCAATATAATCTCTAGGTGAAGTCCCTGCTGGAACCTCTGTGCTCTGTCAAACTCGGTTGCCACCAAGGTGGGAGCAAACCGACTGAGTCTGGAAAACTCGGCCGTATAACTGTCGACCGTCCTTCCCATCTGCTTAAGATTACTGAACCTGGTCTGCAAGTCATATCGAGCCACTGTATCATAATACTTGGTCTGGAACTTCTCGCTGAACACTGCCCAGGAGACAGGTGTTGCCAATCCCACTGCTTGTGCGGCCCACCAACTGTGGGCTAGATCCAATAACTATAGGCGCACCACAGCCACCTTCTCATCTTCTGGAGTCTTCGTGGCTTCGAGAATCACCTCTATATCTTGTAGCCAAGCATCGACAGCAATGGCATCCTCGCTGCCATCGAAGAATGGAGGGTTCAGGCGCTTGAAACTGTTGACCGCACTGTTCCCTGGATGATCGCCTCTGGTCAAAGCATCTGCCACTGCCTGGTGCAAGGCGTCTCCTCGACGATCCTGGGAAGCTATCAAGGTCCTGATGAGACCTACCAAGGTGCCATCATCAGGCTTTGCAGGCTGAACGGGCTGAACTGGTGGTACTGGTTCTCCAGGAGGCACGGCTCGGGAGGTTGCTACTGAGGACTGATCTTGATCTTCTGGTTGCTGCTGGTCCACGGGAGGTGCTCCTCCTTGCTGGTCGGCAGGTCCAGGTACAGTGCCGCTGAGGAAGATGACACAGGGAAACAATAAGGAAGGACCAGGACAGATCAATGATACAAGCATGTGATCAGGACAAGAATTTTCAGGAATCAAGAGAATACGAGCAGAGATCAAGGGCGAGTACCGATCGAGACATCTATTCGGTAAACCCTCACACATCTTGATTAACAAGACCTGCATGGGCTACCACTTAAACCATGTCACGCCCCAGAACCAGAATACTAGAAAGCGGGGGCGGACATAGCCAGCTACGTATGATGAAATAGAATCTATCTCACCATACGGTCACGGCTGTCTAGATATGTGAGGGTTTATCTACAAGCCATCAGTCTCTTAAGGTCATAAAATAGCCTATTGTCTCAATCTCAACCAACTAATAATGATTACAAGATGTCAGATCTCCAAATATACTATTGTAAGGCGTCCCAAACATTACATATCCAGATGATCATGAAGCTAGTCGTTACAAAATGTGAGGACTAGCAAGAGTTCAGTCATACATGATCAACCCCCGGGGCTTGTCAATCATGTTACAGCCTGTAGGCAGACAATAAGAAAAGTGCAATACGAGCTAACACTTGCTCGTCGGCTAAACGCCTCAACAGAATAATTTACAATATTACAGTGGAAGAACAAAAAGAAACCCAGTCGTTGCCAAGGTTCCGCCTAGTGGCCACCATCTGGCTGGAAATCTGGTAGATCCTTTGGTGCTGCTCCGGTATCTGGCCATACAAAACCAGCTGGGTCAGACCCCAGAAAGAGCAAGTGCCACAAAGGAGGCTTCACTTAAGGACTAAAACCAGTAAATTATTAGCATTCAACATGTAAGAAAATAATAAGTAACACAGATTGGGGTTCGCGCACTACCAATGCACTTGTCCCAATCAGAGAAAATAATTAAGAGAAGCATCATGTTAAATAAAATATAGCTGGACAATATATATGAAAAGAAGACAATGATGAAAGTGACAATGAAGGGTACAATCAGGATAGTACAATCTGGAGTGACAATAGTGTTCAAGCATTATAGTGACAATCTGGAGTGACAATCATTCAATCATGCTGGTACAATCTTGCAATCGATCACTTCTAGACAATACTAAACTGGACTAGACTCCATCCAATCAATCACGGCCAATCATTGCCTACGGCTTTCTACATTAACTAACTAGGGTTATCACAATCCTAGTTACTAGCAAGATGCAATGAGATGCTCCAAGTAGTCACAGGCCCTGCAGCTACCCAGGTTATCCAGGAAATCATTATAGTGACAATCCAGAGAGTTCAATCATTAAAGTGTCAATGGAGGGAGAGTGCAAGACAATAGAGTTCAATTATTAAAGTGACAATCGAGAGTGCCCCACATGACAGTGGGCTGGAAATGTGCCCTACTCGTCGGCAGGCTACAAGTCCAAACATTTGCGGCCGGAATAACGGGGTCGCCTGTAACTGGGGAACATCTCTTCATGACTAGTAGATTATTCTAGTTATTAACCTTAGTTTATTTCAATATGTACCCCTGACCGTGGTACTCAGGGGTCCATACCCTAGAAATGATGCGAGACAAGACTGGTTCATTTATACAAGCACAATCGCCCATGGTGTCAAGTCATTATACAGGTCATGTCATGTCAAGTAGCCGCCGCAACGGCTCATCGAGATATAACATGTCAGGTTATCCGGTCAAGTATACTAGTCAGGAGTGCGCCACGACGGGCCACTATCATGTCATGTCAGGTTACTGGTCGAGAGCGCACCACTACGGGTCATCATCAAGTCAGGTTGTCATATCAAGTCTATCATGTCAAGCCAATCATGTCAAGTTATCATTCCAAATATATTAAATAAATTCGTGATTATCAAGTTCATGACAAAATGCGTAAGGATATAAAATGGGCGTAAGCAATTCATCAAAAAACTGTGCCAGGTCGTGTTGGGTCAAGCAGTCGTGTCATGTGAAACAAGATCTCAAAACTCCAATCCATAGAAGAGAAGCCAAGCCTAGAGGATTAAAACAAAATCAACATGGACAATGGATTGCGCAGGGGTTAGAGTGCGCAAGGGATGAACTGCGCGAGAGGGATCACGCAGGGGCTGGACTGCGCTGGGTCAAGCGCGCAGGGAAATGGATTGCGCTAGGTCAGATTGCGCAGAAGATGAACTGCGCAAGAGCTGAACCGCGCTGAGTCGGGTTGTGCAGGGATCGGATTGCGCACACACTGGATTGCGCACACACCGGATTGTGCAGAGAATGGATTACGCCAGGGCGAGCTGCGCTGGCTGGATTACGCCAAAACGAGCTGCGCGAGGCTAGATTGCGCCAGCACTAAAGAGTGCTGGGCTAACTGGTTTGCGCCAGCGCTAAAGAGCGCTGGACTGGATTGCGCTCGGGAACAGGGGTCTTCTTCCCCAAACCGAGAGAAAAAGCCATGGAACTCAGAAATTCCAAGGACCACAACTAGGTCAAAACAAGTCCAAATCCAACTTTGCAAGGGTCTAAATTGTGTAAAATTCAATTCTCTTCCACATAGAACAATCAAAACATGAAAATAAATAAGTTTCATAGATCAAATCCACCAAAATCCGAAAATACTTCAAACCTAGATCTACAAAATTCCAAGCTCCAAATGGAGAAAATCCAAGTTCTAATGTTGCTCAAAATGAGCTAATAAAACTAATAGACAAATAAAATATAGCCCTCAAGTGATAGCAAGATGCACTTGCCTAGGTTGGTGGTGGTGGTGGAGAGGAAGAAGCTTGAGGAAGAAGATGAAGAAAATAATAAGGAGAGAGAGAGAAGTTGATATTTATAATAGGGTGGGGTTCTCCATGTTAAACCAAAATAGACCAAACCAAAATAAACCAAGGTGAACCAAGTCAAGGCCAATAAACTCTCTCTCTAGCAATTTAAACCAAATGAACCATGAAATAAACCCAGCCTTACTAATCCAAAATAAACCAATGAACCATTAAAACCAATTGAATTATCAATGCTAATTAAAACCAAGCCAATGTAAAATAAACCAAGATAACTAATCATGACTAAATAAAAAAAATATGGGTCCAAAACACGTATATGTATACTAAATACGTATCACGAATTTGGGACATTACATCGCCCCCAACCACCATCAATCGACGTGCTGGCCAAGACGAACGCGTCGCCACCACTCCGCCGCGACCATGCTGCCTCCTCCGCCGTCCACGGCTCTCGAAACCCCCCTGTGAAATCGGACACGTAAGTTGCAGCATCCAAACATGTCGTGTGTGTCTCGAATCAGCGTATGTGGTTAGCCAGGACACGAGGACCCTAGTCCAGTGCTTGGACACGCGAATCAATACTCGTGCGTGTCGTAAATAACCCTGACACTTAGACTCTGTGTCCCAAACTGTCAGGATACAGTTTCGATTTATCGAGTTTACTATTATTTAAACTAAAACCTAAATAAAATAAACAAAAACCTAACCCTAACACAAGTCGTGGGCTGACCCCCTGGCCAGCCCGACCCAGTCAAGGAACCCGATCCATAGGGCCGAGTTCGAGCCCTTGTGCTGTGTTTGCTTTCTTTTTCTTTTTCTTTTTTTCTTTTTGTTTTATTTTTATGTTTATATATATATATATATATATATATATATATATATATATATATATATATATATATATATATATATATATATATATATATTTATATTTATATATATGTATATATGTATTTCTGTATATATATTTTTTATTATATATATAAATACTGTTATATACGTATGTACAGTATTTATATATATACATTATATATTTATTTCTTTATGTATATATATGTATTTTCTATATATATATATATACATATATGTTATATATGTATATGTATATATACATAACTATTTAGCCTAAGTAATTTACGTAATATTATACATATGTATATTTTTAATATATGTAAATATTACTTATCATATTTTTATGGCTATTATGTAAAATTCTACCCTACTAAAATATTAATATTTATTTTGTATTTTTACCTCTTTGTATTTGTTTTGTATTTTAATTACTGCAACCATTTGGTGTCCAAGCCTAGCATGGGTTTTTGGGCCTAAATGTGTTTTCACACATTCAAGACCTGTACAAGTCATATTGGACTTGATTCATGGCCATGGGTCTTGTATTTGAACTCTGGTTCAAATTATGTACATGGACAAAATACGCAGATAATTAATTATTTAAATTCAATTGTGTGCCATGCTGTTTTTGGATTTCTAAAAATACTTTAATTACTGTTAAAATTCTGGAAAAATAGTATTTTGATACTATATTAATTTAGCAATAATTTTTATAATATTTAATTTACAGTTTTGCCACTATTTTTGTATATGAAACCAGAACTCATTTTCTGTGTACTTAGAAAAACTAATTTTTTATAAAATACTAGTACTGGTTAATAAATTCCAGAAAAATTATAATAAATTTCTATAATTAACAAGGATCATTTTGGTACTTTATTTTATGTAAAATTAAGCTTTTTGTCTATCTCAAAAATTATTGGAACACAATGTTCATTTGATTTAATTATTAAATAATTATGACTTGTAACTTTTTGTGTTATTTTGAGTTATAGCCGTGTTGAACCTCACCCCTCACTAATGTAAAGACCCTAGAAAGTTAGTTATAGTAATGTGTCACCTCACATTGGTCTCCTATACTAAAGTCATCATTTTGGCTAGGTGCCCAGTCACAAGTCGTGTTTCACCAATTAGTGTCTTAGCGTTTTAGCTTAGTATAAAAACTAAGTTTATGTATTTATTTCTACAGTGACGAGTTACCAGACATCTATAGCACTTTTATCGCAGCTTGCTTTGCTAGAGGCAAGTACTTTCTACAAACTTTATATACTGTTATAAACCATAAACTGTGATTCACCAACCATGTTAAATGCTGATCCTTGGGGTAGCAAGTTAGAACTTTACATGTTGTATTACTTTTAGTCTCTACCATATTTAGATAGTATCTCATATCTCTCATATATTTAAATAACGGGTTAAGGGGAAACTGTTAGTATTGTACGTGAACATGACCCCCTTCTCCGTATGTATTTACCGGGCTCGGTGACATTCTATATGTGACCTTGCCATATGTTCTGATCCCGCGTTTGTGTATGGATATACACCGATGCCGTTCGTGCACGTATATACATGCCAGAAAAACTTGATATGTGCCGTTGTACATCCTATTCACCTATTGACCGATTCACGTACATGCTACGGTTTTCAACTTTTAAACTATATGCTGTCATTTCTAAAAAGAACCAATTAAACCATGATATGCCATGATTCCAGTTTATTTCATCCATGTTCATGTTTCGTATATTTAGTTTGCTAGAATCAGTACTTGCTCCCGTCCTGACAGGATAACGTTGTAGGTATCCTTACTGAGGAGGAGTTGCTCTGTGACTCATATTATAGAGATACTGCAGAGGACCAGGCTTTGCCTTACGAGGATGTTCCTGCAGGGAAACTCGTCTAGTTTGCGTAGTTGCTTAGGATATTTAGTGTAGTCATGTATTAGACTACGTATTTTGTAACTGGATATGTATCCAGTTTTACATTTCAGACTTGTACTTTGGACTTATTTTTATATGAGACGACTTTTGTGTTTGGAGCATTTATGACTTTTATTCACTTATAGAACTGTTAGCACATTTAGTCTTATCTTGTTATCTCTAGAACAGCTTACTGTATTTTATCTCAAACGCAGGCTGGACATGACTCGGCCCGGCCCAATAATTTGGGTAGCGGATCGTGACATGTTTTTAGTGGTGGCCCATGCAGGTCTTGAATAAATTATTTGGTTACGTTATTGTACCAAGCATGCCTGCAATTAGGAACTTAAGGTAATTAGACAACATTAGGAATGACGCTTAGAACACCTAGAGGAATACTAGGAATGCAACATAAAAAATACATCACATGCTTGCTATTATAATTAGATTTTCTTGTCTATAATTATTTTAAAGAGTCCTTATAAGTCCTTTTTTATTGTAATTAGATGGTGCTTACTCGTTCATCCCAGTATGTTACACCTGAGAATGGCGCACTACATATCCAGTCAGCTGACCAGTTGACTGATACACCTCTGTTTGCCATTGATTGTAAAAGTACAGAATAATTATCGGAGGACTGAACTTAGACTCACAATACAAACTCGCTCGTATAAAGAAAGCCTAGGGACGAAAACCTAGGTACAGCAGTCTAAGTACGATTGTTTATTTTAGATTCTGGGGGGGTGACGATAGAGGCTCGGGAAAGCGACGGCCGCTCTGCCTTACTCCTTGGACGATCGGTACGCAGCCTTGACTCGGGGAAGATCTGCTTGGTCGTTGACGAAGAAATGCCTTCTTGCTCTCTCTCTGATTGCTCTCCTGGCTTCTCTCTCTCTGTGTATATTCTCTCTCTGACTATGGGGGAAGTCTCTCTGTTTATACGTATTCTTTTCTGATTCCTTTTTGTATATCTCTCTATATTATCCCTATTTACAAGGGAATGGCACCTTACTATTTATAATAGTGGGGGCATCATTAGGGTTTGGATGATTACCCATTCTCAAAGTGGCGGCGGCCTGATGATTAACCAATCTGGACCATTAGTCTTGAACGTGAAAGATCTGGGCCGTTAATATGGATTATGCCAAATCCCATCAACAATTAATACTGATTGCAATAAATCTTCGTCATGATGATTTGCTGACATCTGCGAATCTTAATGAATAAATTTAATTCATTCTTCTGCCACGTATCCCAGATTATTGGGATTTGGCCCAAGATTTGATTGACTTTAGGACACGTGTCCAGTCGTCAACGTTGAGCCGCATGAGGAGTGTCGATGTTTGGGCCGCATGAAGGTCGTCATAACCGAGCCGCATGAATAGTCTCTATACTCGAACCGCATGAAGGTTGTCATGACCGAGCCGCATGGATATGTTCATGACTGAGTCGCATGGGAGTCTTCATGGCCGAGCCGCATGAGAGTCTTCATGGCCGAGCCGCATGGATCTCTTTATAGCCGAGCCGTATGGGGGACCTTCTTGGTTGAACCGCATAGGTTTCTCTGCACTGGCTGCATGAACTCGTTTATTCTTGGCCGCATAAGCTCGCCTCAAAACTTTGGTAGACAGCGCCACTTTGAAGATTTTCCTTATTCCCGAATTACTGCTTTTCGTGTCAGTCATTATGACAACTTTATGTCAGGTCTGTCACTTGTCAGGTCTGTCAGCCGTCAGAGCATTAAATGCGTCCACACGTTGGGAACAGCTATTTTTGAAGACCACGTGGCCTCTCTCTCTGGGCCGCATGGAGTTTACTCGAGCTGCCTATGTGCGTTGAGCCGCATGTCCATGTTGGTGACTTTTGAGCCGTATTATACTCTTGAGCCGCATGAAGCTCGTCTGATTTTGAGTCGCATAAAGCTTCCTGGGTTCTGTGCCGCATGAAGAATGTCTCATGACCGAGCCGCATGAAGGACGTCTCATGACCGAGCCGCATGAGGAATGTCTCATGACCGAGCCGCATGAAGGACGTCTCATGACCGAGCCGCATGAGGAATGTCTCATGACCGAGCCGTATAAAGGACGTCTCATGATCGAGCCGCATGAGGAATGTCTCATGACTCGCATGAGGAATGTCTCGATCTGCCCGTGCACTCGTTTTGTGGGCCCGGGTATCCTGAACACACGAGTGCGTAGGTATCATGTTTGCTCCCTGATGTAGGGGCTAATAGAAACACTTGCCCTCGATCTTTGTTGGGAGACACTTAAGAACCACTCTGTCCGTTTGCCGCCGGGGGCTGGACACAGGCGGCTCTGTACAACTTTCCATCAGAGGCCCGCTTAGCGGGACGCTCTTGATGGTCAGAGGTTGGGACAACTGACTGAGCCCGATGAGCTCGCGCTGCCCTAGACTTCTTCTACTTAGCAGCCGAAGGTGCGTAATAGGAAGAGTCCAAGTTTGGAAGGAGGGAAAAGAAGTTGGTGCCCTTTTCAAAGGAGGCAAGGGGGCTCTATTTATAGAATGGAGTAAGCCCTTTCTTCTTCTCCTTTCCGATGTGGGACTAAAAGTAATATTTTTCATGCTTCTACAGGACCCCCTTCAAAGTTTCCAAATTACAAATTTGGAACACTTTGAATAAGAAGCATGGAAAGTAGATTTATTTAGGTGTGGCAATCCAATCAGAGGTAGCATGGACGTGATAGGTTTGGGTACTTCCGCTGGGGATTTTATGTGGACTTATCATCCTTGGCGTACCTTGGTTTTAGGTACGGATAATAAGTTGAGAGAGGGAACCATCATATTTACTCAGAGGTGGTATGGACGTGGTAAATATAAGGTTGATGGTAGAGCTTTCCTACTCAGCGGTGATATGGACATGGTAGGAGCGAACTCGAATGAGGATACATAGAACAACTCAGAGGTGCTATCAACATGGAAGTTCTATGCATTGGGTGAAAGAATGCTATGGAACAGCTGGGCTCCGAAAGCATGTGATAATGAGGAAAGATGTGGATGTACTAAGGGACCTAGTACGACATTTGTGGTCAGCAGAGGACATTTGTCGGTCTATTATCCTTGGCATACCTTGGTTTTAGGTACGGATAATAAGTTTGATAGGGATACCTAGGACAACTCCGCGGTAAGACGGATATGGAGGTTCTTGGTATCGGGCGAAAGAATACCATGGAGCAGTGAACAGTTTTCTGTTTTCTTTCACTATTTTTCTTTTCTTTTTTGTCAAGGGATGTGATCCCAGATGATGTAGTACTTTGAATTTTGAATAAATGAGCATGTTTTAACTCATCTTCTCTTTCTTGTACTTGTGGTGTTTGTGGAATTGGACCTGCTGGAGGATTATTTGTGGACCTGTTACCCTAGGCGTACCTTGGTTTTAGGTACGGATAACAAGTTTGGTCAGGATATCTGGAACAGCCATGGCAAAGTGGTCATAGGTGCTCTCGGTATTGGGAAAAAGAATGCCGTAGAGCAGCTGGGCTCCCGGGGCATGGTGAGATGGTGGATTTATGCTAAGAAGCTTAGCAAGGGATATTTGTGGACCTATTATCCTTGGCGTACCCTGGTTCAGGATACGGATAATAGGATGAAAGGAAACCAACATATTTGCTCAGAGGTTATGAGGACATGGCAAGCATGAGGGTTTTACCGTGGAATCTTCCTGCTCAGAGGTAATGAGGACATGGCAGGGGAGACTTCACGGAAGATATTCGTGGTCAACAGCGGACATTTGTGGTCAACAGAGGACGTTTGTGGTCAACAGAGGACATTTGTGGTCAACAGAGGACATTTGTGGGCCTATTATCCTTGGCGTACCCTGGCTTAGGATACGGATAATAGGATGAAAAGGAACCAACATACTTACTCAGAGGTAATGAGGACATGGCAAGCATGAGGGTTTTTATTTCACCGCAGAATCTTCCTACTCAGAGGTAATGAGGACATGGCAGGAGAAAACTCAACGGAGGATATTTGTGGACCTATTATCTTTGGCGTACTCCGGTTGTGGGTACAAATAATAGGTTGAAAGGGAATCGACATACTTACTCAGAGGTAATGAGGACATGGCAAGTATGAAGTTTTTTTCGACGGAGCCTTCCTACTCAGAGGTAATGAGGACATGGCAGGAGTGGGCTCAATGAAGAGGGGTACATAGAACGACTCAGAGGTAATGAGGACATGGAAGTTCTATGTAAAGGGGTGATTTGTTTTCGGCAGAAATGGAACGACTCAGAGGTAATGAGGAAATGGCCGTTTTGGAAATTTGTGGATCTGTTACCCTTTTTGTGCACTGGAAGTGCGGGTAGTGGATCATGAGGGAGGATCCCTTCCAGGAAAAAAGTTCAGAGGTACGGTTATACATGACTTTCTTCCAAAAGAGTGACCGGGATGTAAGTTCAGGGGTACCAGCGGGTACATAACTCGACAATCCATATATTTTGGAATCAAAGTGTAAGTTCAGAGGTACCAGCGGGTACATGACTTGGTAGTTTGGGATTTTTGTGGAAGGAGGAGGTGAGTTCAGCGGTACGAGAGGGTACATGACTCGAAAATCTGGAATATTGTTGATATGAGTTCAGCGGTACCAGCAGGTACATGACTCGATGATCTGGAGAGAATGTGGATGTGAGTTCAGTGGTACCAGCGGGTACATGACTAGATAATCTGGAGTGGATGTGAGTTCAGCAGTACCGGGGGGTACATAACTCACCAATCTAGGAAATTTGGAGGCGGAACGTGAGTTCAGCGGTACCGGAGGGTACATAACTCAATCATCAGGGATTTTTTTTTTTTGGATGTCGTTTCGGACGTAATACTTCTTCAGGAAGTTGCCATTAATGGGCAACATGAGCAAGTCTCAGTGTGAGCAGCCACATACTTGGCCAGCTCCAACTCTTCTTCAGCCACCCCCTGTGTAAATGCAGACTGAGAGGATGATTTGGGCAACTTGATCATCAGGGGTTCAGTTGATGGAGTAGATCGTGGAGTTGTTGGCGGACTAGCGACCCCCAGTTTGGCACTTGACGTGGAACGAGGCGTGGCTGGTTCACTAGAAGTGTCAGACCTTGCATCGGGGTGACGACCCTTCTTGGAAAGGCGTATCGTCAGTGGCCGATCGGAGGGATTGAGCCTCTCTGTTTGGGGTTGACCGACTCTCGACAATCTGATTGTCAGTGGCCCTATTGTGGGTCTCGGCACTTGGCCGGACCTTGGCAGCCGGATTATCCTTTGCTCCTCCTGCGCTGAGAGGCTGATTGCGTCCTTCCGTAGAGTGGCGGTAAGGGGTGCAGACTTGTCCGGTTTGTGAGCTTGGAGGTGGATCGTCAGGGGTCCTTCTGATCCCGTGGTTGTCTCGGTATGAGTTTGTGCGTCTCCTTCATCAAGGTGCCTCTTTGACTTTTCGTATAAGCAGGAGTCCGAGTAGTAAGATTCGACCCCTTTGAAGGGATCGATATCAGCAAATTCTGTCTTCACGAAGCCGTATTTGTCGACGTATTTGAAGGACTGGTGTAGCGTGGAAGGCACGATCATATAATCATGTATCCATGGGCGCCCCAAGAGGATGTTGTAAGAAGTGTCTGCATCTATGACGTAGCAGGTAACTTCGGATTGGAGATCGCCAATTTGACACTTCAGACGAATCTTTCCAATAGGGTAGCTCCTGCCCGAATTGAAATCGCTGATGGCGGTGTTTGTAGGGGTCAGGCGATGCATCGGGATGCGAAGATGATGCAGTAATCCTTTTGGAATGATGCTTATGGAAGACCCAGGGTCAATGTACATCCGGTCCACCTTTATGTCGCCGATGTAGCCTGTGTAGTATAATGGGCGATCATGTAGATTAGTCTTGATGAGCATGTCTTGTGGAGTGAAGACGATGTTGGGCATTGCTCCCGTACAGGCACTGTCTTGGAGGTCTGCGGGCTGATTTTCTCCCGTGAGGTTGACCTGAGCCAGGTACGCGTCGGCATTTTGAAGTGCATCGCTCAAAGCTGTGCGGACATCCTTCGAGAGCCTTAGGAGTTCATATAAGGACAATTTGGCCGGTGTATTGGCTAATTGCGCCAAGATGTCGAAGTTGTAGGGCCTCTCCAGCCCCTGAGATGTTTCCTTTCGGAGGGATTTGTCGAAGCGAGTCTCCTTCGGCCTAGGCTTGTCGGTCGTCGAAGGCTGAGCCGGTCCCGGAGCATCCGTGGTAGTGGGCGGATGATCATCAGTCGAGTTTTCAGCCACAGGTTGAGATTGTGCTCCGGATCGAGTAACAACGGCCGTGACTTCCTCTTCATCTGCTGAGATGGTACGGCAGGATCTGACTTTTCCACTTTTCTTTTTAGAAGATGGAGTGGACTGAGTTACCTCGTAGACTAGGTCCGGATGGACCCACATGATTTCCTCTCGTGAGGTGGTGAGGGGTACTAGACCAGCAGCTTGAGCAGGCGGGAGATTAGCAATCTCCAACGTTGCCAGCGGGATGGGTATAACCCCGTCCTGGGTCTCTGTTGGAAGGAAGCTGCCGAATTGTACGGACACCATGTTGGCTGCCACGGTTACCTCCTCGAAATCGATGGCCAGAGCATTCGAATCGATGAGATTTTGGATATATCGTTTCAGTTGGTAGCAGTCGTGCGTAGCATGGTGGACGTAGCGGTGGTAATGGCAGAACTTTGGGTTCTCCAGATCAGCCGGCCGAGGCTCTCGTCTTGGTGGAGGAAGCTGAATCCTATCTCCTTATATGAGCATGTCCAAGATAGGCTTGACGTGATCGTCTTCAAAAGAATAAGTGATTTGAGGCCATTGTTTGTCCGCAGGTTGCGACTCAGGCTTCTGGGCTGTATCGGCCACCATAGCCTGCTTGCCTCTGTTGTCCCGGTTGTTGGAGGGGCTACCCCCATTGTCGTTGGTGGTGCTGGGACGCTTGCTCTTGTTCTCTCCCTCTGAGATATGTAATTCCAGTTGGCGAGCCTTCTTTAATCGTTCTTCGGCACTTGTAGCACTAATGATAAAAGCCTTCCAGTCCTTGAATTGACTCTCGCCCATCCAGAGACTGATTGTTGGGAGCAGTCTCTTTTGGCAAATTTCGATCAAGGAGGAGTCCGGGTTGCCAGATGGTAACTTCATTGCGGTTTGACGAAACCGCTCAATGTAATTCCTCGTCAGCTCTTTCTCTCCTTGAATGACGTCCATGAGGGTAGACATCGTGACGTCCTGCCCTACCTCATAGAACCTCTCCAAGAACAGGCGTTTGAAGCCAGCGAAGGAATGGATGCAATTGTCCGGCAGATTGCGGTACCAATCGAAGGCGACTCCTTCCAATGCCCCAATGAATAACCGTGTCAGGATAGCGTCATCATGGGGCAGATGGTCGGTAGTGACCTCGAAGTAACTGATGTACCGACTTGCTGAGGTCTTGCCATCATAGGGGTTGATATTGAACGGCTTATATCTTGGTGGGAATGGAACATCCCTCCATTCAGCAGGATATGGTTGCCGTATTCTGAAGTCTTGAGAGTTTTCTCTGGCGTGGAACATGGCTCGGAGCTCTTGAACTTCTCTCCTTACTTCTCGGGTCTCATCTGTCGCAGTCGGAGCTGTTACTTGGAGAGGATTATAGCCCGGGTTCGGTGCCGCCGAATTTGAATCTACGTTGATTGGGGGACCCGGGCTTGTCTGGCCAGGTGTCACCCCCTGCAGATTAGGAAGCGCCGCTTTGATCTCGTCTACAGACTTGACCAAGGCGTACAATATGGCCTCCAAAGTGTCGATGCGCTGGCGATCACCGGAACCGCCTTGATTGCTGTCTGTCATGAACACCGTCTTCACATGAGGAGTGACGGAAGGAGTGATGGAGGATGTACCCTCCGAGTCGTACCCGTGCATCGAGAAATCATCAGGATATGTGGGGATGTTCTCTTCAGGTTCAGACTCGGAAGGAACACTACCCCCGGCTTCGGAGCTTGCTTCGTCTAGGATGTCCTTGGGGACGTCGGTGTCTGTTGTATCCGTCGGAGGATTTGCTTCCTCCAGTCCGTATTCCTGGAATGTCGGATTGTCGCGGATGTTTGGAGGAGTGCTACCCCCAGTTCCGACGACCCCTAATATTGCAGACGACGAACTTCCTACCACAGCAGTTTTCATCTTCGAACGGGTGTGTTAAAATACTCCAGTGGAGGATAACCCTTTAGACGACGGTTTCTTAGCTGCAGTAGTTGACACCTTTGGGCTGGAGATGCTCGTTTTCTTTTCTCTTCCCTTGGCGAGAACTTTCTGTGCGGACTTGCAGGAGACAACAGGAGGTGCCTCGTCTTCTGAGCTCAGGTGATGTAGTCTTTAGAAGACGGATGGCCGGTCTTCCGTCACCGCCGTGTTGCTGCAACAGCAGTTGACGATAATCTGGGTGCATTGATGTCCGTGTGAGGGCTCTTTACACCCCGAAGCTCCTTCTCTTTCCTTGCATTTGTGGAGGATAACCTCACGCAGGTCAGAGGAACCACTTTGTCTGTTTGCCGCCGGGGGCTGGACTTGAGTGGTTTTATACAACTTTCCATCAGAGGCCCGCGTGATAATCAGCGGGACGCCCCGATAGTCAGAGGTTGGGGCAGTCGTCTGGACTTGATGAGCCCGCGCTGCCCTAGACTCCCTTCTTTTAGCACTTGTGGGTGCGTAATAGGAGGAGTCTAAGTCGAATACCACAGAGTCTGGATTATCATCCAGAGAATGATCAGAGTCAGGACCGCATGAAAGTCGGTCGAAGACTGATCGAGAGAAGCGTAGGACGGATGCTATGCGGCTAGCATTGGGTACCGTGCAGGCTGTCTGCATGCGGCTGTCTTTTGTTGTAGGACCGTGCAGGCTGGCATTTGTGGCCGCATGGGTTTTCTGCAAGCGATTGACTTTAATAGCCGCATGAGTCTCATCCGTGCGGTTGGCAACTGTAGCCGCATAAGTTATGCGGCTGACAGATATGGCCGCATGAGTTTTCTTTATGCGGTCGGCGGTTGAAGCCGCATGGGCTTTCTCCCTGCGGCTAATACTCTTCTGCGGCTCGGATCGCATAGAGTTCCTCTTTGTCCTTACAAGTCCAGCATCATAGTGTTTTCTTCTGCCGGACTTGGGGACAGCAGAGTTGTCTACGGTCTGAAGTGGGGCCGCAGGTGAGTCTTTCTCGCCATCTTGAGCAATAAAGAGCACCCCATCAAGGGCTTGCGATGGAGCAAATGATTTTGGCCTCCACTCTTTGCGCGTCTTTATGGTGCGGGTGCGCTTCTGGACCGGGCCAGTGCTACCTTCAGAGAGCATCTCTTCGAACGCCTGTTGGTCGAAGCGTACGACCATCTTCTGTTGTGTAGAGCCAAGTTTGGCTGCGTCCGATTGCGTCACCAACTCCTCAGCCGTAGAGAAGTTAGTCCCCAGCAGAGTCGCCATCGTGTTTGCCATTGATTGTAAAAGTACAGAACAATTATCGGAGGACTGAACTTAGACTCACAATACAAACTCGTTCGTACAAAGAAAGCCTAGGGACGAAAACCTAGGTACAGCAGTCTAAGTACGATTGTTTATTTTAGATTCTGGGGGGTGACGATAGAGGCTCGGGAAAGCGACGGCCGCTCTGCCTTACTCCTTGGACGATCGGTACGCAGCCTTGACTCGGGGAAGATCTGCTTGGTCGTTGACGAAGAAATGCCTTCTTGCTCTCTCTCTGATTGCTCTCCTGGCTTCTCTCTCTCTGTGTATATTCTCTCTCTGACTATGGGGGAAGTCTCTCTGTGTATACGTATTCTTCTCTGATTCCTTTTTGTATATCTCTCTATATTATCCCCATTTACAAGGGAATGGCACCTTGTTATTTATAATAGTGGGGCATCATTAGGGTTTGGATGATTACCCATTCTCAAAGTGGCGGCAGCCTGATGATTAACCAATCTGGACCATTAGTCTTGAACGTGAAAGATCTGGGCCGTTAATATGGATTATGCCAAATCCCATCAACAATTAATGCTGATTGCAATAAATCTTCGTCATGATGATTTGCTGACATCTGCGAATCTTAATGAATAAATTTAATTCATTCTTCTGCCACGTATCCCAGATTATTGGGATTTGGCCCAAGATTTGATTGACTTTAGGACACGTGTCCAGTCGTCAACGTTGAGCCGCATGAGGAGTGTCGATGTTTGGGCCGCATGAAGGTCGTCATAACCGAGCCGCATGAATAGTCTCTATACTCGAACCGCATGAAGGTTGTCATGACCGAGCCGCATGGATATGTTCATGACTGAGTCGCATGGGAGTCTTCATGGCCGAGCCGCATGAGAGTCTTCATGGCCGAGCCGCATGGATCTCTTTATAGCCGAGCCGCATGGGGGACCTTCTTGGTTGAACCGCATAGGTTTCTCTGCACTGGCCGCATGAACTCGTTTATTCTTGGCCGCATAAGCTCGCCTCAAAACTTTGGTAGACAGCGCCACTTTGAAGATTTTCCTTATTCCCGAATTACTGCTTTTCGTGTCAGTCATTATGACAACTTTATGTCAGGTCTGTCACTTGTCAGGTCTGTCAGCCGTCAGAGCATTAAATGCGTCCACACGTTGGGAACAGCTATTTTTGAAGACCACGTGGCCTCTCTCTCTGGGCCGCATGGAGTTTACTCGAGCTGCCTATGTGCGTTGAGCCGCATGTCCATGTTGGTGACTTTTGAGCCGTATTATACTCTTGAGCCGCATGAAGCTCGTCTGATTTTGAGTCACATGAAGCTTCCTGGGTTCTGTGCCGCATAAAGAATATCTCATGACCGAGCCGCATGAAGGACGTCTCATGACCGAGCCGCATGAGGAATGTCTCATGACCGAGCCGCATAAAGGACGTCTCATGACCGAGCCGCATGAGGAATGTCTCATGACCGAGCCGTATAAAGGACGTCTCATGACCGAGCCGCAAGAGGAATGTCTCATGACTCGCATGAAGAATGCCTCGACCTGCCCGTGCACTCGCTTTGTGGGCCCGGGTATCCTGAATACACGAGTGCGTAGGTATCATGTTTGCTTCCTGATGTAGGGGCTAATAAAAATACTTGCCCTCGATCTTTGTTGGGAGACACTTGAGAACCACTCTGTCCGTTTGCCGCCGGGGGCTGGACACAGGCGGCTCTGTACAACTTTTCATCAGAGGCCCGCTTAGCGGGACGCTCTTGATGGTCAGAGGTTGGGACAGCTGACTGAGCCCGATGAGCCCGTGCTGCCCTAGACTTCTTCTACTTAGCACCCGAAGGTGCGTAATAGGAAGAGTCCAAGTTTGGAAGGAGGGAAGAGAAGTTGGTGCCCTTTCCAAAGGAGGTAAGGGGGCTCTATTTATAGAATGGAGTAAGCCCTTTCTTCTTCTCCTTTCCGATGTGGAACTAAAAGCAATATTTTCCATGCTTCTACAACCTCTACCTCCACCTACCATACTCCTCCACTCCATAAATCCACCAACCCAGATGCCTCCACCACCTTCCACATCACAGGCCCAGCAGGACCCATACTCCTACCACCACCTATCACTATACCTATCCAGGCTTCCATCACGCTCGACGGGAACCAACTGCTCACTCTGATCCAGGGGTTCCTAACAACCCATCAGGAGCAGACTACTCTACTCCGCCAGAGCATGGAGTGTTCTGAGGAACGTACCGTGGTTCCACCACCTATAGAGCCACGACAGAGAGCGGGGATGATCAAGGACTTCATGGGTCTGAACCCCAAGGAGTTCTCAGGGACTGAGGGTATAGTAGTAGCAGATGACTGGCTAGACTCGGTAGAGAGAAAGCTCCTTGGAGTTAGGATGCCGAATGACCTCCAGGTCGAGGCAGCAGGATTTCTGCTGATAGACTTGGCAGGAGTTTGGTTCCGGAATGAGCCGTTGTTTGCGAGAGGGAGGGCCACTTGGGATCAGTTCAAGACCCAGTTCAAGACCCAGTTCAAGAAAAAATTCTTCTCGACCACTGATAGTGTAGCCATGGGGCTACGATTCCAGAACATCCAGCAGGAGAACCGTTCTGTTGATGAGTATGCGGCAGAGTTTAGTCGCCTGAGCCATTTCGCTCCTAGTCTGGTTGCAGATCCAGAGGAGATGACCCGTAGATTTTGCCATGGTCTAGTTCCAGACATCGGCATTCTTATAGTGGCGAATGGTACGACTGACTACTACCAGAGCCTAGAGTTAGCCCGGAGCATCGAGGAGCGTCTTCTGTCTAGCAAGAGGCCGGCTTCTGTACATCATGAGGGACCGTCCAAGCGTCAGGCTTTCCAGCAGAGAGCACCAACGCCGCACCAGCAGACATACCGTCTCCCTACACCATATTATTAGACCCCGCCAGTTAGAGCCCCGGGACCCCGACAGCTGCAGAAGGGAACCTTGTGTACTTTCTGTAAGAGGGTAGGCCACGACTCTTTCGTCTGTAGGAAGAGGTTGGGTCAGTATTTGGCTTGTGGGTCTCCCACCCATCAGCTTCGAGAGTGCCCAGTAGCGAAGACTAGAGGGCCGCTTTCGACTCAGCAGCAGAGGTTTGGACAGCATCTGCAGCAGCAGAAGGGACCTCAGAGGAAGACTTATAGCCTAGCCCTTGAGCCAGAGTCGGAGCAGGTTTCGGAGCCATATTACTTAGCTGACGTTATCACAGGTCATGTTTATTTGTATACTTTTCTGGCTCTATGCTTGTTTGATTCTGGTGCATCTCATAGCTTCCTATCATTAGAGTTTATGCATAAACACCATCTAGTAGCTACACCTACTGCGGAGATTAGTAGAGTGATGACGGGAGGAGGACCAGTGCCTATTAGAGCTATCTATAGATACTCTATTTTTATAGCGGAGAGAGAGTTCAGGGGACGATTCTTTGTGATGCCACTCCCCGGTTATGATATTATATTGGGGATGGACTGGCTTAGCTATGCCCATGCATCTATAGACTGTCATGAGGGTAGTATTTTGTTCAGTCCCCCAGATACAGCACCATTCAGTGTCAGGAGGACAGGGCCGGAGATCAGCCTAGAGCCGAACTGTTGTGCAATAGTTGGGGACGTAGCACCGCCACACCCTATCATTAAGGAGTTTATGGATGTATTCCCAGAGGATCTTCCAGGACTTTCGCCTGACAGAGATGTGGAGTTCACTATAGATTCAGTGCCGAGTTCATTACCAGTATCTCGGGCTTGCTATAGAGTGAATTCCAAGGAGGCCGTAGAGATGAAAGAGCATATTGATGACCTGTTGAAAAAGGGTTTCATTCGATCTAGTGCTTCTCCATGGGGAGCGCCAGTGCTCTTTGTGCCTAAGAAGGATGGTACAGTTTGGTTGTGTATTGACTACCGGGCGTTGAATGCCATCACCATTAAGAACAAATATTCTCTGCCTAGGATAGATGATTTGTTCGACCAGTTGAGTGGGGCGAAAGTGTTTTCCAGGATAGACTTAAGATCTGGGTACCACCAGGTGAAGGTCAGGGCAGCAGACATCCAGAAGACGGCATTCAACACGAAGTACGGGCAGTACGAGTTTCTAGTGATGCCATTTGGTCTCACAAATGTACCAGCTGTCTTTATGAATTTTATGAATATGACATTTCACCAGTATCTGGATAAGTTCGTCGTAGTGTTTATCGACGACATCCTGATATACTCGAAGACGCCGGAGGAGCATGCAGAGCACTTACGGATAGTTTTGGGGATTCTGAGGCAGGAGAGATTGATTACCAAATTGCCGAAGTGCGAGTTCTTTTTAGACCGAGTGGAGTTTCTCGGCCATGTAGTTACTGGAGAGGGAATCTCGATGGATCCCAGGAAGATTGCTGCAGTTGAGACATGGAAGGCTCCGACATCAGTTTCAGAGATCAGGAGCTTTCTGGGTTTAGCAGGCTATTATAGAAAGTTCGTCCATGACTTTGCTAGGATAGCTGAACCCATGACGAATCTGACACGGATGGACGCAGAGTATATTTGGTCAGAGGACTGCCAGGCAGCATTTGAGGAGCTGAAGAGGAGGCTGACGACCGCTCCAGTTCTGACATTACCTTCAGGTTCTGGAGGTTTCACCATTTACAGCGATGCTTCAGGAAAGGGGCTAGGATGTGTCCTACAGCTGCATGGGAAAGTGATTGCTTATACATCTAGACAATTACGGACTCATGAGCGGAATTATCCTACCCATGACCTAGAGTTAGCTGTGGTGATCTTTGCACTCAAGTTATGGAAACATTACTTATACGTAGAGCGTGTGGAAATCTTTACTGACCACAAAAGCTTGAAGTATGTGTTCACGCAGAAAGAGATGAACATGAGGCAAAGACGATGGTTGGAGTTGATGAAAGACTTCAACATCGATTTACAGTATCACCCTGGAAAGACAAATGTGGTGGTGAATGTGCTGAGCAGGCATCCGATGGCATGGTATCTGATGATAGATCGGCATTTACGGGAAGATCTGGCGAAGCTCGGTATCGAGCTAGTTCGGCCAGGACCAGTGATACAGATGATGGCGCTTGACATTCAGTCAGGTTTGATGGAGCAGATCAGGAAGGCGCAGTCTACAGATGAGAGCCTTCACAGACTTCTAGCCCAGGCTTTAGCTGGATTGCTGGATGACTTCACTGTAGTAGAGGATGGATCATTAAGGCATGGCAGCTGATTGTGCATGCCGAAGGGAGAGCTGGTAGAGGCAGTCTTGCAGGAGGTACACCGATCGAGATATTCTATTCACCCTGGTGCTAACAAGATGTACCGTAACTTACGAAAACATCTTTGGTGGCACGGTATGAAGAGGGATGTATCACGTTTCATCTCGAGATGCCTAGTTTGCCAGCAGGTCAAGACGGAGCGTCAGAGGCCATCTGGTTTGTTGCAGCCGTTATCCATTCCCGAGTGGAAGTGGGAACACATTACGATGGACTTTGTCTCAGGGCTTCCTCGTTTCCAAGGAGGGAAGGATTCCATTTGGGTCATCGTGGACAGGCTGACGAAGTGTGCGTACTTCATACCCTTCAAGGTGGGGCTTTCCACCGAGAAGTTGGCAGAGCTATACATGCAGCAGATAGTTCGCCTATACGGAGTGCCAGTGAGCATCGTGTCGGACAGAGACAGAAGATTCACGTTCCACTACTGGAGGAGCTTGCAGGAGGAGTTGGACAGTAGGCTCAAGTTCAGTACGGCGTACCACCCGCAGACAGATGGACAGTCCGAGAGGACGATATAGACACTGGAGGATATGCTGAGGACCTGCGTACTGGACTTTGGAGGATCTTGGGAGAGCCATCAGCACTTGGTAGACTTTTCATACAACAACAGCTACCAAGCCAGTATCGGTATGTCTCCTTTCGAGGCGCTATATGGACGACGATGCCGTACACCACTCTTTTGGAATGATGTCGAAGACAGAGTTATGCTTGGGCCAGGGATGATCACGGATACAGCAGAGAAAGTCGGGATGATCAGAGACAGGCTCAGAGTAGCTCAGGACAGGCAGAAATACTGGGCTGATGCTAGTCGCAGACCGATGGAGTTCGCAGACGGTGATATGGTGCTAGTAAAGATATCACCTACTAGAGGGACGATCCGGTTCGGACGAGGAGGGAAGTTGAGCCCCAGATACATCGGGCCGTTCGAGATACTTGGCAGGATTGGAGAGGTAGCTTACAGGATTGCACTTCCACCCAACCTAGCAGGAGTTCACGATGTCTTTCACGTATCTCAGCTGAGGAGATATGTTCCAGACCCCAGTCATGTACTAGATCATTCAGAGTTGGAGGTCGGACCGAGCCATACAGTTTTTGAGCAGCCAGTGGAGATATTAGACATGAGGGAGAAGAGGCTGAGGAACAAGGTTATACCCTTAGTACGAGTAGCTTGGAGCCGTCACTCTCTGGGTGAATCTACTTGGGAGAGGGAGTCGAACATGAGGGAGAGATACCCTTACTTGTTCGATCCAACCGCTGCGAGGGAACCACCCATTCCCGTTTGATACCTTAGAGGTTAGTTTCGATCATGGCCTTAGTCATTTGATTGCATTGCTTTGCTATGTTAGAAAAATTGTAGAGTCTTCAATCCTTGTGAATTTCGAGGACGAAATTTTTCAAGGAGGGAAGATTTGTGAGCCCCTATTTTTCAAAATTTATTTAATTAGTGTTAATTAATTATTAATGTCATATTTAGCCTTAAAATATTTATTATAATTTTTAGGAATTTTTCTAGAAATTTTAAATGAGTTTTAAATGAGTTTTAAAAACTAAAATATCATTTTGCAATTAATTTAAATATTTTAATATCATTCTGTAATATTTAGAATTATTTTTATATCATTATGCAATTTATTAAATTGTTAATGTAACAGTTTGTAAATTATAAATTATTATATTTTAGTTATGCAAATTATTATTTGTATTTATCTACTTTAGGGACCAGTTTGTAATTACCTAAAGTCTAGGGACCCTAATGCTAAACCTAAATATACCTACCCCCGACGACCAGGCTGCCCCCCCCCTCCGACTGCCCGACGACCGTCGACTCACTGACCCCGCCATTTTCGGCCAGCACGACAGCCCCCGACCGACTCGACCCCCCCTATAAAGACCCCCTCACTCCCCTCAACTCGACCACCACCACTACAACCCCCCAGCCACCCACAACCGCCCCGACAGCCTAAACCCTAACCCTAACTCCGGCAAACTCTCGTCCAGCCCCCACGACGAGCGTCAACGCCCCCAACCACCATCAATCGACGCGCCCGGCCAGGACGAACGCATCGCCACCACTCTGCCGCGACCACGCTGCCTCCTCCGCCGTCCACGGCTCTCGAAACCCCCCTGTGAAATCGGACACGTAAGTTGCAGCATCCAAACGTGTCGTGCCTGTCTCGAATCAACGTATGTGGTTTGCCAGGACACGAGGACCCTAGTCCAGTACTTGGACACGCGAATCAATACTTGTACGTGTCGTAAATAACCCGGACACTTAGACTCTGTGTCCCAAACTGTCAGGACATAGTTTTGATTTATCGGGTTTACTGTTATTTAAACTAAAACCTAAATATAAACAAAAACGTAACCCTAACACAAGTCGTGGGCTGACCCCCTGGCCAGCCCGACCCAGTCAGGGAACCCGACCCATAGGGCCGAGTTCGAGCCCCTTGTGCTGTGTTTGTTTTCTTTTTCTTTTTCTTTTTTTCTTTTTGTTTTATTTTTATGTTTATATATATATATATATATATATATATATATATATATATATATATATATGTGTGTGTGTATTTCTGTATATATATATTTTTTATTATATATATAAATACTGTTATATACATATGTACAGTATATTTATATATATACATTATATATTTATTTCTTTATGCATATATATGTATTTTCTATATATATACATATATGTTATATGTGTATATGTATATATACATAACTATTTAGCCTAAGTAATTTACGTAATATTATACATATGTATATTTTTAATATATGTAAATATTACTTATCATATTTTTATAGCTACTATATAAAATTCTACCCTATTAAAATATTAATATTTATTATGTATTTTTACCTCTTTGTATTTTTTTTGTATTTTAATTACTGCAACCATTTGGTGTCCAAGCCTAGCATGAATTTTTGGGCCCAAATGTGTTTTCACACATTCAAGACCTGTACAAGTCATATTGGACTTGATTCATGGCCTTGGATCCTGTATTTGAACTCTGGTTCAAATTATGTACATGGACAAAATACGCAGATAATTAATTATTTAAGTTCAATTGTGTGCCATGCTGTTTTTGGATTTCTAAAAATACTTTAATTACTGTTAAAATTATGGAAAAATAGTATTTTGATATTATGTTAATTTAGCTAATTTATCATAATTTTTATAGTATTTAATTTACAGTTTTACCACTGTTTTGGCATATGAAACCAGAACTCATTTTCTGTGTACTTAGGAAAACTGATTTTTATAAAATACTTGTACTGGTTAATAAATTCCAAAAAAATTATAATAAATTTCTATAATTAACAAAGATCATTTTGGTACTTTAATTTATGTAAAATTAAGCTTTTTGTCTATCTTAAAAATTGTTGGAACACAATGTTCATTTGATTTAATTATTAAATAATTACGACTTGCAACTTTTTGTGTTATTTTGAGTTATAGCCGTGTTGAACCTCACCCCTCACTAGTGTAAAGACCCTAGAAAGTTAGTTATAGTAGTGTGTCACCCCATATTGGTCTCCTATACTAAAGTCATCATTTTGGCTAGGTGCCCAGTCACAAGTCGTGTTTCACCAATTAGTGTCTTAGCGTTTTAGCTTAGTATAAAAACTAAGTTTATGTATTTATTTCTACAGTGACGAGTTACCAGACATCTATAGTACTTTTATCGTATCTTGCTTTGCTAGAGGCGAGTACTTTCTACAAACTTTACATACTGCTATAAACCATAAACTGCGATTCACCAACCATGTTAAATGTTGATCCTTGGGGTAGCAAGTTAGGACTTTACATGTTGTATTACTTTTAGTCTCTACCATGTTTAGACAGTATCTCATATATCTCACATATTTAAATAACGGGTTAAGGGAAAACTGTTAGTATTGTACGTGAACATGACCCCCTTCTTCGTATGTATTTACTGCGCTCGGTGACATTCTATATGTGACCTTGCCGTATGTTCTGATCCTGCGTTTGTGTATGGATATACACCGATGCCGTTCGTGCACATATGTGCATGCCAGAAAAACTTGATATGTGCCGTTGTACATCCTATTCACCTATTGACCGATTCACGTACATATTACGGTTTTAAACTTTTAAACTATATGCTGTCATTTCTAAAAAGAACCAATTAAACCATGATATGCCATGATTCCAGTTTATTTCATCCCTGTTCATGCTTCGTATATTTAGTTTGCTAGAATCAGTATTTGCTCCCGTCCTGACAGGATAACGTTGTAGGTATCCTTATTGAGGAGGAGTTCCTCTGTGACTCATATTATGGAGACACTGCCGAGGACCAGGCTTTGCCTTACGAGGATGTTCCTGCAGGAAAACTCGTCTAGTTTGCGTAGTTGCTTGGAATATTTAGTGTAGTCATGTATTAGACTACGTATTTTGTAACTGGACATGTATCCAGTTTTATATTTCAGACTTGTACTTTGGACTTATTTCTATATGAGACGACTTTTGTGTTTGGAGCATTTATGACTTTTATTCATTTATAGAACTGTTAGCACATTTAGTCTTATCTTGTTATCTCTAGAACAGCTTACTGCGCTTTATCTCAAACGCAGGCTGGACATGACTCGGCCCGGCCCAATAATTTCGGTAGTGGGTCGTGACACAACTCTATCTGGACTAGGTTCACGAAGGCCAGATATTTCCAACATTCTCATCCCGTGACAGCCGTCGCCAACAATCGATCCTCTGCATCCTAAAGCCTTATCCTCCACGGCTGCAACCTCACTGAACCCTTCATCAACGAGACCTCCGATACCCTGAAGTGGTCCCCCACGCCCAATGGAACCTTCACGATGGCCTCTGCCAGGACGGCGGCAAGAGGCACTGACTCGCCATCACCGTTGATCACTCCTTTTTAGCACCCCTACATCCCCAACAAATGGTCGATCCTCATCTAGAGAGCCTACCGTCGGAAGCTACCTACCGATGACTCCCTCACCTCCATCGGCTACAGCCTGGCGTCCAAGTGCCATTGTTGCACTTTGCACCAATCAGAAACAACAGAACACATCCTACTCGCCGGCGGTCTCGCCACTCAGTTGTGGTCCAGCCTTTCTTATCGCTGCAGCCAGGTTCTCCATACCGGGAGCTTCAACGATCTGGAAGAACAGAAACAAATTTAGGTACGAAGGTCACCAATACACCCCCTCTTAGCTGTTCAGGGAAGCCCTCCGGTAGTGTCTCCGAATCAGCAAATTGGATGGCGCCGTCCTAGTCCGACCGGCGAGCTTTTTGGTTGCTCCCGGTCTATTTCGATTTTGGTTTTTTGGTTTCCTTTGGCGCTTGGCGCATTTACTTATATAGGTTTCGACATTTTACATATAAATATATATATATATATATATATATATATATATATATATATATATATATATATATTTTTAATATATATATATATATATATATATATATATATATATATATATATATATATATATTATATATATATATATATATGTCTGATTTAAAAGGATAAATTATATTTTAATTATACTTTCAATATTGTGACTCATTTAAAATATATATGTATATATATATACTATTGCTAATTTTTAGACCTAATTACTACAAAATATACTTTACATATTTTATATTTTATTGGTTATTTAGATTGGCATACTTTTGGTAAATTTGAGGCTTATCATATCCACCTTGGTGACGATTGAAATGGTCGAATGAGCCGTTAGCGAAACGCAAATGCTACGGGGTATTCCCGTGCATTGAGGCATAAGCTATTAGCAATGTGTGGTTGCGTGATCAATTTTGAGACTCTATTTTCCTACCTTGCAACTTTAGTTTATTTTAGATTTTTAGAACCGGTTACTTGGCGTCCTGTATTTTAATTGCAGGGCACTCGTGCCTTCGGACTGGACTATTCCCAGTTTTTAGAAGATCACCGCAGCGTAGCTTAGGATTTTTATTATTCTTTATGTATTTTTATTAATATGTTCTAAGGGCATAAGCCCATTCTTCCCTTTCTTTCTCTGAGCCTTGTATTGTATAGTGTAGGAGTAGCGTAGCCTTTTCTATGTTTTATGTTGATAATATCGCACGTTAGTTTATCTACAAATGAAACCAAAAATGTTATTTTCTAAAAAGAAAAATAAAGGTTTTCTCGCATAAATTAGAACACTTTAGAAAATACAAGTTTTATATTTATATTAACAATCTCACGCTTTTATCATTAAAGGAAAAATATAGTTTTATATATTATTAAATATAAGTTTTCCCATAAATTGTGTTGCCTACTCTTTCTAAATAAAGTAAGAAAATTGCCTCTTTATACAAGTTGGAAATAGCGTAACGATGTTAGAGTAATTAATCGTTAAGTGTAATTATTAACCAAGAAAATTGACTAGGATCAATATTAGATATTGCAACTATAACACCCTAGAAATGGTTGTATTTAGATCTAAGTCGGGCTTTTAATTAATGTAGAGTTCAAGACCTAAGTCTAAGGTCGTATTTCATGTCTCCACATACAACATCAAAAACCAAGGCAAGTTTCATATTATTCAAAACTCGTATTTTAATTGATGATTAAATGTTCATTAAGAACATTGTATCAATACTTGACTCGCGAGATCCCTCTCGAATCCAATTGATTGCTTGATTGACTTATTGACTCATTGACTTGGGATTGGGGAGTAGTGTTAGCATCTGTGGTCAAAGCCACCTTATTGCCTCATTGTGGATAGCGGAAGCCCACCTCACTCGGGCTGAAGCTGGACCGTGTTCGTTAGAACACATATTGCCTCCATCTCCAGCCGGCCATGGGATGCTACACACTCAAAATACTATTACTGATTGTAGATTGCATCATTATTGCTTCCTTGATATTTTACTGCTTCATTGATTCATTATTGTTATTTAGAAAATATAAATAATGTTTCAAAACTGCTTCTTGCATCTCTTAATTGTTTAATTAAAATGCTGGAATTAGATGTTTCTTGCTCCCCTCCTGACTAGAGACCAACATTTTTAGGTGACTATTATGACGAGGAGATGCCTTATAGTACCTACTACAGATCTGACTTGAGCTCTGAGGAGTTAGTTGAACCCAACAGGATGTCACGCCCCGCTCCCGTAGGAGCGATCGTCCTCGCTAAGGCGTGATGCCGCACGGGCCTAGGTTGCGCCCGTGCAAGGCCAAGTCCAGAAACGGCCGATTTGAGTCTAGGCCACAGAGTCGCACAGAGTGTCCCCATTTGCAGCGGAAGTAAAAATAAACACAAGTAGAAGCAAATCCAAATCTCTTTATTGAATTTCAAGAAGTTTACAAGCGGCGCTAGGCCGATATTACAAATCGCTCAAGCTCTCTCTCTGAAAACATAAAAGGTGTGCCAAGTGGCTTACAACATGGAATGATACATGGCGATGTTCCAATACATTATGTCCTGTATAGGGTGCTTCAGCTTCTTGCAACGTTCCAAGGCCCCAGAGTTGGCTCCGCGCCTTGACACGTTCGATGGAAGCTCCGCACCCGCCGGCGTCTCCTGCTATCCTGCAAGCATACTGTGGGGTTATCAGTACATTGTTATGCACTGGTGGGGAGGCTAGCTCGCCCACAATGCCATCATTACCAAACACGTTCCATTTACTTTTGTGCATCTCTATCATTCATTGTCTTTCTAATCTTGCCTTAGGATCAGTTTCATAGCATATTACATAGCCTATCTCGTGTTACCGAACTCAAGTGTCGCATGAAAATACATGTACGACTTACCCATACTTACCGTCCGGCCTTCCCTGTTCAAGGTAACCCAAGTTAAACAACAATTCATGTATAATAACATAACACGATTCATGTACGCATTCAATATCGAGTGTGTGTCCATGTCTCGGGTTCTAGCACGTCGTGGGCATGTTCTAGTGTTACGATTCGAGCATGTTCAAGAGGCACATTTCAAGCATGTTCAGGCATGTTACATTTCGAGCACGTTCATGTTCAGGATGTTACTTTGCAAGCATGTTCAGGAGACACTTGTTCATTTAACTTAGACTACTTTGATTTCAATGCAAGAACTTGCACATGGATTGCCACCAGCATAGTCCACTTAATCTACATGCACGGGTCGCTGGCTTTACAAGCCATTTAGGACATTCCCCTGTGGCAATTCTTAACTTAGCGTAGGGTGATGGCTGGTACACCCCGTTAAGTCTCTTGAATATACCCTCCTACTTACGTCTCTTGGTGCCCAAGCCCGCACCCAAGCAGCCCGTAAGCGCCGTTGATTCCGCCTAGGCCGGCCACGGTTTATCCCCCCCAACGCCCGTGCCGCAGAATCCTTCCACACGACGGCCACGGTATTCCCCCCATCACCCGTGCCGTTTGTCCACGACCATTTCGTATTGTCTTGTCATTTTAACTTAGCGGCTATCTCCGAGCCGTAGGCTAACCCTTAGCTATAATGCGTTATCGACCAGGTTGGCGTCCGTACAGCGCGGGTAGCGAGCCCCGTTGCACGTGCCCATCATACCTGTCGATAGCGTCTTCCATGTCTCATCTTTCACGTATTCTTTCTTTTCTTTCTTTCTTTCACTTGTTCATTTGATTCATCGATTCATTCATGTATTCATTCATTCGTTCGTTCGTTCATTTGTTGATCCATTCATTCATGCATTACGCAACTCCCAGTGTGGGAGTCGCCTTGGCGACCTATCGGTCCCACAGCCTTTCAATGTTGCTAAATTCTACTCGGAGCGACTATGTTGATAGTCTTTCCGTTTCATTGTTGTAAACCATTCATTGTTTCATTGTTTGAACGTATAAGGGACATGAACGTGGGCTTGTACCTTAGCACGAGCGTAGAGCACGGTGCGAGCGTTTCTATAATTGTCGAGTTCTTTTCCATGTTCTAAACAAGCATGCAAGATGGGATTATTCCCTTAGCTAGGTGCGTTGGGTCATTTATTAGCATGCAAGATGTTATCGCCTAGCGATTCTCGTGAATGTGTCCGTATTGTTATGTGTCTAGGCTAAGCACAGACGGGTTCATCGGAGCCACCCACCTTAGCGATGTTTGCATTGGCCGAGTGATACTCCGAGCGCGCCTTTGGAAGTCTAAGTCTGGATTCATCTTGACGGGCCAAGGCAAGTCTGGCATCGGTTTGCATCGATACTTCATCGGGTCGAGGCAACTCTTCGGGTCGACGAGACTTCTTGAGTGCAGGTCATCCTATCATTCCTTAACTTGTGTCGTCGTGTTTCTTAGACAATTTCTTCGAACGGCTCTATCGTTCGATAGAATCGAACCATACTTGATATCTTTCTAAGTTCCGTGTCGCACGCGTTTGGTCGATTTTATTGAATAGCCTTTCATTCCTTTTATAGTTGATTGTACTTATTCAATTCAAGTGTTTCTTCGTCTTGGTTGTTATTTCTCTGTGTCACGGGACAGAAATATTCATACGAGGCACATTGTAACTCGTCAAATGCGGGGGTCGTAGGCTGAAGCAAACTCACTTTCGTTTATCTCGGTCATCGAGATGACCCGATTCGCTTTTCAAGCGTTCGTGTCCACGAAATCAGTATGATTTCTGCTTAGCGGGGTCGACCCAGTCTATGAAATTTTCGTCCGATTCAAGACTAAGTATTGCACTATCCTCGAGTATATCTTCCTATCAATGGTCCAATTCGTTATACCAACTTTTATTTGCACGATATCTATTCCATATCATTCACTTATTTAGGGCCAATCTCGTTGTCGTTCACGCACACTCCGCTTACACGTTTCTTTGATTCCGAGCCACGTTCGTACTAGTATCGATCCTTTACTTAACGCAATTTCAAGATCTTCGACACTCTCCCATTCCTCAAGTCTTGCTTGAACTCAATGTATCACTTGGCTGGATCGTGCACGCATTTCAAGCGTCCCCAAAATACATGCATTCAGCCAAGCCGCATGATAGAGAATTTGTCATTCTCACTCGAGTCGCATCGTGCACATACCCAGGCGTCCCTGAAATATATGCATGTCAGCCGAGTCTCGTGAGCAGGGTTTCCTATATTCGTGATTTACGCCATCTATCCGTGCCAATCCTCAAGATCAATCCTTCGATTGATAACTCATGAAACATGGCGTCTCGCCTACCCGCTAGGCCATCTTTTCGAGGCTAAGTCAATGTCAGGATTGGAATCATAGTTCCCCAACAATAATGCCAACACTGACCCCAATCCTAGGGTCAAACCAAAGTCGGTAGTACGGGGTTTTCTACCCAAGCTCGCGTCACTCAGATTTCTAAACATCGAGCACGATCACCTATTCGCATCAATGTATTCGTCGCACACCGCAACGAATTCAAATCCATTCAAATCACTAAATTGACATACTTCACATATCCATTCTAACCAATTCACGTATTCGATCACGAGTTCATCTAACTTGACAATATGTTGCGCCCCAATCTCATGCGAGTCCGATTATCCACGGTGGTTCATGAATCACCATGCAACGCTCCCATGGAATAATCATTCTCATCGGGGCGTAACTCTTGTTTGGGTCCAGACTAATTCATTTTCGATACGCGGATTGGACCTACTCAATCCTCAAGTTCGATTCTTCAAGCACACAAATCCATTCTTGAGTCACCTTCGCGTCAAACCACAAATCGAAGCACACAAATTGTTACGCCAAGCTAGGTCAATCACCCCCGCTGTATGAATCACCATACCAGCGCTCACGTGGAGTGATCGCCCTATTCGGCGCGACGCATGTACGAGGCTGGAGTTGCGCTCGCATAAGACAAGCATGTCGACGTTGAGGTTATTGTCGAAGTAAATCCAAGTATTTTCATTTTCATTCGAGCCAAGATCGATAGTCCATTCATCATTTCGTTCAACCAGAAAATCCACGAGCCACGTCTATATTTTCCTCGACGCATTTTAATATCCCGAGTATAGCATCCAACGGAACAATGACATTTGCACGATCGTCATTCGCCGAGTCAGAGTACCCCCGAGTTATCTCATATCGATCTTTGATACGCCTCAATACCATCGACGATATGCGTAACCTGACGATCTTCCTTTGCAACCAATTTCGAGTCATACGACGATGCCGTTGTCCGAGTTGGATATTCCACCATTTTATTTAATGTTCAAGATCAAGTTCATCTGCTATTCCTCGATCAAGACCATTTATTTCCATTCGTCGTTCCGAGTCATTTTTTAACATGCGTTACCCATTCACAAGTTGCCCAGCGACATCTCGTTCGGGACTTTTAAAGTCACGGCCAACTAAGCGTGACACGTTCTAAGGCTTTGCGCGATCGCATCGCCTCGACGACGTACTCGTTGTGTTTCGTAATCCTCAAGTTTCGCTCGAATGATTTTTTTTTTTCAAGAACATCCATACACCACTCGGATTCGAGCCACTCGACTAGTCGTCGACACTCATTCTTATTCTTATTCGAACCTATCACATACACCACTCGGGTTCAAGCCATACGGTCTAATCCTCAATCACGTTCGCGTCATGCGTAAAGATGTCCTTCAGATTCGTTCGACGAATCTCTAGCGTAATCGCTCACGTCACCTCAACGTACTAAGTCGTTCGCACTAATCCTCAAAATCCAAGCCAATCATTCGCGTACGCCTAAGCGTTAACTCGATAGCGTTCCTATCGATATACACTCAAAGTGTATTTCCGTTCTCGATCGAACGATACTTGATATCGCTCGCAACCCGATTGCACCCAAGAGTCGAGGTGCACGACACGCGGGCTAAGTTGTGCCACATAACCATCTCGTGCGGACTATATTTGAGTTTGCACGCTCACTTGCTAGGTCGACGCAAGACTAGTCAGGCACGCACGCGACATGTTAACTTAGCATATGTTCTCTATCGAGTCAAGTTTAACATCGTTCGACATTGTTAGCGTAAAGTTATTCAAGCAAGCCTTGTGTTTGCTAACTTCTAGCATTTTAGTTTTCCTTCGACTCAAGTCTGTCGTGGTTTGGCACAAAGGCCTTTGCCTATCGATCCCGTCCAACCGAGTACTTGTACGAGCTTTTGAAAATATTAGACTTATTGTATGGAACATCCCAAGGCACAACGAGAGAGAGCGTACACTTCTTTTTCCCACGATGAGCTTTCAATACTGAGAAAAACTGAAATAAAGTCCAAGGACGTACAGCCGTGCTCTGATACCAATCTGTCACGCCCCGCTCCCGTAGGAGCGATCGTCCTCGCTAAGGCGTGATGCCGCACGGGCCTAGGTTGCGCCCGTACAAGGCCAAGTCCAGAAACGGCCGATTTGAGTCTAGGCCACAGAGTCGCACAGAGTGTCCCCATTTGCAGCGGAAGTAAAAATAAACACAAGTAGAAGCAAATCCAAATCTCTTTATTGAATTTCAAGAAGTTTACAAGCGGCGCTAGGCCGATATTACAAATCGCTCAAGCTCTTTCTCTGAAAACATAAAAGGCGTGCCAACTGGCTTACAACATGGAATGATACATGGCGATGTTCCAATACATTATGTCCTGTATAGGGTGCTTCAGCTTCTTGCAACGTTCCAAGGCCCCAGAGTTGGCTCCGCGCCTTGACACGTTCGATGGAAGCTCCGCACCCGCCGGCGTCTCCTGCTATCCTGCAAGCATACTGTGGGGTTATCAGTACATTGTTATGCACTGGTGGGGAGGCTAGCTCGCCCACAATGCCATCATTACCAAACACGTTCCATTTACTTTTGTGCATCTCTATCATTCATTGTCTTTCTAATCTTGCCTTAGGATCAGTTTCATAGCATATTGCATAGCCTATCTCGTGTTACCGAACTCAAGTGTCGCATGAAAATACATGTACGACTTACCCATACTTACCGTCCGGCCTTCCCTGTTCAAGGTAAACCAAGTTAAACAACAATTCATGTATAATAACATAACACGATTCATGTACGCATTCAATATCGAGTGTGTGTCCATGTCTCGGGTTCTAGCACGTCGTGGGCATGTTCTAGTGTTACGATTCGAGCATGTTCAAGAGGCACATTTCAAGCATGTTCAGGCATGTTACATTTCGAGCACGTTCATGTTCAGGATGTTACTTTGCAAGCATGTTCAGGAGACACTTGTTCATTTAACTTAGACTACTTTGATTTCAATGCAAGAACTTGCACGTGGATTGCCACCAGCATAGTCCACTTAATCTACATGTACGGGTCGCTGGCTTTACAAGCCATTTAGGACATTCCCCTGTGGCAATTCTCAACTTAGCGTAGGGTGATGGCTGGTACACCCCGTTAAGTCTCTTGAATATACCCTCATACTTACGTCTCTTGGTGCCCAAGCCCGCACCCAAGCAGCCCGTAAGCGCCGTTGATTCCGCCTAGGCCGGCCACGGTTTACCCCCCCAACGCCCGTGCCGCAGAATCCTTCCACACGACGGCCACGGTATTCCCCCCCCATCGCCCGTGCCGTTTGTCCACGACCATTTCATATTGTCTTGTCATTTTAACTTAGCGGCTATCTCCGAGCCGTAGGCTAACCCTTAGCCATAATGCGTTATCGACCAGGTTGGCGTCCGTACAGCGCGGGTAGCGAGCCCCGTTGCACGTGCCCGTCATACCTGTCGATAGCGTCTTCCATGTCTCATCTTTCACGTATTCTTTCTTTTCTTTCTTTCTTTCACTTGTTCATTTGATTCATCGATTCATTCATGTATTCATTCATTCGTTCGTTCGTTCATTTGTTGATCCATTCATTCATGCATTACGCAACTCCCAGTGTGGGAGTCGCCTTGGCGACCCATCGGTCCCATAGCCTTTCAATGTTGCTAAATTCTACTCGGAGCGACTATGTTGATAGTCTTTCCGTTTCATTGTTGTAAACCATTCATTGTTTCATTGTTTGAACGTATAAGGGACATGAACGTGGGCTTGTGCCTTAGCACGAGCGTAGAGCGCGGTGCGAGCGTTTCTATAATTGTCGAGTTCTTTTCCATGTTCTAAACAAGCATGCAAGATGGGATTATTCCCTTAGCTAGGTGCGTTGGGTCATTTATTAGCATGCAAGATGTTATCGCCTAGCGATTCTCGTGAATGTGTCCGCATTGTTATGTGTCTAGGCTAAGCACAGACGGGTTCATCGGAGCCACCCACCTTAGTGATGTTTGCATTGGCCGAGCGATACTCCGAGCGCGCCTTTGGAAGTCTAAGTCTGGATTCATCTTGACGGGCCAAGGCAAGTCTGGCATCGGTTTGCATCGATACTTCATCGGGTCGAGGCAACTCTTCGGGTCGACGGCTCGTTTTGAGTCGTTGCACACGCCGTTTGGATCGGCGTTCCGCTAGGGCGGAGCGGGTCGTTACACAGGAGGCCCAAGAGCACCAGTAGTATTGTAGTTTAATTTTCTTTGTTTAAGGAGTGGTAGTAAAGACTAGTTGTAATAACCTAAGCATTTCCTTGCTTGTGTGGTTGATTTTAGTTAGACTTTCAGTTTTAAATAAAAAGTTTTTAAATTTGTCACTACCACATTTTTGGCTTGGGAGTATTTTGGTCATTTTGACTTTTTGGTAATTTTGAAATTTTATTAATTAAATATGTGCTAATTGTTTAGTTGAGACTTGACCTAGAATCTTAGCCTAATCTAGATTAGCCTTGAGCTTAGAATCTTGATTAGGATAACCTACTAAGTGACAAGATTAACAATATCTAGATATTTCTAAGTAGGATATTTTCTCCTTAGGATATTTGTGAAAAAGAAAGCCTTAGAACTAATTAAACCAATAGGAGGACTTGAAATTGGGTGAAGAAGCCCTAGCCACTCATCTACATCTAAAACCTAACCCTAATTCATCTAGTGGCAGCCAAAAATAGTAATCCCCCTCCTATAAAGTATCCTTAAGAAATCCTTGCCTCTTTTTACATCTACATAGAACCCTAACTTGTTCTTCCCCAAATTCCTTCCCCTTTATCCAAATTGAGTCTAAATTGAGTCAAATCAATTGCATCATCATCCCCAACAGTAGAGAAGACTTGTGGGGGCTTGCTAGCAAGGGTTTGAAGTGATTTGACCATTCCATTTGGAGAAGAATACCTTCCCTTTCCTTATTTTCATTGAGATATACTCTCAATAGGTAAATGCCATAAAACCTATATTAAATCCTGTTTTCTTTTCATTGATGCATGCATATAGGTATACCCTAGCTGTAGAATTAGTTTGGTGCAAAATAGTGTCCATTTCGTGTCCGTATCGGACACGTATCAGTGTCTTTAAATGGGTGTTTGATGAAATGCTTGTTAGAAATTAATATTGCTAATTTCAAATTCTAATTAAACAAATTTGTAGATTAATATGTGAATAATCAAAATCGTGTTAACTGAGCTAACTTCTAGGGTTTTTTCGTGTCCAAAATGGACATGGGAATGCTGTACGACACTGCGTGCGGATCCCCTGCTACCCGAGTGTCCCAGTGGACACGCCACGCCACGTGGCGGCCTGCCACTTGGTCAGAGGGTCGGGACAGTGACTGACAGGTCACCCCCAAGCCACTCTCGACCTCGTGTCGTATTGGACACGTAATTACATGCACACACGATTTGCAATGTACTATGCAGTAGCAAATTTGTCCACTGACACGCACTTTGTGTCACACAAGGACACGTCATGGACACTGTGCAGACACATCAGCACGAACCTTGACACCTAGGCTACCTATTGGACATGTACACGTGAGTCAATATGGAGTATGTCGTGTCCTATAGGGCTCGACACCTCAGCACGAGCCTGTGCACAGACAGGTTCTGATGCCATGTTTTCTCGTATCTGTACACTTCGTGTCCACTCATGTGGACACGAAATCCTCCCCCCTGACACGTATACAAAGTATATACCCCTGTACACTTGTTTCATGCTTTTAATTCGAAGTTGTTGTTAAATTGGTTTTCGAAATTAGGACTTTACATGTATCAGTCAGAAATTGAGTTTGGGTTTAAATGAATTAAAAGTTAATATGTGAATCTTAATTCTGAGAATTTAAAATACAGTGCATTGTTAATGTCCATGCAATGAGGTTGAGTGTTTAACTGTTGGTATAGTTTTGAATCTTGGGCTTTTTATTGAGAAATGAATTCGAAAATAAAAGACTAAATGTAGGGTTGCAATTATGTTACAGTGAACTAAATTGGGGATGGGAATTTTGAATAAGAAAAACTGAGAATGTGTTGATGCACTGTTATCTGAATAATGTTAACTTAAGTGAGTTTGGTTGTTGACTATATGTATAACTTAAGTTTTCATTGAACATGTTGACTGATACCTTGTTTTCATTGCTAATAAGGAAACCTGAAAACAAATAGTAACCTGTAAATGTTTAACACATTTGCCATGTTAACATTTGCCTTAAATTGCAGTCCTTAGCCTACTGTGCACACCACCGCAGTTGTATAACACACACTCACTCTCTTAACCCCCCTTTCCTTCTCTCTCTCTCTCTCTCTCTCTCTATATATATATATATATATATATATATATATATATATATATATGTGTGTGTGTGTGTGTGTGTGTGTGTGTGTGTGTGTGTGCATATATATATATAGCTTTCTATATATCTATGTATATGAATATGTGAATGCTATGAGGATGTATCCATATGTATAGCTATAGCTATATTGATGTGGTTTATACATATGTAAATGGATATTGTGGTGGTAGGATGGTAGTGGATAAGGAGAAATGTCTTGTGTATTGTGTTATGCATGATATATATTGTATATACAATAGGTTATGTTTTGAGGATAGGATATATGGGGACATAAGTGATATTGACATATAAGGTTAGGGGATTTGGATAGTGTATGTTTGGGATATACCAAGTTACCATCTAAATAGTCTATTTTAGTCTAAACCCTAGATAGCATGTTTGACCGAAAACCCTAGATGGGCTTTTGACCAAGTTTGACTAAGTTGACTAGAGTTTGACATAGTTGACTAAGATTGATCTAGTTGACCAAACCCTAAGGTTGACCCAGTTTGACTAGATGATGACTTGGGTTGACCCAGAGTTGACCAAGTTTGACTTTGACCTAGATTGACCTAGAAATTATATAGATTGCATTATAAATTTTATTTAGCTTATTTTAAACACATTGTGACCTGTGTTGCTCTAAATAGGACTCATCTACTCTGTCTGGACATCTATACTTACCAAATACTCAGGATATCAGGCGAGTACATTCTCTGACCGTTTAATACTTGTTAGAACTTATATTCCTGCTTTAGATTACTTTCCTTGATGCTGTCACGTTGGTAACACGGATTGGTACTATATGGATCTTTTCATGAGATGTTATCCCTCTCGGGAGCATCAGATACTTCTTGTCATGTGTATTTCACTTACATCATGTATCTACATGCTTTCACTATTCATGTATACTCTTATGATTCATGTACTCTCATGTTCACAGAATCCTCATGAATTAATTTTACGTGCTCTCGTTTATGAGGTAGTAAAATCATAAATCTTAACATAACTTGTCTAGATCCTTGTGTATTGATTGGGGATGGGGGAGTAGAAATAGTCATGTGAATAATTCCAAAGTAGAGTAGTCATGAATCAACTCTGTAGTATAGCCATGAATCATTTCCAGCTGTTCACATGTCTATCTTGTACTCTGACTCACTAGTCACTAATAGTTCTTTACTTATAGTAGATATTTTCATTACAGTTATCTCTTTTACTTCATGTATATTCTTTTAGTTATTCATGTATCTTACTCTATTGCATGTTTATTATCTTCTGATATGATATGAACTGCGTGAGATGTATTATGCTCGTTTCTGTCCTGACTGGACCTGTTGATATATTGCAGAGGATGAGGATGAGGCTTTCTGCACCACCTATTATGGAGCAGCCCTAGACGACACTTACGAGCTGGACTCTCAGGAGGATCCAGCTCTAGCTGTTGATATCACCCCTACTGCCTAGACTAGTTTAGTTAGGCTTTATCTTACTTTGTGTTGTCATTTGAGACTTGAGTTGTATTATGTTTTGTTGTTATTGTGTCGTATAGACACTTAGACTCATTTCCCTTTCTGTTGTACTTTCTTTGAGATTATCATATCTATCTTATCGCACTGTTATCCATCTTTAGATTGTGATTGAGATTGTACCCATCTTATTGTTCCTTCGTGCGAAGAGTATATCTTGTGCAGCTATACTTATACTGTGTTAGATGTTGTGACCTAGGACAGCGTTCTACCGCCGACACTGCGGCGTAGGCTGGACGTACCCACTTCTCGTCACCCTACACTGGGTGTGGGTCGTGACAAAATTCCTGTATTTTAGAATATTATGCATTGTGTTACTACTGATTAATACAACTTACTGCCACCGTCTCACAATAGTGCAGGCTGGGCGTGATCCGACTGGACCCAGAATCTTGGGATCGTGTCGTGACAATATTCTTCTTCTTTACCTGGAGAAAAGTCAAATTTCTCATGGGACATAGCAAGATATATAATATACAAGCGTATTATACAGTTTAAGTAACATGCATGAAATGGACAAGAATAAAACTATAGAATAACAATGAGAATAATAGAAATAATGGTAAAGTACGAGAGACAGATAATGAAGTGACATAGAACAACGTGGAAAGAAGAGTGGCTACCAAGAAAGTAAATAAATGATACCGCATCCCAGCGAGGTATTTACGGCCCTATAGAGAGTAGCCCAGTGAGGAACTCCCAATTTATAGTAAGTCTCTAACGTAGCCCAGTGAGGGGATCTCAAGTCAATATTGGTCAAGTAGCCATTCCTAGTATTGTTCAAGGGTCATGTAAAGTCAAGTCAAGTCAAGTGGTCAAGTCAAGTCCAGTCAGGTCAAGTCAAGCTCGCACTCACTAAGATGATCCATATAGGTGATATACAAAAATAAGTACGAGTCATATAACTAGTAAACTGAGTATATAGACTGACAATAGGAAAAGAAACAATAAAAGATAAGCATGTATAAATAAACTGTACATATTGGCAAGGTATACTTGCATGGGTTCCCAAGAAACAAAGTTGTGAATCTGATCACGAATCCAAAGTAGCAATATTTGGTGGCCCATGCAGGTCTACGTTAATCACTTCGGTTACGTCACTGTGCCATCGTGAGCCTGCGAATAGGATTAGACACTTAGGATCTCATCCACATGTCTTGACTCATTACTGATCTCTAATCCTTGATTTCATTGAATCCTTGATTTGTACCTTGCTTGAAATTCTCCCAACGGCTAAAATATTTTTCTTTGATTAGCAGTTAAGATAGACTCTCAAGAAAGGAACAATGCTGCACTGAACACTCCACCGGCTACAGGAGGCTCTTTCACGTACATGACTCCACCGACACAAGAAGGCCAGTTCACTCATGCGAGTAATCAACCGCAATTCTCGAGATTCTGCAGAGGCGATATTCTACCGCCTCCACAGTTTCCTCCGCAGACTCCACCACCAGCACCCGGTCTGCCACCAGCATCTGTTCCACCGCCAGGGGTTCCACGTCCAGTACCAGCCATGCACCCAGCACCAGCAATGCATCCAGCATTTGCCATGCACCCACCACCGATGATGTATCCAACCTCGATGATGTATCCAGCACCTGCTCTGCCTCCGCCACCGGCACTGGACAGCCTCACCCTCCTGGGAATTTTCCAGCAGCAGGCCAACATCTTTCGCGATACTTTGAGAGAGGTTCTTCATACTAGAGATGCTCCGCGACAGCGCCCGGGGAATCCCAAGCACTTCATGGACTTTAGGCCTATACCGTTCCATGGGACAGAGGGGATCGTCTACACTGATGAATGGCTAGAGAACGTGGAAAGGTATCTGAAGATGGCCCGAGTTCCAGAAGAATTGAAGATTGAGTCAGTCAGTGGACAGCTTTTCGACATCGCACGGACGTGGTACCAAGGCGAACCCCGATTTTTTGCTCCAGACGTGACTTGGGAGGAGTTCAAGCGACTGTTCAAGAGGAAATTCTATCCATACGTAGCACGAGAAGCGTTGGTGAGTCAGTTCGAGCATTTAGAGCAGGGCAACCACAACGTTGATGAGTACACATCGGAGTTTTCTCGTCTCAGCCGCTTCGCAGAGAACTTGGTCAGCACTCCTGAAGACAAGGTGCTACGATTCAGGAAAGGACTGTCTCACGAGATTCGTCTAGCCATTGCCACCAGTCGAGCCACCACTTACGAGGAGATTCTAGAGGTCGCCCAAGCTGTAGAAGAGGAGCTGAGTCACAAGCCAAAGAGGAATCGAGACACACTTGGAGGAGACAACAACCAAGCAGCACCGGCAAAACGTCCCAACACTTCAGGGAAGACACCAGCGCAGCAGCATCAGCAGCAACCACAAGCAGCCCCACGCCAAGTCCAAGACATTCCCATCTGCCAGCATTGCTCGAAGAAAGGCCACACTCAAGAAAATTGCCACAGCAGATTAGGGTTGTGTTGGACTTGTGGATCCAACCAACACTTGTCTCGCAATTGTCCGAGGAAGAACGCAAGTGCCCCACCACTACCAACCACAGGAGGGCGAATTTTTGCCACGATCACAGAGGGTGCGGCGACACCACAAGGAGCTAATAGTGGAAATTTTCAGTAGAGATTTGCAGTTATAGCATAGATAGATCTATATTTTTAAATTGAATTGTTTAAACTGAATTTCTGTCATTTCTAGATTTTTTTCATTCTAATGGATCGCGGTTCATAAAATTTCGAGGACGAAATTAATTTAGGGGGGGGTAGACTTGTGAGCCCCATCTGTATTTATCCTCTCTTATTACTATTTAGTTATTTATCCTCTTTATCATTTTTTGTTTAGCTTCATGGTTCACAATTAACAATTATACATGATGATATGGATAAATATTCAAGGTAAAGCTTTGTCTTACAAAACCAAATACTGCCAGGGACTTTTGTGTAAAGTTTTGATTTTAAATACTATTGGTACTCGTAGGGAGTCTGTACTCCTATTTTGATTCAAATACAGTTTAGTTTTAAATCATCAGATAAACTCAAATCCGATTCAAACCAATTTGAATCCCTCTGGGACTATCCCGATCACCTCCCTGCCTTGATATATATATATATATATATATATATATATATATATATATATATATATAGAGGATGAGGGAGGTGAGGTGCCACCCTATGGAGGGTGTCTACTTGTCACCCCCCACATGCTATCATCATGCACCCATGTGCATGATGATAGCATGGGGGGGTGACAAGTAGACACCCCCCCGTGAGGTGGCACCCTACCTCCCTTATCCTCTCTCTCTCTCTCTCTCTCTCTCTCTCTCTCTATATATATATATATATATATATATATATATATATATATATATAGATGGTTTCTCTTGCGTGTTCTCTACAAACCCTAGCAAACCCCATAGCCTTCTGCCATCAAGGAGTCGAGCAGAGTTCTAGCAGGAAGTTGTGTGGAAGCAGGTACACCTTCATCTCCCCCATGCTTTTAATACTCTGTCCTTGCATAACAATAGTATAGGAGAGTAGGTGTTTGATACTTTTTCCCATAGATGCACAACTGTTAGGGAGAGGGGTGCACCATGTGACCGAGACTCTTGTAGCCTAGTAGTAGTACCTACACAGTTGCATTGGGAACAGGTCTCCAGTTAGCTCGGCACATAGGAAAGCAGGGACCTACTCCTATAGGCTTGATTACCAAACAGAGTTAAAACACTATAGATATTTGCCACCAACTCAGGGAACAAGATATGTATCGAATTCTCATAACCTGTGTTGCAGTTATCCTTTGTTCATGGGTACATATGTCTGTGAGTAGTTCGATTTCCACCTGCATATATGTGCCTATATTGGATTTAAAATCCAGCCTTGCCTATACCTTGTATCAGGGCAAGTCACTACTAGCCTGGAAATAAAACCCTGCAGACATAACAGATCTTTAAAGCACTGATTTTGCTGTGTACACAAGCAAGATCATAGGTTTAATATCAGGTTTATAACAAGTACAACATCTGCCAGGTATGGATCAGGGCACCCACAAGAGTTCCTTGTGTTGTCCCACATCACTGGGTATATCCTTGCACCCCTGTGTTGTCCTGGGAACCCCAAACACCCTAGCCTGCAGGCTGTGAGCAGGACAGAGTCATTAAGGGATGGGGGCAGGCCTATTCGAATGTCCCTATAACCTTAGTTGAACCTGGAACACTTTTAATACTAGATCTCTCTACACATAGGAGAAGTCCTTTACAGTGTTGTAGAAGGAGTACCCAAGTGAATGGTTATGTAACCAGAAGGTATTATCCTTTGAGTACCTTGTGGATTTCAGTTGTGACAAGAGTTGTATTCCAGACTTAGAAAGAGGATGGACTGTTTTAGGCACCAGGTAATGCAACAACATGGGTACCCATGTTGGTACCAAGGACTTCAAGAGTTGGTGTGCTCTGGACAGTAGGATAAGGTTATAGAGAACATGCCCATTTAGGCTATAGGGCTGTCCCAATCAAACTAGAGTAACCTAGGATAGCCTCCTATTTGATTCCTGAACTTAAGAACCTGTCAATGGGACCAACACACTAGGAAATCAGATACCAAGGTGGCAGGTCCTGAGAATAGGACAGCACCAAGACAATACTGCTGGATATTGTCTGGGACCTATTCCTGGTTCTATGATAAACAAGGAATGTGCCCACTGGGTTTCTGGGATGTGCCCACTGGGTTTCACTAGAGATTTTCTAGGTGTTCCCATCTTGAATCAGTAAATACAGGCATGTGAACTCCTGTATTCTTGAGTTTCAGATGGACAATTGCCCTATGGAGAAGTTGGGACACCAGTAGGCAAATCTGAACAGGGGTCCTGAGCATTAGGAAAAGTGAGTAGTAGGCTTGGGTTCAACCTATACTATGGTGCTATTTTGAGGCCAAAAACCTGAGACAGGTAATATCAACCAAGGCTGATTTCATACCCTAAACATGAGTCCACCACACACACCCGGTAGAGGGAACCAGCCCCAAAACTGAAGCCTAAGGTTACTATCAAAGGGGGGTCAAAATCATGGGGTAAATGGCAGGGACAGACAGTTAGAGTGGAATAGCAGATAGGACTTAGGTGTTAGACCCTGCACATAGGAAAGTCTGAGACCAGTGTGTGTATCAGATTCAAGAAGACACCAGGAGGGGTAGCCTATATACCAAAGGAGTAACAGGAAGTGGGAACCTGTTTGCCTAGAGACAGGGTTGGACTTTGTGGAATGTTGCATAAAGACTCCCTGCCCAAGTGTGACAGGTTGGTTGACTATGACACAGATTAGTACTCAGGAAAACCTTAGTTGAAGGGTCCCTTGCACCAGGAAATAGAAAATCAGATCAACCTATAACAGGGATACCACAGGGAAATAGGATAGACACTAAGCAATGAAACAAATTTGTAGATAGAACACCAACCTTCATGTTAAATTATATATTGACTATGTGATTCATCGAACAGGTTATTTGGACATCGATATGGATTCTGACCCGTATCCACAGCTCAGGATCAAAGGCAAGTATACCTTGCCTTTCTATACAGCTTTATTTGCATGCACTGTCTATTATTTTTATCCAGTTTTCTCATATTATTGCCATGTATCTTTTCTATCAAGCTTGTAAAGTTTATCATTGCTTTAGACAGTGTTCACAGTTAGCCTTGTTTCTTATTGGTCGTGCCTTGATTGAGTCGTGCCTCCGTGTCTTGAACCTTGAAGCTAACCTGCGAGACCACGATAGGGACGAGGGTTAGTAGTTATTGATCCACACCTGCGAGTCCACACTAGGGACGAGGGTGATGCTAGCCTGCGAGTCCACACTAGGGACAAGGGTTAGTAGTAGATGCTAGCCTGCGAGTCCACACTAGGGACGAGGGTTAGTGGTATAGGGTTACGCCTGCGAGTCCACACTAGGGACGAGGGTGATGCTAGCCTGCGAGTCCACTCTAGGGACGAGGGTTAGTAGTAGAGGCTAGCCTGCGAGTCCACATTAGGGACGAGGGTTAGTAGTTCAAACCTGCGAGTCCACGCTAGGGACGAGGTTTGAGTATTCGTTTCGGCTATCCGTTGACATCTTGACATGAGTTCTCTAGTTCTTGTTCAGCAGTTCATCTATGTGTAGACAGTGTATAGTTTCGTGCTTTATTCATTACTCAGTTTTACTTGTTTATCCTGTATTTTTCTCCATGCATAATAAACTGTTAGAAAGGCTCATTTTTATGTATCTTGCTAGTCCTCTGAGGACCTGATGATCTCTTCAGGTTAGCCAAGTTTGAGTTAGGAGCAGACCAGAGGGTTGAGCCAGCATCAGATCGCATCGCTTGCACTTGAGGTGGTCTAGATTAGCAGTTTTTATTCAGTTAGTTACTCCATGTATTCTTTTATTTTCTTCCGTCTATTGGTAGTGGATTTGTGTCCACCGGACGTGACAGTGATTCTTGATATTCAGTTTATTTATTATTATTCAGTTCATGTCTTTTTATTGATCTTGACTGTGACATGATTATTTCTGTAGATGAGATATAGTTTTCCCGTGATACTAGATTGACGTGACTTGAATATAGACAGCGTACTACCGCCGACACTGCGGCGTAGGCTGGGCTTGGACACGTTTCGTATCCGAAAAGCGGATGCGGGTCGTGACACAATATTTCGAGAGCCTAAATTAAAATATTAATGAACAAATTACTAATCTAGAATTTATTATACATGCACAAAGTATATTTACTTATTTACTTACACACACACACACACACACACACACACACACACACACACACACACACACACAACTACCAAGGAAAGCTAGATGCTAGAGGTAGTCTCTAATTTATTAAATAGAAATTAAGGTGAGTCACTTAGCCCTCAGATCAATAAAACTATAATAATAATAATTTACATATGTCTACTAGGTCCCTCTTATAGGCATAGGCTATAAGTGTTGCCCCTTTTTCAGTCTTCTTTGCATAAATGACATCGATACATTCTAAGGGTTTTTTTTTGCTAATAATGGCATGTCTACCTATTAAACCTAGCGTTTTATCCTCAAAATTATAACTAAATAAACATATACAAGTAAACTAACTCATATGTCCTAAATGACAACTTTGATAGGATACTGGGTGTACAACTACAATATTCTCAAGCATAACCCAACTAATGTATTGAAATAACCTATAATGTAAAGTAAACATAATTTATAAAATCCAATTTTAATATTTAAAAAATTAGAACTAATATTTTCTAAAAAAATTTATCTTGTCATAAATATCCTAAAATTAATGTCACAAATGTTTACCTTCTCTAACATTAATTTTCTAGGTCACATTGGTACAACTATTTGTTAATTCATATACCAAACTATATGCACCTAAAATTTATGAACAATAAAATTATATATATATATATATTTTATATATATATATATATATATATATATATATATATATATATATATATATATATATATATATATATATATATATATATATATATAAAGTCTGAATTTAGATTTTTGTACTCTGAGTTTGAGGCCTAAAAATCCAATTTAACATGTCATAATTCATGGTTTTTAAGTCTATATATACGGGTTAATATGTTATTAAGTTGTACAAAAATTACGGCGAAAGAAACATGCATATATTGCTCTCAACATTTACATATGTGCAACACACAATAATTAATTTCATAATTATGTAACCATGAAGAATACCATTTTAATATATGTTTTAATTAGGTGATTAGGGTTTCTACCTATGTCACGACATGCCAAGGGAATCCTAGAACTACTTTACAAATTTTGGAGTCGAGAGGGAAGGGGATACTTACTTAAAAGGAAGTTAGATTCCAACGAATCTGATTGGGAACACTTCAGTCCACTTTGGTTGTAAGGGGTGTTCGGAGGGGGAAATAAAGTCCTACGACCTTGACACTCTTCCTCTAGCAAGACAAGACACCAAGGTACCTTCTAGGCTTCCTACTTGGGTGCTACGCCTTCGTGGTTGATCGTCGGAGCGCTCCAAAATGGTCGAAGTTTCAGCCAAGGTGCATAGAGCTTCCACTAGTTTGTAGAAGGCTTAGGGGCTGGAAAATTAGTGAAAATGAAGGAGAAATGGAAGGGGAATGAATTATAGCATGTGGAGAGGTTTGTGGAGAAGTGGACTAACGAATAGGGAAGTGGGACAAGTAGTTTTGGTAAACTACTTGGAGGTGGGGATAAGATAAGATATCAGCATACGTCTTGGCACCATTAGCAACAACATGGATCCTGATTTCCTTGGCTAAAACCTGTCAAAATTTACGGGCTCGGGCTATTGAGTTTTTGACCATATAGTCAGCAAAGCGACTGAGTCTGTTAAATTCAGCAGCATACCCGTTAACAGTGCGGTCGCCTTGCTTAAGATTATGGAATTGTCTCTCTAGTGACTCTCTAGCAACGTCTGGGTAGAATTTTTTCTTGAATTGCTCCTTGAAGTCATCCCAATTTAGGTTGGGTTTAGCCAGCCTTGCTTCATTCCTGAACCAAGCCCGAGCTATGTCTTGGAGTTGGAGTCCAGCAGCTTCTACGCTAAGTCTCTCAGAAAGTTGACAAACCCACATAATTCTTTTTATGTCTTCTAGCCATTCATCAGCATAGAGTATGCCTTCGGTGTCCTTAAACTTCTGAGGATACAACTTCTTAAAATCTAAGATATTCCCTTCTAGGTGGAGTGGGTCCCTGATTAGTGGTCTGACTAGTCTCTTTGTCCCTTGCGACTAACGCCATTAACTGAGCATTCCGCAGGCCCTCTTTCATGATAGCATTTTGCTCATGCTGGGCCTTAACTTGGGCCCTCTGGGCTTCAATCATTCCTCGGAGTAGTTCGAAGAGTTGAGCTCCTCCTATAGATATATCCTCAGGAATAGGATTGGTCTTCTGAGGTGGCTGAGAAGGATTTGCGTCAATCCCCTCAAGATTGTCGGGATAAGAGGAAGACAATCCTTTGGAAATGATTACCTTCTTTCCCCTATCATTCTGGAAAGATAAGGAAGAGATGAGATTCAAAGAAGGAATATGATAATTTTCAAGAAGAGCAAAGAAATCATAGATATTCAAGAGTCACTTTGGGAAAATTCCTAACCGATGATTGAGTTTTCTAATTTTGAATTCATCTAGAATATTGTAGGCTCGTAGTGGCACGACGTACCACTACGACTTCACACTAGTTGCGAAGACGAGACCTGCATGGGCCACCATAAAAACGTGTCACGACCCGCGTCCGCATGGATACGGGGGCGTGAGGCACGCCCAGCTTACGACACAGAAGTGACGTAGCGCGCTGTTCTAGCAAGTCAAGCAAGCTACTCAATCACAGAAACTAAAGCGATACAGATAATAAGGAAATAACCATATTTTCTCTTAAAAAATAATCAAAAAGTCTGATCACAAATTTATTACAACACTAGGAAAAATTACCCGAAGATAAATCCGGTAGCAGCTAATAGAATCAAATTAGAAAAGTAAAACTAATGAATGTAAAATATAACAAAGCCTTCCAGGGATTTGCTTCGTCCTACCTCATCAGAAGTATATCTAAAATATTAACGATCCAATCAGGAAAGAAGAAGTACATCCAAACAAATGTCGTACAATACAAAATAAAGCAACAAAATAAATATTGTGACTGAAAACAAGTAACGTATAGTAAATATTGAAATATAATGTAACATATAACAATAATGACTAAGACAGTAACCATGATCAAGAATAAACACAACTATGATCTATTTGTTGAAATATCTGTTCAACATATGGTCGGCTAGGTAATCTAGCACATCCGAAGATGGCTGTTAACGATGGAAATACGACACGAGCTACGTGAGTTGTATGTGTGCTATTTACGATATTAACGGTAATATGGGTGTGACCACATATCTACTTGTCATTTTTCCTCCAGTACAAGACACGAACAACATGATATGAAACATGAAACCCAAATAATAAACGCAAGTCATGATCGATAATCCCAATCATAATCGATAAACATGATCACGTTTCTAAACTATGTCGCGATATGAAACATATCATGACGTCTAAACAGCAAATAAAATATTGCATTATAATGTATAGAAAAACATAAGTCGGGAGTGTACTTGCCTCAATTAGTTGGAGTCGACATGCACGACACGAACGTGTCCACACAGAATGACTTAGAAGTTAAATTACAACAAATGATCCCAAACGATGAAACAGACCGTTCAATTAAGTCCAGAATAGTCCAAATAGTCCAGCTTGATATATGGAAGTCCAAATTTGAAAATCGATACGATTATCGAAAAAAGAAAACGATTTGAATAGTCATAATCGCGATTTGACCAAATAGGCTAAAAGGAGAATTGATTAAGGAATTTAGTCAAATATATAGCTAATAATATTTAGATAATATACTATTTAGAAAGTATTTAGAATTTTCTAATATTATTTGAAGGCTGGGGGAATATATTAATTATAATGCAAGCCCAAAAACGAAATAGTTAAATTATTATTTAGGGTCCAAAGCCCATGGTTACCATATAGGAAAAAAATTTAATAGTCGTAGGCCAACATTTAGACCAAAATAGACTATTCACTTTAGGGTAGGGGCGAGCATTCGGTTAATTCGGTTCCAACAGAACCGAATAACCGAAAACCGAATTCGACCGAAAATCGAATAAGCAAAACCGAACCGAATTTGTCCATAACTGAATTAAACCGAACCGTATCTCTTATTCGGTTCAATTTTCGGTCCAAAACCGAATAATGCTCACCCTACTTTAGGGTCCAAACACAATTAAGTCATGTAGGGCTTGAAGCCCAATAAAACTCTTAAACTGGTAATGTAGGGCTTGAAGCCCATTTTGTGTGTATACAATATAGGGCTCATGTATGTATATATATATATATATATATATATATATATATATATATATATATATATATATATGGAAACATTTATGAAAAGCCCAAAAAACGAAAAAGTTTTATGAAAAACCCACCGCGCAAAAACATTTCATCGCGTGCCCAAAATTAGCAAAAAATATATAAAGAGGGTTCCGAATGACCTTTTTGCCCTTCCTTCTAATTTATTGAAAACACCCACAAAACTACTCTTAAAAAAATATTTCGATACTTCACCTTCTTCCATACGCTGCTCACTTTCGAATCTAGGTTTTCTCCTCAAAAACTCATCAAAAAATTTTGGAAAGACTGAGACAAACGACAAAAGTGCTAAAACGGAGGTCCAAACATCATTTTTTTGCGATTCTAAAATTTTGGAAGGCCGACAAATGGTGAAGCGGTTTATCTCAGGCTTCTCTAAGATACGCTCATTTTGCGACAAACCAGGCCTCGTTTCGACCTCCCAGTCAAAAGTTATGGCCCTCCAAAATTTCAACTGACCATAAAATGCAGGAGAATGGTCATTCTCCGTGTTAGAACACGAAGAATGTTAATTTCGCATGAGGGTGGCCATTCTCCATGTTAGTAACACGGAGAATGGCATTCTCTGTCTTAATTTACACGGAGAATGGTCATTCTCTGTGTTAGTAACACGGAGAATGACATTCTCCGTCTTAATTTACGGAGAATGGCCATTCTCCGTGTTAATTTACACGGAGAATGGCCATTCCCAGTGTTAAAACGTAGGAGAATGACCATTCTCCGTGTAATTTAGTACAGAGAATGGCATTCTCCGTGCTAAATTATACGGAGAATAGCCATTCATTCTCCGTGCTAAATTACACGGACAATGGCGGCCATTCTCCGTGTTAAATAACACGGAGAATGGTCATTCAAATGTTAAAACACAGGAGAATGACCATTCTCCATGTTAGAAACATGGAGAATGTTATTCTCCATTGAGAATAACTATTCTTCGTGGTATATCGAAGGAGAATAGTTGACAGAAACCTAATTTTTTATTTTTTTTGTTTTGTGTAATAGTTGACAGAAACCTAATTTTTTATTTTTTGTTTTGTGAAAAAATTTGACATGAATAAAGATTCAAGAGTTTTCGTTCTTCTTTCAAAACGATGCTAACTCTTATAGAAAAGAAGAAGATCTTCTCTCCATAATTGACCTAATGGTCAGAAAAGAAGAAGATGAGCGATGATCGGAGTTCGACTGAAAAAAAAAGCACGGTGAACTACGAACGATCTTTGCGATCTCTGCTGAAGATGAGAGCAATGGAATTCAGATCTCTCGTGAAGAAGAAGAAGACAAGAATCGCAATCCAAATATGAGTTTATGTAGAGGGGTAGTTATGGTATTAATTTTGTAAATACAGAGCATCTAAAGGGAATCTTGGAATACTTAACGTGGAAATATATAATTCTGGGCATTTCATAAACCCATCCTGCAGGTGAATTTTTCATAAAAACCATATATATATATATATATATATATATATATATATATAGGGCCAGCCCAATTTAAATTCAGCCATGCCTACTTAAAATTTCAAATACTTAATGGCCAAAAATATTAATTAAATATAAATAAATATATATATATATATATATATATATATATATATATATATATATATATATATATATATATATATATATATATATATATATAGGGCCAGCCCAATTTAAATTCAGCCATGCCCACTTAAAATTTCAAATACTTAATGGCAAAAAAAATTAATTAAATACTTTATTGGGCTCATCCCACAAAAACAATTTCATATGGGCTCAAAGCCCACTCAATATACACTCTTCTTATTAACCAAAAGTATAATAATAATGAACAAATTTAACAGAGAGAGGGAGAGAGACTGGAGACGGCTAGGGTCGTCGACGTCGGTCCCGAGGAGGCGGCGGCCGGATCTGGTTGGGATCGGTGCTAGAATCACACGCCGAAGCTCGACGATGGTCGTCGGATCTGGAGGCACGGGAACTCGATCGCCAGCGCAGATATGCCACTGCGGCAGCTCAGCATCGGGAAAGACGACTCGGGGTGCGGTGGAGAGAGGGTTTATGCAGGCGGTGGTGGCAGAGTGTGGTATTGTTATTGGTGGTGGTTCTGGGTAGCTCCGGTGATGGCGGTGGAGAGTGGTGCTGGTGGTGACACGGTGATGGCGGTGGAGAGTGGTGCTGGTGGTGTCACGGCGTCGGGTGGAGACGTGGTGGTGTCTGAGGATGATGGCCGGAGGCTTGGGTGGCAGTAGTGAGAGCGTTTTGGTGTCGTGATGGTGTAGGCGATGGGGATGATGTTGATGATGGTGGTGGTGCTGCTGTGACTGGCCTGGGTTGGCCAGGAAAGGGCCGAGGAAGGGAAAAATTGGGGTGTGTGATTGTATAATTGTTGCAATGATTTTTGGTATGGAAAAATGTATGGGAATAGTCCAAATTTATAGGCTTAGGAGAGCTTGGAGAGCAAGCAAGTGACATGGACATTCCATGTAAATTGTGAAGAGAAGAGGGGCAACTAAGGAAATGTGCGGGTGTGTGGAAGGGTCGAGGAGGGTCACATGGCCTAGCTAGCCATGACTAACCACTAACCAATTAGTTAATTAGCTAATGATTAATTAGTTAACCATTAACTAGTTAGCCATGACTAACTATCACAAGGAACAACAAATAACAATAATTTATTTGTACTACTATTTTTATTTAGTAGAACTTAATAAGGTTTTTTTCTAAGAGCATCATTAGTAAGGTCCATCCCATTTTCTAGATTCTAGATTTAGAATGTAGGAGCTCATTTTGTAGAATAATAAGTCTCATCCCTAGTCCCAATTTCTACAATTTTGGTCCCAACCCATCCATGGGTGCTAAGGGTTGGGCCTCCCAATTTCTAAATTCTAGATTGTAGAAAGTCGTTTTGTAGAATATTAAATTCCAATTTGGAGCCCAACTTTCTAGATTCTAAGCTTTATATTATTTTTTTCCTACACTAATTTTTGACCACACAATTTTTTGGACCGGAGCTCACTTTATCATTTCCTACTATTCTCATACAAACCCAATCCATTCTACATTTACTTTTTTTTTTAATTTTGGGCTCCAAGTTGCATTGGAGAGTCCCAACTACTAATGATGCTCTAAGGGCACTACCAAGTTTACTTGGGGGCAGCCCAAATCTTTTTGCAAATATTATAAGTTTGCCATCAATTTTTTTACTTGGGGGCAGTCCAACAATAGGTGTAAAAGATAACTTCTCTAATTTTTCTCTCTATCCCTCCCTCTACACTTTTCCTCACTCCCTCAACTCTTTTCTTCTCTCCCTCTACTTTTTTCTTCTCTCCTAACATTTCTAGGTCATATAATTAAGCCCTAGCCCAAAAAAATTTCCCAAATTTTTCGTCCTTTTCTTTCCGAGAATTATCCCCAAAAAAATTCTCCTATCTCAATCATGTTTGGCACAAATTTTTTCCCAAATTTCAATCAGCTACGAAAAAATGTTTCCACTCATACTCAAAATCAGAAAACATAAACATAAATATTAGGTTTAAAATCATTATAGGGTTCATAAATAAATTTTTCGAACATGATAATTCTTACATATTTCTTGAAACCCTAACCCTAGAACACGATAAATCGTTGTGGTCGTTCGGCTGCTACAGTTTCAAATAGGACTGCAAGGAGCCTGGCAGTCCTACATTAGTGTAGGACTGCCAGGGTGCTGGTAGTCCTACATTAGTATAGGACTGCCAGGATGCTGGCAGTCCTAATTGAAATTCTCTGTTATGAGAGCTTTAAATACAAACTCTCCTCACAGAGAGTTTAAATTAGGACTGCCACACCCCTGGCAGTCCTACACTAAATGAGGACTGTCAGGGTGCTGGCAGTCCTAATTGAAACTTGCCATTCTTCATGCAATTTAGCACGGAGAATGGCTATATGATCCAGTATTAGGACTGCCACCCCTGGCAGTCCTACATTGTAAGTCATTGAATTAATATTTGTTTGCGATTCTAAAATTTCGACAAAAAATGCTAAAACGGAGGTCCAAACATCATTTTTTGCGATTCTAAAATTTCAGAAGGCCGTCTAACGGTGAAACGGTTAATCTCAGCCTAAGATACGCTCATTTTGCGACAAACCGGGCCTCGTTTCGACCTCCCAATCAAAAGTTATGACCCTTCAAAGTTTCAACAGACCATAAAATGCACCGGAATGACCATTCTCCGTCTTAATTTACACGGAGAATGGCCATTCCCAATGTTAAAACGTAGGTGAATGACCATTCTCCGTGCTCCGTGCTAAATTACAGAGACTTACAAATAGGACTGCCATACCCTGGCAGTCCTACATTAAATTAGGACTGCCAGGGTGCTGGCAGTCCTAATTCAATGTAGGACTGCTAGGGGGTGGCAGTCCTGATACTGGATTAGATAGCCATTCTCCGTGCTAAATTAAGAGTTTTCAGTTGAGGAGCTCATTACAGAGTTTGATAAGTAGGACTGCCACCCCCCGGCAGTCCTATACTGAAGTAGGACTGCCAGGGTGCTAGCAGTCCTAATTCAATGTAGGACTGCTAGGGTGGTGGCAGTCCTGATACTGGATCATATAGACATTCAACGTGCTAAATTACACGGAGAATGGCCATTCTCCGTGCTAAATTATACGAAGAATGGTCATTCTTCGTGCTAAATTAAGAGTTTTCAATTGAGGAGCTCCTCACAGAGTTTGATAAGTAGGACTGCCACCCCCAGGCAGTCCTATACTGAAGTAGGACTACCAGGGTGCTGGCAGTCCTAATTCAATATAGGACTGCTAGGGTGGTGGCAGTCCTGATACTGGATCAGATAGCCATTCTCCGTGCTAAATTACACGGAGAATGGCCATTCTCCGTGCTAAATTACACGAAGAATGGCCATTCTCCGTGCTGGATCAGATAGCCATTCTCCGTGCTAAATTACACGGAGAATGGCCATTCTTCGTACTAAATTAAGAGTTTTTAGTTGAGGAGCTCCTCACAGAGTTTGATAAGTAGGACTGCCACCCCCCAGGCAGTCCTATACTGAAGTAGGACTGCCAGCACCCTGGCAGTCCTACCATAGTGTAGGACTGCCGAGTGGGTGGCAGTCCTGATACTGATACTCTGTACATAAAAAACAATAATTCAACACAAGTACATAAACAATAATAATTTATCACAACTACATAAATATTCCACATCCAACTTAAGATTCATCACAATAATTTATCACAATAATCCAACTACAATAATTCATCCCAATAATTCATCACAACTACAATAATTCATCACAACTACTTAAGTTTCAAAGATTCCACATCCAAATTAAGTTTCAAACAAGTATATAACTATTCCACATCCAACTTAAGTTTGAAACAAGAAAAATATCCAGATCCAACTATATATCATGCCGGGCCTTTGAACGAGACTCCCTATTGTTCATGAAGGGGAAGTCGACCATGTTGTCACGACCCGGTCCCCAAATACTTGGGTCGAATCGGATCATGCCCAGCCTGCACCGTTGATGAGACGGCGGCAGTAAGCTGTAATCCATATGCAGGTGATCAACAACATTTGTAACTAAATTTTCCACAACATATATTTAAACGATAATTCAAAATTTGTTCTGTTACAAAGTTTCATAACTTGAAATAACAAGAAACTAATAAACTCCAAACTAAAGTAGCATCTATGGAGACGCCACAACATCCTCATCAGCTGGAAGTACCGCCGGGTACAAGTCAGGATCGTAGTAGCTATTGATTAGCATCTCCAGGTCATCAGAAATACCTAAAATGTTGTCTCCAGTCAGGAGGGAGCAAAGTACAATTTATGCAAATTTTAACAATTAAAAATGACAATTAATATCATGCACTTTTAAACAGTTTTTAAAAATGAAACAATTTTGAAATACAGTAAAGTGATATGAATAGGTAATGAATATGACCGGATTGGGTTACAGTAGTATCCTAGCGATACGGTATGGCTTGTCCCCGTGTGAAGAGGGGAAAGCTAATACAGTCAGTTATCCTAATTTTTGGATTTGGTCATATCCACTACTCTACTCCCCCAGTCCCCAACAGTACAATCAATACTCCCGAAAGAGTCCGTGTTTGAACAGTGATTTAAAATTGCAATGAAATGATTGCTAAAATAATCGTAAATCCACATAAATGTACTTGCCTTAATTGCTCAGACTGGAAGAGGTCGGTACTTCGGGATTGAAAATCAAGAACTTTCTCGAAACCCTACATTCGGAAAATCGTCTCAGAAACCACAATTCCAGAGCTGCTACACTAGTTAAAATCTCTAGTTGCTTCCTAGTCAAGTTTTAATCTTGTTTTAACTAACACAACAAAAAAAACACTTACTAGTGCGTTGAAATTAAGAAAATCAATTTATATTTGATTTTCGGAAAAAAAAACTTGTATTTATCAAGTTATTCGAAAAACTTGGTATTTTTACTAAAAATATATTTTCTTTAAATGAGAAATAACATCATTATTATTTATTATTATTATTCTAATCTAAACTACGCAAAGTCAACCAACTACCAAATAAAATAAGATCCAAAAATAATATTTAAAATAATATTATTTTCGAAAACCATTTTAAAATTATTTTTATATTTTTATAAAAATTTTGGAAGCATTTCCTCTATTTTTGGTCAACCCAAAAACTGGGAAACGCTCCGATTATTTGCAAAATAACTCCTAAACCCGAAATATATATAAAACATCCACAGAAATAATTTTCCGAAGCCAATTCGGAATCCCGAAATAATATCGGAATTTTCGAAACGGACTCGGAATTCCCGAAAACACATCGGAAACCACAGAACAGAAAACCACAGAACTATTTTCCAAAGCCAACCATTCATTCCAAATCCCACAGAATAGAAATTTATATAAAAATCTCTAACACAGAACTACGTTCGGGAATTCCGAAATCGAAAGATCACAGAATTAACTCCCGAATGATTCTCGGAAAACCCGAGAATCCACAGAACGTAGTTCTGTCCAGAAAATCCGATCACAGAACCAAACCACAGCAAACAATTTTCGAAAAATTTCAGAAAAGCCGAAATGATAACGTAATTGTAACGTTACCGAAAAACCCGAATTCCCGAAGGAATCGGTTGGACCAGAAATCATCACAGACTAAAAGAGTACTACAGGATTATCCAGAAGTTACCAGAACCGAATCCAAAAAGGATTCCGAAAATCCAGCAATGGAACCCGGGACACGTGGTGGCGGGCGACTAGCAACGGATTGAGCAACCGGGAACAGCACGAACGGACGGGACAACCGGGCGGTCGACCGGGGCTGTCGCAGGCGGGCAGACGGGAAAGGCCGCGGGATCGGGGCGCCGGGGCGTCGGGTTGGCGGCGGTCGGCCTAGGGGCGGATCGACTCCGGGCAGAGGCGCCGGGGTCGGATCGGGACAGCGGTTCGCCGGGATCGGCCTCGGAAGTCGCCGAAAAATTGTGGGGAAAGAGGGGAAGATGTAGTTTGGAGTGAGGAGAATGAGGAATAGGGGTTTAAATAGGGAAGAGTAGGTTGGGGGTTACCCATAGGGGAGATGGAGAGTTCTCCAGCCATTAACTCCAGCCGGCGATGGGGAGGGAAAAGGTCGAACGTTGCGTCGGGTTGGAACTCGAAGAACTTCTTCGGTTGAAGAAGAAGAAGAAGTAAAGCTTCTTAATTTCCACAGCAACAAATGAGCCAACTAAATGAATGAATGAAAGAATGTTACAGCAAGCTCCTATTTGTCACAACACATGGGTCTAATGGGTTTGTAACCCATTAAATGGATTTGGGCTAGCCATTCACCTAATGAGTTTGGGCCAAAAGTGTTTGGGTCTAAAATGGCTAAGGCTTTAAGAAATAAGTTTTGGGCCAAAAATCAATAGTAAAATAATTTTCCTTTTTTTTAAAAAAAATATAATCAATATTTGAAAATTCAAAAATTCGTTTTAAAAAAAATAATTTAAGTTGCATTATGATTTAGGATCGGGTCTGGCCAAACAAGCAAAAAAAATTCCATGTTAATTATTTTGAAAAATAATAATTAATATCTACACTAACAATTCACAATTTAAAAAATGATAACATTATTCTAATAAATAAATTTTTTTAAATTAACATAAAAAAATAAAATTACGGGTTTCACAACCTTCCCTCCTAATAAAATTTCGTCCTCGAAATTTAAAGAGTTAGGTTAGGAATTACCTCAGGTCTCAAACAAGTACAGGTACTTCTCCCGCATCTCATCCTCTCGCTCCCAGGTAGATTCACCTGGAGAATCGTACCGCCACATAACTCTGACAATGGGCGTCACTGAGGTTCTGGTCTTCTTCTCGCCTCTGTCTATGATCGCCACTGGCTTCTCTGGCATTGTGAGGCTCGGTCCGATCTCCAACTCAGAATGGTCCAAGACGTGGTTCTCATCAGGTACATATTCTCTGAGCTGCGAAACGTGGAAGACGTTATGCACGCCTTCTAGATTAGCTGGTAGAGATAACCTATACGCCACTTCTCCAATCCGGCTCAGAACTTCAAATGGTCCAATGTACCTGGGACTCAGCTTCCCAGCTCTGCCAAATCTGATTGTACCTCTGGTAGGAGAAATCTTCACAAAGACTTTATCTCCTTCTTCAAACTGTAGTGGTCGACGACTGCTATCTGCCCAATGCTTCTGTCTGTCTTGGGCAATTCTGAGCTTGTCTCTGATTATCTTCACCTTCTCTGCTACGTCGGTCACCATCTCTGGGCCCAGCAGTACTCTTTCTCCTACGTCGTCCCATGCCAAAGGTGTACGGCAACGACGTCCATACAGAGCCTCAAATGGGGTCATACCAATGCTGGTTTGGTAGCTGTTATTATAAGAAAACTCTACCAAGTGCAAATGGTCTTCCCATGATCCTCCGAACTCCAAAACACACGATCTCAGCATATCCTCCAGTGTCTGAATCGTCCTCTCTGATTGACCATCTGTCTGGGGGTAATAAGCAGTGCTGAACTTCAACTGTGTCCCCAGGCTGTCATGCAAACTTTTCCAAAAGTGAGAGGTAAAACGAGTGTCTCGGTCAGATACAATGCTTACCGGTACTCCATGAATCCGGTAGATGTGTCGCATGTATAGTGCCGCCAACTTCTCGGTGGATAAACCAACCTTGAAGGGGATAAAGTGAGCTGACTTGGTTAGTCGGTCCACTATAACCCAGATGGCATCCTTTCCTCCTTGGGAACGAGGCAAACCTGACACGAAATCCATTGTGATGTGCTCCCACTTCTACTCCGGAATGTCCAGCGGTTGTAGAAGTCCTGCGGGTCTCTGTCTACTGGCCTTCACTTGTTGACAGATCAAACATCTCGCCACAAATCTGGACACATCTTTCTTCATTCCATACCACCAAACAATAGTGTGCATATCCCGATACATCTTATTAGCTCCAGGATGTATAGAATACTGCGACTGGTGCGCTTCCTTCATCAGCTCGTTCTTCAGTTCGCCAGATGGTACACAAAGTCTCGTACCATTCTTCAAAGTTCCATCGCTGGCGATTGAGAAACCCTCAAGTGTTCCCGTCAACACTTGGTCTCTCAGTTTGCAAAGTGCCTCATCTTGAAACTGAGTCTCCTTGATCTTGTCCATCAGATACGAGCTCACTTGCAACTTCATCAGTACTAAATCAGCATCCAGCTCCATCCTTCTATCTCCAGGCAATATGATCTCTAATCCAAGCTTCTCGATGTCCTCTAGCAGATGCCGCTCCTTAGTCAAGAGCATCGCCACTGGGTATCGACTAAGTGCATCAGCGACCACATTAGCCTTACCCGGGTGGTATTGTAGGTCGATGTCAAAGTCCTTCATTAGCTCCAGCCATCTTCTTTGCCTCATGTTTAACTCTTTCTGAGTGAAAACATACTTCAGACTTTTGTGGTCTGTGTATATCTCCACTCTCTCTCCATACAGATAGTGCTTCCATAGCTTCAACGCAAAGATAACTGCCGCCAGCTCCAGGTCATGTGTGGGATAATTCTTCTCATGGTTCCGTAATTGCCTAGATGCGTAAGCAATCACTTTCCCATTCTGTTGAAGAACACATCCCAATCCTTTTCCAGAGGCATTACTGTAGATTGTGAAACCACCGGATCCTGCGGGTAGCGCAAGGATTGGTGCAGTGGTAAGCCTCTTCTTCAGCTCGTCAAATGCAGCCTGGCAATCTTCCGTCCAGACGAACTCTTCATTCTTCCGAGTCAGCTTTGTCATTGGCTCGGCAATTCTAGCAAAGTCCTTCACGAACTTCCGGTAGTAGCCCGCCAAACCCAAGAAACTCCTGATTTCAGCAACTGAGCTTGGGGTAGACCACTTCTCCACAGTAGCTATCTTCTTAGGATCCACCAAAATTCCTTCTCCTGTGATAACATAGCCAAGAAAATCCACCTTGTCTAGAAAGAATTCACATTTTGATAGCTTACCATATAACTTCTCTTTCCTCAAAGTTCCCAGAACCTTCCTGAGGTGCTCCTCATGCTCCTCTTCAGTCTTTGAATAGATCAAAATGTCATCAATGAAGACAACAACAAATTGATCTAAGTATTCATGGAAAACCTTGTTCATAAGGTTCATGAACACCGCAGGAGCATTTGTTAGTCCAAACGGCATGACCAAGAATTCAAACTGCCCATACTTGGTATTGAACGCCGTCTTAGGAATATCCTCCTTCCTGACCTTGATCTGATGGTAGCCAGATCTGAGGTCTATCTTGGAAAATACCTTGGCTCCACTGAGTTGGTCAAACAGGTCATCAATCCGAGGCAAAGGGTACTTGTTCTTGATTGTGATATTGTTCAGCGCCCGATAGTCGATGCACATCCTCACAGTTCCGTCCTTCTTGGGAACAAACAAGACAGGCGCTCCCCAGGGTGAAGCTCCGTCTCGAATGAATCCCAGAGCCTTCAGTTCATTGATTTGATCCTTCATCTCCTTGGCCTCCTTCGGGTTGACTCTGTAGCATCCCTTAGAAATAGGAGAAGAACCGGGGACTAGGTCAATGGTGAACTCCAAGTCTCGGTCTGGGGGTAACCCGGGAAGACTATCAGGAAAAACATCCATAAATTCCGCTATGATAGGGTGCGGAGGTCTGGACTCTTCAGTGATAGAGGTATAGGTAACACATTCCATCTCCTCCGGAGTTCGAGAGATTTCAAACTCCGGTTCTCCAGGTGGACTGAAGACTACACATCCACGATGACAGTCTATCAGCGCATGCTGCTTACCTAACCAGTCCATCCCTAGGACTACATCATAGTTAGGTAAGGGCATGACAAGCAAAGGTGCTATAAAGTTGTGGCCAGCTATGGTGATAGGGCATTCACAGATTTCAGTGATAGATAGGGGTCCTCCTCCAGTCATAACTCTACAGATCTTCTTGCTAAAGCCAGTAACTATATGGTGTGCAGATATGAATTTGGTGGCTATGAAACTATGAGATGCTCCCGAATCAAATAAAGCTAAGGCAGGGTAGGAATGCACATAGATAGAACCTGATATGACATCCGCTACAGGTTCCTGAGCTGGTTCTGATTCCTCTGCTGTCAGGGCAAAAGCTCGCCCCGTCTTCTGTTGATGCTGCCCAAATTGTTGTTGCTGAGTGGGCAGAGGTCCTTTCTGCGGAGTTGCTCCAATCCTGTTAGTCGATAGAGGGCAGTCCCTCACTTGATGGGTGGAAGACCCACAGACTAGGCAGTGCCCTAGTCTCTTCCTGCAGATGTTTGCCAGATGTCCCGGCCTCTTACAAAAGTCGCAGACGGGGATCTGCCTCTGAGGCGCCTTGTCATTGTTCTTCGCCTGCTGGTAAGGAGGACGGTTGTTGCTGTTGTTGTTGTTGTTGGGCTTCTTCTGATTACCCTGGAAGTTGTTAGTTCCAGGATAATCTCTCTTCGAGCGGGCAGGTTGGCTCTTCTCTATGTCTTGAGCTCGCTCCAAGATCTTTTCATAAGTCTTGGCACCACCTGAGATCACATGGGTGCGGATCTCTTCTCTTAGTCCATATCTGAACCTTTCAGCACGATCGTCAGGATCAGCTACCAGGTTCTTGGCAAATCGGCTGAGCTGGCCGAATTCAGCAGCATACTCTCCCACAGTCATGTTGCCCTGCTTCAGGTTCTGGAATTGTCGCTCCATCTCCCGCAACTCTGAAGTTGGGAAGAACTTCCTCTGGAACAACCTCTTGAAGGTGTCCCAGTCAACTTGCCTATCCTGGAGTCGGGGTTCATTCCGATACCAGGTGCTTGCTACATTCTGCAGTTGGAGTCCTACTGCTTCGGCCTTGAGGTCTTCTGGAAGTCGAGCGACGCTCAGGAGACGCTCCATATTATCGAGCCATTCGTCAGCATAGACAATTCCCTCGGTACCCTTGAAAGGTCGAGGGTTCTGCTTCTTAAAGCTCTCAATATCGCCCACCTTGGCAATATGATTTCCATTAATTAAATGGCCTTATTATTACATAAATTAATCCTTAAATTTATGTTTACCTTGGCAGGCCTTGATTCTTGTTGAGCTGTTTCTCCTCTTTCCAGTGCAGCCATTGCCACGCTATGGGCGTTCTCCATGCCTTCTCTCATAATGGCCGTCTGCTCGCGATGAGCTTCAGCTTGAGTTCTCTGGGCTTCTAACACTCCTCTTAGCAGACCTATGAGGTCAGTGGGGTCCACAGGTAACGGTGGGGCAGCTGGAGTGGACGTAACCACAGGGGGTTGCATCTCCGTCTGGGAAGATGATGGATCCACCGTTGAAGCGGCAAACAACCCACGAGGTGCATTCAATGGTGTAAAACCCGGACTTGGTTGAGGCGGTGGGGTTTGATCAGGTGTTGACATTCCATCGCCAGCAGGGTTGGTTTTATCAGTGGCTATTCTCTGGAAGGTTTAGGATAGAAACATAAGCAAGGTAGCCTATCTATAGTCAAACAAAAATATTTAATAATAATATGTATGTATATATCGGTCCTATGTTGTGGCAAATTAATGTTCTAATGTTTCTAAATGTTTCCTAGGTTTTCCTAAGTTGTTGATTGATCAGACCTGCATGGGCCACCACTAAAAACATGTCACGACCCGGTCCCCAAATACTTGGGTCGAATCGGATCATGCCCAGCCTGCACCGTTGATGAGACGGCGGCAGTAAGCTGTAATCTATATGCAGGTGATCAACAACATTTGTAACTAAATTTTCCACAACATATATTTAAACGATAATTCAAAATTTGTTCTGTTACAAAGTTTCATAACTTGAAATAACAAGAAACTAATAAACTCCAAACTAAAGTAGCATCTATGGAGACGCCACAACATCCTCATCAGCTGGAAGTACCGCCGGGTATAAGTCAGGATCGTAGTAGCTATTGATTAGCATCTCCAGGTCATCAGAAATACCTAAAATGTTGTCTCCAGTCAGGAGGGAGCAAAGTACAATTTATGCAAATTTTAACAATTAAAAATGACAATTAATATCATGCACTTTTAAACAGTTTTTAAAAATGAAACAATTTTGAAATACAGTAAAGTGATATGAATAGGTAATGAATATGACCGGATTGGGTTACAGTAGTATCCTAGCGATACGGTATGGCTTGTCCCCGTGTGAAGAGGGGAAAGCTAATACAGTCAGTTATCCTAATTTTTGAATTTGGTCATATCCACTACTCTACTCCCCCAGTCCCCAACAGTACAGTCAATACTCCCGAAAGAGTCCGTGTTTGAACAGTGATTTAAAATTGCAATGAAATGATTGCTAAAATAATCGTAAATCCACATAAATGTACTTGCCTTAATTGCTCAGACTGGAAGAGGTCGGTACTTCGGGATTGAAAATCAAGAACTTTCTCGAAACCCTACATTCGGGAAATCGTCTCAGAAACCATAATTTCCAGAGCTGCTACACTAGTTAAAATCTCTAGTTGCTTCCTAGTCAAGTTTTAATCTTGTTTTAACTAACACAACAAAAAAAACACTTACTAGTGCGTTGAAATTAAGAAAATCAATTTATATTTGATTTTCGGAAAAAAAAACTTGTATTTATCAAGTTATTCGGAAAACTTGGTATTTTTACTAAAAATATATTTTCTTTAAATGAGAAATAACATCATTATTATTTATTATTATTATTCTAATCTAAACTACGCAAAGTCAACCAACTACCAAATAAAATAAGATCCAAAAATAATATTTAAAATAATATTATTTCCGAAAACCATTTTAAAATTATTTTTATATTTTTATAAAAATTTTGGAAGCATTTCCTCTATTTTTGGTCAACCCAAAAACTGGGAAACGCTCCGATTATTTGCAAAATAACTCCTAAACCCGAAATATATATAAAACATCCACAGAAATAATTTTCCGAAGCCAATTCGGAATCCCGAAATAATATCGGAATTTTCGAAACGGACTCGGAATTCCCGAAAACACATCGGAAACCACAGAACAGAAAACCACAGAACTATTTTCCAAAGCCAACCATTCATTCCAAATCCCACAGAATAGAAATTTATATAAAAATCTCTAACACAGAACTACGTTCGGGAATTCCGAAATCGAAAGATCACAGAATTAACTCCCGAATGATTCTCGGAAAACCCGAGAATCCACAGAACGTAGTTCTGTCCAGAAAATCCGATTACAAAACCAAACCACAGCAAACAATTTTCGAAAAATTTCAGAAAAGCCGAAATGATAACGTAATTGTAACGTTACCGAAAAACCCGAATTCCCGAAGGAATCGGTTGGACCAGAAATCATCACAGACTAAAAGAGTACTACAGGATTATCCAGAAGTTACCAGAACCGAATCCAAAAAGGATTCCGAAAATCCAGCAATGGAACCCGGGACACGTGGTGGCGGGTGACTAGCAACGGATTGAGCAACCGGGAACAGCACGAACGGACGGGACAACCGGGCGGTCGACCGGGGCTGTCGCAGGCGGGCGGACGGGAAAGGCCGCGGGATCGGGGCGCCGGGGCGTCGGGTTGGCGGCGGTCGGCCTAGGGGCGGATCGACTCCGGGCAGAGGCGCCGGGGTCGGATCGGGACAGCGGTTCGCCGGGATCGGCCTCGGAAGTCGCCGGAAAATTGTGGGGAAAGAGGGGAAGATGTAGTTTGGAGTGAGGAGAATGAGGAATAGGGGTTTAAATAGGGAAGAGTAGGTTGGGGGTTACCCATAGGGGAGATGGAGAGTTCTCCAGCCATTAACTCCAGCTGGCGATGGGGAGGGAAAAGGTCGGACGTTGCGTCGGGTTGGAACTCGAAGAACTTCTTCGGTTGAAGAAGAAGAAGTAAAGCTTCTTAATTTCCACAGCAACAAATGAGCCAACTAAATGAATGAATGAAAGAATGTTACAGCAAGCTCCTATTTGTCACAACACATGGGTCTAATGGGTTTGTAACCCATTAAATGGATTTGGGCTAGCCATTCACCTAATGAGTTTGGGCCAAAAGTGTTTGGGTCTAAAATGGCTAAGGCTTTAAGAAATAAGTTTTGGGCCAAAAATCAATAGTAAAATAATTTTCCTTTTTTTTAAAAAAAATATAATCAATATTTGAAAATTCAAAAATTCGTTTTAAAAAAAATAATTTAAGTTGCATTATGATTTAGGATCGGGTCTGGCCAAACAAGCAAAAAAAAATTCCATGTTAATTATTTTGAAAAATAATAATTAATATCTACACTAACAATTCACAATTTAAAAATGATAACATTATTCTAATAAATAAATTTTTTTAAATTAACATAAAAAAATAAAATTACGGGTTTCACACATGTCGTCGATGCAATCAAGCTTGTTGGCGACCGCGACACTAGTGTCACTTTGGCAACCTCTCCGAGCTTCGGGCGCCGGTTCGAAAATTGTTATCGGACGCTCGAGAGGACGTCCCGTACGTTCCTTCCGCTTTGACGCGGTGGGCCGTATTCTTTTGTTAGCGGCCGATGGACTGCATGACAACATACAGTTATTAAATAATAGAAACAGAAATAGGACATGCAGTTAACCCCCGCATATGAGCATCATGCAGTTACCCACCCATATGTCATTACAGTAGGACTGCCAGGCATGTGGCAGTCCTAATGTAAATCAGGACTGCCATAGTCCAGACAGTCCTCTTTCACAAGAGGACTGCCATGACTGTGGTAGTCCTGATTTACATTAGGACTGCCACATGCCTGGCAGTCCTACTGTTATGAGACCCGAACTGCCAAAACGAGATGCTAGTTTGTCGTGTTCTAGGGTTAGGGTTTCAACATAAAATGTGGGTTTCTTGTGTTCGAAAATTAGGGAAGAGAACCATAAAGAGATTCTAAACCTATTTTATCAAAACTTTTTCAAGAATTAAAAATATTCCAGGGTTTTGAATAGAATATACAAAATTCTCGAAGAAATTAGGGAAGAACGTACTGTCACGACCTGCACCCTAGAGTAAGGGCACGAGACGTGGGTACGTCCAGCCTACGTCGCAATGTCGGCGGTGGAACGCTGTCCTAGGTTAATCATCTAACAATATAAAGGTACCTGTACAGTTTATACTCTCCGAATGGAGGTGACATCACAATATACAGTCTCAATCACATCTAAGGTAGAAGAATGAAAGACAGATAGATAGATAGTAACTCAAAAGAACAGTAGCATAGATGAAATAAGTCTAAGTGTCTAGGATACATAACATCCAGAATGTCAACTCATAATACAATAAGTCTAAGGGTCTATACATCTCAACATCTCAAAATACAACTCAGAATGTGAGATAAAATACAAGTAGAAAAGACTGTCTAGCTAAACTGGTCTAGACTGCTGGAGCAACATCCTCAGCTGCAGGTGGATCCTGCTGAGGGTCCTCAACACAAGAGTCATCTAGTCCTGCTCCATAATATGTAGTCACCCATGCCTCATCCTCATCCTCTGTAATATTTTCAACAGGTCCAGTCAGGACAGGAACGAGCATAATACATCTCACACAGTTCATATCAGGTTAGAAAATACGATACAGACAATAGAGTAAAATACAGAAAATGCTGAAAGGAAATATACGCTGTAAAAGAGATAGCTGTAAGGAAATATCTACTGTATATAGAGAACTGTAAGTGACTAGTGATGTAGAGTACAAGATAGGCATGTGAATGGCTAGAATTTATACATGATTACACTACTGAGTTTGCACATGATTACACTACTTTGGAATTATTCACATGTCCACTTCTACTCCCCCGTTTCCCCAATCAATACACAAGGATCGAGACAGGTTATGTTATTATACATTACTTCACATGAGGCTCATAAATGAGTATACGTGAAGTTATACATGAGGGCTCAGTAAACATGAGAGTACATGATCACATGAGTGCACATGCATGATGGAAGCATAGGAGTACATGATGAAAGTGAAACACACGTAACATGAAGTACCCGATGCTCCCGAGGGGGATAACATCTCATGTAAAGATCCATATAGTACCAATCCGTGTTACCAACGTGACAGCATCAAGTAAAGTAATCTAGAGCGAGAAGTAAAGCCTGAACAAGTATGAAATGGTCAGAGAATGTACTCGCCTGCTGTATGAATGTCTGTAGAGAATATGCTGTCTGAGGAGAGGTGTCTGGCTCCTGATCAGAGCAACACAAGTCACAATGTGTTCTAAATAGTAAAAATGAAGTTTACTATACATACTACATGATTCTAGGTCAATCTGGTCAAAAGTCAACTCTTGGTCAACTTTGGTCAACTCTAAAAGTCAAACTAGGTCAAACTAGTCAAAGTTAGGTCAACCAATGTCAAACTAGTTAGGGTTTAGTCAAACTAGTCATTCTGGGTTATTTCAAGTTCAATCTAGGTCAACTAGGTCAAGTTTGACCTAAGGTTGACTTTGGTCAACTCTCGTCAAACAATGGTCATTAGGTCAATTAGGGTTAGCCCCTAATGCCATAGGCTAGTAACCTAAACCATAGGCAAAATTCATATAGGTATCTACCTCTATACAATATATATATACTCATATATATAACTTTACATATATATATATATATATAACATTACTACATAGGCCTACAGACCATGTAATACTCACATATCATATAGTATAGATATATAGACACAATATATAAAAAAATACATATATATATATATATATATATATATATATATATATATATATATATATATATATATATATATATATATATATATATATATATATATATATAGAGAGAGAGAGAGAGAGAGAGAGTAGTGAGAGAGAGATTAGTGAAATAGAGTGAGAGAGAGGAAAGGAAAGAGAGAACTGAACAGTGGGGGGGGTGTTCCAGTTCCCTGGACTGGAACTAGACCCACACACACACCTATATATATACATATATGTATATACATATGTACACACATGTATACACCCTCAAATCTCACATACACACACATATATACATATACATATGTATACAACACTGAAATATAGAAATACATGTATAAAACATAACAAAAATCAAATCGAAATTCATTTCTGAAAACTGGGAATTATTCCAAAATCTGGAAATGTGCACTGTGCACAGGTAAAATAGGTAAACCCAATTACACACACCAAACCGAGCTAAGGCTCGAACCCAAGGGTTGGTAACACTAGCCCCTAGTGTCCTCTAGTGTCCTAGGTGCCTGACACAATACCACGACACGATTTGACGTGTCCACGACTCATAAAATCCAATCGGGTAAACACAGATACACACACATGTACACAGTATCGTGCACGTGTGCAACTCATCCTAGGACACGACACACACACTCACGTGTCTCGTGCTCGTGCATGAAGGTGCGCCTGGGGGTTGTGCACGTGTCCAAGTGCCTGCCCCGTGTCCTCGATACTCCAGGACACGACACAAACACCGTATCAGTCGAGAAAACTCGACTGATACACACTGTTTCAGACAGTGTCGTGCGTGTGTTCTAGTGTCTCGTGCACACGACACACGCCACGTGGGGCTATGTGGTCATGTACACGTGTATCCCACATGTTGGGCTACACACTTGTGCAACTACGAGGTGTCCAAGTGTCGTATCCGCACGACACCACACGCGCAAAGTTGGCCCCCCGCGCGTGTGCACTGACAGTGCATGTCCAGTGCGAGTGAGTTTTCTCACTCGACACGACACGAGAAGTCATGAGACTTTGGGGGCATGTTCGCAGACATTGCCCCCGTGTCCATGTCAATTTTCACGTGTCCTAGTGCTCTGTGCAGTGAGCACGAACACTGTGGTAGCAGGGCACTGTGCGTGCACCTGTCACAGCGTGTCCGTGTCGATTTTCGACACGAAAATGACACTGTGTCGTGTTCAGTCAAGTAGGTACATATTCTACTAGTCTAGGGCTACAAGAAAATGTAATTAGTTTTACAAAATAACAAAAACCATTTCTTTGTGGCATTTCATCAAACAAGGTTTAATAGCCTAGGATACGTGTCCGATACGGACACCAAACCAACCCTAAATTCTACCAAACTTGACCCACAGTTAGGGTAGACCTATATGCATGCATTTATGAAGAAAAAACAGAATATTAACAAGGTTTATGGGTATTTACCTATTTGTGCAATTCCAAGGGAAAATCAATAAAGAGGGGGGTGTGCTTCCTTCCACTTGGTGATGTCCAAAGCTCATGAAATCTGGATTGATAGCCTCCCTTAGCATCCTTGATATTGTAGGGTCCCAATACAAAAGACTAGAGGTGATTTGGATCAAAAATGATCAAGTTGTGTAGGTTTGAAGGAAATGGGATTTTGTAGGATTAAAATTCATGTAAAATGTTCATGAAGGATTTGATGAGGTTATATAGAATGGTGTGGCTGCTAGGGGGTGTCCTTGCCCGGCCATGGCAAGGGGGGGTGTCCTTGCCCTTTCCTTCATGGTGAAGGCAAGACTTTGGTGCTAAAGTTGGGATATTTTTGAGGGTTTCAAGCAAAATATCCATAAAGGCATTCTAAGATATTTACATTACTTTAACCCTTGACTAATTATCCATCCTCAAGCTTCTAGGTTAGTAGCTAACCTCTAGATTAGGGTAAGATAGGTTAGGGACTAATCATGGTACTTAACAACAATAAAAAAATATTAAAAACACATAATTCCAAATAAAATCTAGTAAATTACCAAAATACCCTTTTAGGCTAAAATTACTAATTTGATGTTCTAAGCCTATGGCTAGGCTCACATGGTCATGGCAACTTCTAGGTTAAGGAATAACTAGGGTTTACACTAAGGTTTTGCTAGTAAGTCACAAAGTCATAAGTCATGACTTAGGAAATGGTTTTAATTACACTAGAAATCACCATAATTCATATTATGCCTAAAACACCATTAATAAATAATAAAAATAATAATTTTTTCAAAATACCCTAATTTCAGAAAACAGGGTGTTACAAGTCTACCCTCCTAACAATAATTTTGTCCTCGAAATTTAAAGACGAAACTGAAACTGATGGGAAGGATAGAAATCATACCTCAAGGTACAAATAGATAAGGGTATCGCTCGCGCATCTTATCCTCCAGCTCCCAGGTGGACTCTCCTGGAGAATGATGCCTCCATGCGACACAAACCAATGGTATCGTCTGGTTCCTCAATGCCTTCTTCCGTCGATCCAGAATCTCAACAGGCTGCTCTGGATAACGAAGAGTATGACCCACCTCGATCTCGGAATGATCAAGTAGATGGCTAGGATCTGCCACGTACCGTCTCAACTGCGACACATGAAATACGTTGTGGACTCCTACCAATGCTGGTGGTAAGTCTAGCCTGTAAGACACGTCACCGACTCTCCCGCTGATAACGAAAGGGCCGATGAAACGCGGGCTAAGCTTCCCACCTCCACCAAAACGTATCATGCCACGTGTCGGAGATATCCTCAAGAATACCTGGTTTCCAACCTAATCACAAACAAGGTCTCAATTATGATAATCAAACATGGTTAACAAAACATAAACAAGACAACCTAATTCTAATCCTATCTCTAAGCTGTACCTCAAACTCCAAAGGTCTGCGGTGGCTGTCGGCCCAATGCCGATGTCTGTCCTGCGCCATACGAAGCCGATCTCTGATGAGCTTCACCTTCTCTGCTGCATCCACAACCATCTCAGGCCCCAATAAAACTCGCTCCCCAATATCATCCCAAGACAAGGGTATACGACATCTACGCCCGTACAATGCCTCGAAAGGAGACATCTCAATGCTGGCCTGAAAGCTGTTATTGTATGCAAACTCTACTAAGTGCAGGTGACTCTCCCAAGATCCTCCAAAGTCCAGGACACAAGTCCGCAACATATCCTCCAATGTCTGAATGGTCCGCTCTGACTGTCCGTCTGTCTGGGGGTGGTATACAGTACTAAACTTGAGCTGAGTGCCCAAGCTAATATGCAAGCTCCTCCAGAAATGTGAAGTGAAATGACAGTCCCGGTCCGATACAATGCTCACTGGAACTCCATGAAGTCTGACTATCTGTCTCATATACATCTCTGATAGCTTCTCGGTAGACAAACCCACTTTAAATGGCAAGAAGTGGGCCGATTTGGTCAACCTGTCGACGATGACCCAAATCGCATCCTTCCCTCCTGAAGTACGCGGTAATCCCGAAACAAAGTCCATCGTGATGGGCTCCCACTTCCACTCCGAAATGGGCAATGGCTGCAACAGTCCTCCTGGCCTCAGCCTCTCTGCCTTGACCTGCTGGCAGATCAAACACCTGGCTACGAAGTGTGCTACCTCGCGCTTCATCCTACTCCACCATACATGCTCTCTCAGATCCCTATACATCTTGTTGGCTCCCGGATGTATCGAGTACTGAGAACGGTGGGCTTCCTGCATAACCTACTCCCGAAAGTCTCCACTGGGCACACACAGTCTGGAACCGTGCCTCAATGCGCCATCCCCTGCAAGAGTGAACTCATCGTCCGTAAATCCTGCTATGACCTGCTCCCTGATGCATCATAGAGAAATGTCATCGAACTGAGCCGACTTGATCCTATCAATCATGTCTGACTGAATCTGGAGGCCCCACATCTGCATCTGTACTCCCGGTACAATCACCTCGATCCCAAGGCTCTCCAAGTCTGCAAACAAGTGACGATCCATCGTCAAACACATAGCTGTCGGATATCTGCTCAACGCATCGGCAACTACGTTGGCCTTCCCTGGGTGATACTGCAGCAGAATATCAAATTCCTTCGTCAGCTCCAACCATCTGCGCTGCCTCATGTTGAGCTCCTTCTGCGTAAACACGTATTTCAAGCTCTTGTGGTCTGTAAATATCTCCACGCACTCTCCATACAAATAGTGTTTCTACAGCTTCAGAGCAAAGATAACTGCCGCCAACTCTAAATCATGGGTAGGGTAGTTCTTCTCATGGGGACGTAACTGCCTGGAAGCATAGGCAATCACCTTCCCATGCTGCTGCAAGACACAACCCAAACCCTTTCCCGAGGCGCCACTGTAGATAGTGAACCCGCCTGATCCTGATGGCAATGTCAGAATCGGGGCTGTCGTCAACCGCTTCTTCAACTCATCGAAAGCGGCCTGACACTCCTTTGACCAGAGAAACTCTGCGTCCTTCCGGGTCAGCCTAGACAACGGCTCTGCAACCCGGGAGAAATCCTGGACGAATCTCCTGTAGTAGCCTGCCAATCCCAGGAAGCTCCTGATCTATGCCACTGACGTCGGCGCTGCCCAAGCCTCAACTGCTGATATCTTCCTTGGGTCGACTGAGATCCCATCTCCAGTCACTATATGACCCAGGAAGTCAATTCTTTCTAGGAAGAACTCGCACTTCGAGAGCTTGTCGTAAAGCTGCTCCTGCCTGAGAGTCTCCAGGACCACTCTCAAGTGCTCCTCATGTTCCTCCTCTGTCTTCGAGTACACCAGGATATCGTCGATGAACACCACCATGAACTTATCTAAGTACTGGTAGAACACCTTGTTCATCAAGTTCATGAACACCATCGGGGCATTAGTCAACCCAAACGGTATCACCATAAACTCGAACTGGCCGTACCGTGTCCTGAACGCCGTCTTCGGAATATCCTCCCTCTTCACCTTTACCTGGTGGTAGCCTGACCTCAGATCGATCTTCGAGAATACCCGAGCTTCGCTCAACTGATCGAAAAGATCGTCGATCCGCGGCAGTGGATATCTGTTCTTGATCGTCAGACTGTTGAGTGCCCTGTAGTCGATACACATCCGTACCGACCCGTCCTTCTTCGGTACAAAGAGTACCGGTACACCCCATGGTGAAGAACTAGAGCGGATGAAGCTCTTGTCCTGCAACTCATCCACCTGCTTCTTCAATTCCACCAACTCGCTGTTGTTCACTCGATAGACATGCTGAAAAATCGGTTCCGTACCTGGAACCAAGTCTATCGAGAACTCAACGTCTCTGTCTGGTGGAAGCCCAGGCAATTCCTCTGGAAATACGTCCATGAACTCAGCAATCAAAGGATGTGGAGCTGGCTGCTCCTCGACTGAAGCTCCACAGAAAACTTCGCAAGTCTGCTCTGCCTGCCGTCGGGAATATACAAACTCTGGCTCTCATGGCGCTCTGAACAGAACTCTACCCCCACGGTAATCTATGCTGGCGTGGTGCCTGCTCAACCAATCCATACCGAGCACAATATCGTAGTTCGGTAGTGGCATTACGAGCAAACACACATCCAACTCTCGGCCTCCCAAAACTACTCTTCGTCCCTTGCAAACATCATGAACGAGGATAATGCCACCCCCGGTCGTGATCTTGCAAGTCCTAGGCAATAATTCAGATATAACATGATGTCGAATCGTAAAAGATACTGATACAAAGCTATGGGAAGCCCCAGAATCGAACAATACAAAAGCTGGAATAGAGTCGAGAAGAATAGAACCTGCTATCAGCTCTCCAGTAACCTCAGCATCCTCTGCTGCCATGGCGTAGGCTCGCCCCTGCTTCCACCCCTGGCCTGATGCTGGTGCTGGGTGAACCTCTGCTGCTGAGTCGGCAAAGGTCCCTTCTGCTGTCCTGTCGGAGCCTTGGCTCCGCCTCCCTGAACTGGTCGTCCCGAAGACATGGGACACTCTCTCAGCTGGTGGTCTCCAGAACCACATAGTAGACACCTGCCAAGCCACTTTCTGCAGTCATTCCATCCATGACCCTGCTTCTTGCAGAAAGTGCAACTGACGACCTGCTGCCTGGGTGCCTGCTGCTGGTGCCTCGGCTGCTGCTGTACCTGCTGGAACGGCCTCTGCTGTTGGAATGGCCTCTGCTGCTGGTGCTGAAAATGAGGCCTCTTAGTCTGTCCTCCACTGCTGCCAGCTCCCTGGGTGTCGCGGCCCCTCTTGAGCTTCAGCTCAAGATCATCCTCAGCCGCCATCGCTCCTGCTAGGATCTCCTCAAAAGTGGTGTTCCTGTCACTCTTGGTCAAGGACTTGACCTCCTTGACCAAGCCCTTCCTGAACCTCCTCGCCTTCGCTATCTCGCTAAGGCCCTCCACGAATCTGCTCAATCGGCAAAACTCACCAGAATACTTTTCTACAGTCTGGTTCCCCTGAACCAGGTTCTCGAACTGGGTCTCCAAAGCACGTCCGACTGCCTGATCCAGGAAAAACTTCTCCTTGAAGAGCTCCTTGAAAGCTCTCCATGTCTGCCCTGGAGTGCCTACTCTCGGGTCCGTCTGATACCAGGTACAGGCAAGATCCTGCATCTGGCTGGCTGCTGCCTCTATCTGGAGTCCGGCTGGTATCTCCGCCAGTCGGAAGATCTTCTCAATGTGCTCAATCCAGTCATCAGCATAAAGAATCCCCTCTGTCCCCAAGAAGTCCCTGGGGTTCATCTTTTTGAAGTCCTGAATGCTCGGAATCCTCTGCTGTCGCGGCTGCCCTAATTCTCCCTGTGGCTGGACAGCCAACCTCTCCACCGTCGCTCTAGCCAGCTGATGGGCCTCATCTATGCCCCTGGTAAACTCTGCTGTCTGACGCTGCTGCTGGGCCTGCTGCGTCTCTAGGAAATTCTGGAAGTATGAAAACATCTGTGCAGCATCCATTAATCCAGATAGCATCGGCGGCTGGAACTGCGGCTGGTGCTGCTGAAACTGTGGCTGACGAAACTGCGGGGGAGGCATGTCTGGGGTGGCTGGGATGGTCCCCCGAATACGTAAAGGTGCACCCCCAAATGTGGCAGAAGCTCCCACATGAGCTGGAGTAAGGGGAGCTGTGGTCCCCGGGTCCTGGTGAGCTGGACGAGAGGTGGCAGACCTCTCAGTGGTGTCACCTGGACCGAGACACTGCGATCGTGTCTCCACCATCCTGAAGACAGATCAATAAGAAAATCAATACGGAGAAGAAACGATATAGTCAAAGGGAACAGTTTATTTAAAAAGAAAGACAATATCAGCAAGAATTTAGATAGCAAGGATTTAGATAAGAGTTTTTCCTAATGTGATTGAGTACCTCAACTACATCATATTTCCTACTGCAGGCTGTGGCGATACTCTAGTTCAAATACAACCACATAAACACGACCTGCATGGGCCACCACTAAAAACGTGTCACGACCCGTACCCTAGAGTAAGGGCACGAGACGTGGGTACGTCCAGCCTACGCCGCAGTGTCGACGGTAGAACGCTGTCCTAGGTTAATCATCTAACAAAATAAAGGTACTTGTACAGTTTATACTCTCCGAATGGAGGTGACATCATAATATACAGTCTCAATCACATCTAAGGTAGAAGAATGAAAGACAGATAGATAGATAGTAACTCAAGAGAACAGTAGCATAGATGAAATAAGTCTAAGTGTCTAGGATACATAACATCCAGAATGTCAACTCATAATACAATAAGTCTAAGGGTCTATACATCTCAACATCTCAAAATACAACTCAGAATGTGAGACAAAATACAAGTAGAAAAGACTGTCTAGCTAAACTGGTCTAGACTACTGGAGCAACATCCTCAGCTGCAGGTGGATCCTGCTGAGGGTCCTCAACGCAAGTGTCATCTAGTCCTGCTCCATAATATGTAGTCACCCATGCCTCATCCTCATCCTCTGTAATATTTTCAACAGGTCCAGTCAGGACAGGAACGAGCACAATACATCTCACACAGTTCATATCAGGTTAGGAAATACGATACAGGCAATAGAGTAAAATACAGGAAATGCTGAAAGAAAATATGCGCTGTAAAAGAGATAGCTGTAAGGAAATATCTACTGTATATAGAGAACTGTAAGTGACTAGTGATGTAGAGTACAAGATAGGCATGTGAATGGCTAGAATTTATACATGATTACACTACTGAGTTTGCACATGATTACACTACTTTGGAATTATTCACATGTCCACTTCTACTCCCCCGTTTCCCCAATTAATACACAAGGATCGAAACAAGTTATGTTATTATACATTACTTCACATGAGGCTCATAAATGAGTATACGTGAAGTTATACATGAGGGCTCAGTAAACATGAGAGTACATGATCACATGAGTGCACATGCATGATGGAAGCATAGGAGTACATGATGAAAGTGAAACACACGTAGCATGAAGTATCCGATGCTCCCGAGGGGGATAACATCTCATGTAAAGATCCATATAGTACCAATCCGTGTTACCAACGTGACAACATCAAGTAAAGTAATCTAGAGCGAGAAGTAAAGCCTGAACAAGTATGAAACGGTCAGAGAATGTACTCACCTGCTGTATGAATGTCTGTAGAGAATATGTTGTCTGAGGAGAGGTGTCTGGCTCCTGATCAGAGCAACACAAGTCACAATGTGTTCTAAATAGTAAAAATGAAGTTTACTATGCATACTACATGATTCTAGGTCAATCTGGTCAAAAGTCAACTCTTGGTCAACTCTGGTCAACTCTAAAAGTCAAACTAGGTTAAACTAGTCAAAGTTAGGTCAACCAATGTCAAACTAGTTAGGGTTTAGTCAAACTAGTCATTCTAGGTTATTTCAAGTTCAATCTAGGTCAACTAGGTCAAGTTTGACCTAAGGTTGACTTTGGTCAACTCTAGTCAAACAATGGTCATTAGGTCAATTAGGGTTAGCCCCTAATGCCATAGGCTAGTAACCTAAACCATAGGCAAAATTCATATAGGTATCAACCTCTATACAATATATATATACTCATATATATAACTTTACATATATATATATATATATATATATATATATATATATATATATATATATATATATATATATATATATATATATATAATATATATATATATATATATATATATATATATATATATATATATAAATAATACATATATATAGAGAGAGTAGTGAGAGAGAGATTAGTGAAATAGAGTGAGAGAGAGGAAAGGAGAGAGAGAACTGAACAGTGGGGGGGGGGGTGTTCCAGTTCCCTGGACTGGAACCAGACCCACACACACACACAATAACACACACACACACACACCTATATATATACATATGTACACACATGTATACACCCTCAAATCTCACATACACACACATATATATATATACATATGTATACAACACTGAAATATACAAATACATGTATAAAACATAACAAAAATCAAATCAAAATTCATTTCTGAAAACTAGGAATTATCCCAAAATCTGGAAATGTGCACTGTGCACAGGTAAAATGGGTAAATCCAATTACACACACCAAACCGAGCTAAGGCTCGAACCCAAGGGTTGGTAACACTAGCCCCTAGTGTCCTAGGTGCCTGACACGAAACCACGACACGATTTGACGTGTCCACGACTCACAAAACATAATCGGGTAAACACAGACACACACACATGTACACAGTATCGTACACGTGTGCAACTCATCCTAGGACACGACACACACACTCACGTGTCTCGTGCTCCTGCACGAAGGTGCGCCTGGGGGTTGTGCACGTGTCCAAGTGCCTGCCCCGTGTCCTCGATACTCCAAGACACGACACGAACACCGTATCAGTCGAGAAAACTCGACTGATACACACTGTTTCAGACAGTGTCGTACGTGTGTTCTAGTGTCTCGTGGACACGACACACGCCACGTGGGGCTATGTGGTCATGTCCACGTGTAGCCCACATGTTGGGCTACACACTCGTACAACCACGAGGTGTCCAAGTGTCGTGTCCGCGCGACACGACATGCGCGAAGTTGGCCCCCCGCGCGTGTGCACTGACAGTGCGTGTCCAGTGCGAGTGAGTTTTCTTACTCGACACGACACGAGAAGTCATGAGAGTTTAGGGGCATGTTCGCAGACATTGCCCCCGTGTCCATGTCAATTTTCACGTGTCCTAGTGCTCTGTGCAGTGAGCACGAACACTGTGGTAGCAGGGCACTGTGCGTGCAACTGTCACAGCGTGTCCGTGTCGATTTTTGACACGAAAATGACACTGTGTCATGTTCAGTCAAGTAGGTACATATTCTACTAGTCTAGGGCTACAAGAAAATGTAATTAGTTTTGCAAAATAACAAAAACCATTTCTTTGTGGTATTTCATCAAACAAGGTTTAATAGCCTAGGATACGTGTCCGATACGGACACCAAACCAACCCTAAATTCTACCAAACTTGACCCACAGTTAGGGTAGACCTATATGCATGCATTTATGAAGAAAAAACATAATATTAACAAGGTTTATGGGTATTTACCTATTTGTGCAATTCCAAAGGAAAATTAATAAAGAGGAGGTGTGCTTCCTTCCACTTGGTGATGTCCAAAGCTCATGAAATCTGGATTGCTAGCCTCCCTTAGCACCCTTGATGTTGTAGGGTCCCAATGCAAAAGACTAGAGGTAATTTGGATCAAAAATGATCAAGTTGTGTAGGTTTGAAGGAAATGGGATTTTGTAGGATTAAAATTCATGTAAAATTTCATGAATGATTTGATGAGGTTATATAGAATGGTGTGGCTGCTAGGGGGGGTGTCCTTGGCCGGCCATGGCAAGGGGGGGTGTCCTTGCCCTTTCCTTCATGGTGAAGGCAAGACTTTGGTGCTAAAGTTGGGATATTTTTGAGGGTTTCAAGCAAAATATCCATAAAGGCATTCTAAGATATTTACATTACTTTAACCCTTGACTAATTATCCATCCTCAAGCTTCTAGGTTAGTAGCTAACCTCTAGATTAGGGTAAGATAGGTTAGGGACTAATCATGGTACTTAACAACAATAAAAAATATTAAAAACACATAATTCCAAATAAAATCTAGTAAATTACCAAAATACCCTTTTAGGCTAAAATCACTAATTTGATGTTCTAAGCCTATGGCTAGGCTCACATGGTCATGGCAACTTCTAGGTTAAGGAATAACTAGGGTTTACACTAAGGTTTTGCTAGTAAGTCACAAAGTCATAAGTCATGACTTAGGAAATGGTTTTAATTACACTAGAAATCACCATAATTCATATTATGCCTGAAACATCATTAATAAATAATAAAAATAATAATTTTTTCAAAATACCCTAATTTTAGTAAACATGGTGTTACACGTACCTAGATTCCGGTTGCTTTGACTTGTGTGTCATCTCTTCGAATCTACGAAGGTTGTGGAAGAAATCTTGGTGGAGGAATTGGGAGTGGAGTGGTGGAAAAGAAGAAATTAGGGTTTTAGGAGAGGGAGAGAGAGAGAGCTCTTTTTTTCTTCTTGAGGAGAGAGAGAGTGTAGAATGACAAATGAAATAAAATGAAGGGTTTGGGGGGTTGGGCTGCCCCCTAGCAAATTTTGGGTGCCTCCTAGCAAATTCTCCACCTTCTTGGGCTGCCCCCAAGTAAGTGATGCCCCCAAGCAATTTTGGTTGTGCCCTTAGAAAAAACCCTTAATAATTCAAAGAACTTAATAATTCAAAATAAATTTACAAAAATTCAAGTAAAGTTTATAATAAATCATATGGCTAAGTAAGTTATGACTAGTCATGGTCATGACTATAAAAATGAAACTAATAAGATTTTGAAAATAAAAAATTAATTCTCATCCCGAAATTCGAGGAAAAGTATATTATAATTTTCAATTATTTTTTAAAAGTCGATCACAAGGGTTACAGGGTCGAACTGGGCTACGCTAGGTCATGGATTAGAAAATCCAGCCTATCTGATACACAATACAGGTCGAGGATGTCCCAATCATCTCTCGAACCATTTTGATATATATATATATATATATATATATATATATATATATATATATATATATATATATATATATATATATATAGGCCTTGTGTTTCTTGCTTGCAAGTTAGAATTTGTGATAAGAATATAATCTTATCAAGTATTGATGGCTTATCATTTTTGTGTCAAGTTCGATCATTTCGAGTCTCTAATCAAACCGAGTTCAAACACCATTTTTTGGCTCGACCTTAAGCTCGACTCGAATCAAATTCGTTCGATAGTTTAGTCGAACCGAGTTCGAACACTCTTTGTTCTAGCTCGTTCGTTCTTCGGTTTTTAGTCCTATGAGCGGATGAGCAACAAAGGCGAGGTGGGGAGGCCGTTTCCATTTCGAAGCAGCTTGGGTGGGTGGGTATGGAGGGGTGAGAAGATACGATACATGATGCAAGGGAGAGAAATGGAGGGGCTGACCAATACAATAGAGGTAACCTAGCATCTCCCAACTCTACTCTTATTACATTTATTCCCAAAATAAAATCTCCTATATCTGCGAGTGAGTATAGGCCTATCTCATTATGTAATGTAACATACAAACTCATTGTATAGCTAACATGCTCAAAAGGTTTATTCAGGCTATTGTATATAGAGGAACCCCAAAGTTCTTTTGTTTCAGGCAGACAAATCACGGACAAGACATGACCCTTGCCTTTGAAATGCTCGATTCTATACGAAAGAGGCGCCCAAGGAAAGAAGAGTATATATAGTGCTAAAGCTGGACATGAGCAAGGCCTATGACGCGAGTATGGTGGTGTTTTCTGTGGGCTATGATGGAGAAACTTGTCTTCGCAAAACATGGTGGATTGACATGATCGTGAAATGTATATCATCCGTACTTACGTGAGCTATGCATTGCTAATTAACGGATCCAACACGCGAAACAATTCAACCAAGCTGCGACAGGCTCTGTCAAGGAAGGAGACCCTCTATCTATCGCCATATCTATTTCTGCTTTGTGAGGAGGGTTTTCTCCTCCCTACTCTAGCAAGCAGATAGAGAGTACAATTGTCCATTTTATGAGCTAAAACTTGTCGAGGCTGAAGAGGAGAGGAGGGGGTAGTGCTTGCTCAATTGCAGCACAAGGCCATGGAGGTGATTAATGGATTAGGACCTGTAGCTTTGATGGATAGAGAACATGCTTAGCAATTAGAACCAGTGGCAAATGGAAACATGTGTGGGGATGTAGCTCAGATGTTAGAGCACTCGCTTAGCATGCGAGAGGTACGGGGATCGATACCCCGCATCTCCATGGATATTTTTTAAATACTTTTTTTTAAACTTTTTTTTTTACTTTATGTTGTGTGGCTTCCTGTGTCAAATATTTTATTTTTTGAATTAGTATAACATAAATAAGAATGTTAACGATGAAATACTAACAATATATTGAAATATAAGACAAAAATTTTCAAGATGATACCAATTGAGATTAGAGAATGTCATATTAGGTTATTTTAACATGTCCAAGACATGTGAACCTCTGCCCCGGTAATAAAGAACGATAAGATAGTAGCCATATGGTCCGCTAGGACTATAAGGTCGAAACCAACATCTACTAAAAATTTAAATTTATTGAAGAATACTTTTTGTTAGTATTACTAAGAACGTGACCGTTAACAGAGTGGATTGGAAGAAAATGATTCAGATAGTCAACACGAACCATTTTCTTATAGGCTAATTGCATCAAAGGCTTTAGTTTGGATTGTTGTTCATAGGATGGAGGATTTGCTCAGTAGCAACGCAAAGCCATGGAGGTGATTAATAGATTAGGACCTGTAGCTTTGATGGATAAAGAACATGCTTAGCAATTAGGACCAGTGGCAAATGGAAAACATAGGTGGGGATGTAGCTCAGATGGTAGAGCGCTCCCTTAGCATGTGAGAGGTAGGAGGATCGATACCCTGCATCTCCATAACTATTTTTTACTTTATGTTGTGGCTTCCACGTGTCAAATGTTTTATTTTTTGACTTAGTATAATATAAATGAAAATACTAAGATGAAATATCCCACATCTCCATGATTATTTTATATATTTAATTTCAATTTAATTTATATTTTATGTTGTGTGGCTTCCACGTGTCAAATATCTTATTTATTGAATTAGTATAACAGAAATAAGAATGTTAAAGATGAAATACTAACAATATATTGAAATATAAAATAAACAAAATTAAGATGATACCAACTGAGATGAGAGAATGTCATATTAGGTGATTATGACATGTGCAATACATGCCAATATATGCTTTGGTAAGAAAGAATAATAAAATAGTAGCCATATGAGCCGCTAGGACTAGAAGGTCTAAACGAACATCTATTAACAATTTAATGAAGGGTATTTTTTTGTTAGTATTACTGAGAACATGACCCCTAACATGATTGAATGGAAGAAAATGAATCAGACATTCAGCATAAACCATTTTCCTATAGGCTAATTTACAACAAAGACTTTAGTTTGGATTGGCGTTTAGAGAATGGAGGATCTGCTCAAATGTCCATTTCTGGAACTCTCATTGATTTAACTTTTTCTGAAAACGTCCATTTTGAGTCCATAAACAAATGTCATGTTCCGATAGTCTTTACGAAGAGTTCTCTAAAGCAATCTTAACGGCTCCGGAGCATCTGAGAAGAACCAACAAGGTGTGATAGCAAAGAAGAAGAAGATCGAGTCATGAGTTCGAATCCTCAACGGAACAAAGTGATCGCATGTTTATCAGAATTCCACCGACACACTTATCCAGAAATTTAAGTTGTAGAGATTTGCTGTAAACTTTCGTTGAAAAATTACTTTTTGTAAACGATTTACGAATCAATACAAGTTATCCTTAGTGATTCTTCTCGGAAAACATGTTTTTGGTGGGGCTTTGACAGGGCCAATCCAAGTCGAGCCTCCCGGGATTGAAGGGATAAACCAGGGCCGACCAGGATTGGGGATCGAACTGGGTCGAGCTCGAGTCATGGATTAGAAAACAAAATCCGATCTGATATACATAATGGGCCGGGCAGGTCCCAATCTTTCCATGGACTGCTTTGCGGGGCCGTCCGACAAACGTAATACCTTGAGTAGAAGCATGAGGGAATTAAGTTGTTAGAAAATAGTGGTAAACGTTAATTGCACTACAATAATTATTAGAAGACAATACATTTTTGGCAGTCTTGTGCATATCAAGTACCAATTTTTTTTATAGTCCATATAAAATCAGAACAGTTAAAATTTTGGCAGTCATAAAATAAGGGTCCGACTATTGGCACCCCACCCATTTCTAAGGACACCCCAAAAAAATTAAAAAACATGTTAAAAGACCAATATACCCCCAAACGTTTTCTTAGTACACCCCAAAAAAAAATTGCGATGCGCTCGACAAATACTGGTCGAACAGACAAGGTCTGTTCGACAAGTATTGGTCGAACATGTCTTGACATGTTCGACCAATACAGGTCGAACAGACCTTGTCCGTTCGACCAGTACAGGTCGAACCTACTGTGCCCAAATTTTTTTTCAATTTTTTTTTTCGGTCGCGGTCGTCAGGAATCGGAGAGGGGGAGGAGGAGGAGGAGGCGGGTCGGGATGAGGGGGGGTCGGAGGAGGAGGAGGTGGGTCCGGGGGAGGGGGGGGGGGTCGGAGGAGGAGTCGGGGAGGAGGAGGGGGGTTCGGAGGAGGAGGAGTCGGGGAGGAGGAGGAGGAGGAGGAGGGGGGTTCGGAGGAGGAGGAGGATGGGGGGGTTCGGAGGAGGAGTCAGGGAGGAGGAGGAGGAGGGGGGTCGGAGGAGCCAGGGGGGAGGAGGAGGAGGAGGAGGAGGAGGAAGAGGGAGGGATGGGGTGTGCTTAGTAGGGGAGGGTAGAATAGGAATAAGGAATTTTTTTTTTTTTTTTTTTTTTTAATGGGGTGTCCTTAGAAATGGGTGGGGTGTCAATAGTCGGACCCTAAAATAATAAGGACTACATAAACTTTTAACAGTCATGGATATACATAGAAACTGTCAAAAATGTGTAAAATGTGTTGTCCTCAACTAATTTGTAGTGACCTTTATAACATTTTGTCAAAATAGTTTAGGCTACTAAAAACTTACAAATTGTGTTGTCACCATACACAATAAGCATATATCATACATTCATTTTTTGGGGTTGAGCCGCCTCCCTTTCTCCATGAGGAGGCTCTTCTTCTGGTACTTCCACCTGAACCCCAACAAATTTGTTCCTCTACAACAAGGAAGACTCAATCAGCTCTTCTTCTTCACTACCAATTCCTCCTCCTCCTTCTCCTCCTCCTCCTCCTCGTCGTCGCAGCATATATATGCGAGGTTGATGCGGGTGGTGGACCGGAGAGTGTCGGTGATCCCTATGGTTGAGCAGTGGTGGGCCGAACAAGGGAGATCAGTCCTCCCCAAGTCGTATATCCAGGGCTTAGTGAAGCAGCTCAAGAGGTCCAAGCGCCACGTCCACGCCCTCCAGGTGCGTCTGCGGATAGACAAAAACTTATTGGAGGCTGTTGCCTCTCTATTTGTCTTTACACTATATATTGGATTCCTTTTTTTTCTGTAATTAATCAACAATATTGATTGTATTAATGGATAATTAAAAAACAATACAACTATGAATATATGTAGATGGAGAATGGATCCTTATCCGTATAGGAGAAGGAATATGTAGCGGAAGGAATATAATCATAAATCATATTTTAACACCCTCCTTCAAACTCATGATGAGTCATACAACATGAGTTTGCCCAATAGAATCTGAAATCGTGGTATGGGATTCGACTTTGCAAAGAAATCTGTGAGCTGATCAACGGAGGTCACATGTGGTAGAGAGAGTGTGTGCCAAAAAAATGTTCACGGATGAAATGAAAATCAATCTCAATGTGCTTTGGTCGTTCATGAAAAACTGGATTATTTGCAATTTGTAAAGCACTCATGTTATCACAATGAAGCGGCATAGGTCCTGTAGGAGCAATGCCCATATCAGAAAGCAGTCTCCGTATATGAACGATTTCCCTGGTGATGGTAGTCATAACTCTGTATTCTACCTCAGTAGAAGAACATGCAACGACGACTTGTTTCTTACTTTGTCATGGAATTAATGAATCACCAAGAAACAAACAAAAAATTGTAGTAGATCGTCTGGTGGTCGGATCTCTTGTCTAATCTGTATCAGAAAATGCTCGAAGCTGCAAGGTGGATATAGAAGGCATGAATAATGAGCATGTAATAGAGCCCTGAAGATATCAGAGAATCCAGAAAGGCACCATAATGAGCTGATCAAGCACAAAAACGAACTGGCTAACAACACTAACTACAAGAGAAATATCTGACCTAATCAAATAAAGATACACAAGTTGACCTACTAGCCGTCTGTAGGTAGTAGTATATGTGAGAAGCTCACTATCTATAGGGCGAAGCTCACTATCTATAGGGCGAAGCTCACATGAAACTCCAAAGTAGTATCAATTGTTCGACTATCCAATAGACATGTAGATGAAATAATCTTTGAAGTATATTTTTGTTGAGAAACAAGTACCCCTTTTTACTTTGTACAATTTCGAGTCCAAGAAAGTAGCGAAGATAGCTAAGGTCTTTCATTTGAAACTGCTGATGAAGGTATCTTTAAGTAGCTGCAATCCCTGTTGAATCATTGTTGGTCAAAATCATGCCATCCACATAGAGTAAGAGAAGAACTCGCTCCTGCGGTGATGAATGCACAAACAGAAAATGATCATAAGAACACGGCTAAAACTCTGCCTCACAAATAGCACTCTAGAAATACTCAAACCAAGTTCGGGGAGCTTGCTTGAGATCATAGATAGCACGATGAAGGTGACAAACATGTCTCGGTTGAGTAGAGTGACCTAGAGGGGGCTGCATATAGACAACCTCGAATAAAGAACTATGAAGAAAGGCATTCTTCATATCCATCTAATAGAGTGGCTATCGACGAACTGTAGCAACAAATAGTAATATACGAACTGTGATCATCTGAACAACAGGGGCAAATGTCTCATCATTGTCAATTCCATGCTCCTGTATAAAATTTCGGACAAAAAGGCGAGCCTTGTGTTGCTATGGATCTATTAGGTCGATACTTGACCTTGAAGACCCACTTGCAACTAATAGGCTGGACCCCGTCTGGGAGTGGAACGACATCCCAAGTACATGTCTGCTCAAATGTTCGAAACTTCTCCTCTATATCCTCCTGCCATTCAGGGTACTGAACAGCCTCTTGATAAGAATTAGGCTCTCGTATAGTATGGATAGCAGTAAAAAAGGAATGGAACTGTGAAGAATATGAGACTAAGTTAGCAAAATCAAACTTATCCGATGGACTAGAACAGTCAAAGGAAGAAGAACAAAACAATTGCACCCAAAAGTGTGAATCATACTGTAGTCGGGAGAAAAAAAAAAGGACTTGTGAAGTGTCCGACTAGACAAAACAGAGGAAGGAGTGATATTGATAAGATTAACAGAAGTAAGAATGACCTCTGACAGAAGAGAATAACAAGAGAGCACGAGCAATCTCAAGAATATGACGATATTTGCGTTCGGTTACCCCATTTTGTTCATGAGTGTAAGGACAAGACTGTTGAAAAAGAGTATTGTGAGATTGTAAAATAGACCTTATTGTAGCGGAGAGATACGTATGAGCACAATCAGAACGAAAAATCTTAATTCTAGTATTGAATTGAGTATGAATCATAGTAGGAAACGTCATATAAATAGTAGGGAGTCCGGAATGGTGACGCATAAGATAGACCAAAGTATAATGAGTGTAATTATCAATAAAGCTCATGTAGTAGAGAAAATCAGTCATAGATGGGATTGGAGTCAGTCCCCATATGTTAGAATGAACTAATTCAAAAACACTAGTGGATTTAGATAGACTCTTTGGAAAAGGTAAGGCTAAGTATTTTGTCAACTTACAGTCTATACATGTAGATAAAGAAGGGAAAGAACCACGTCGAAGAGCTCCACTGTGGAATAAATTCTTTAAACATGGCTAGAAAATATGGCCTAAGCGTCTATGCCACAAGTCGTTAGCAGACGTGACGATAGCAGCATAACTAGAACTCAAAGGTCGAGATGATAGAAGATGTAGAAACTCTAAGTGGTATAGTCGTCCCTTCCTATGAACACGACTAATCGTCTGGCTTGTACGAGGATCTTTGACAGAACATGTGAGAGGGAATTAAAAATAACAATAAACCCACTTCCACAAAGGCTACTAACTGATATGAGGTGTGAAGTAAGATGAAAAACATGTAAAACAAAATGAAGACTCAAAATGTCGAAAATAATGAAGGCAGATTGAGTGATGACTAACTGCCATCAGCTGTGTGTAAAGAGGATAAGTGTGATGGTAAAAATGTAATACTAGATAATGGATTAAGGTCAGAAGTCATATATGATGAGAAGCACTAGAGTCTAATATTCAAGAAGTAGACATACCAGTAGAGGCATATGCAGAGGAGCCAACAAAGACAGACTGGCGCTGGAGCTCTAACTGAATATCTGTCAATGTCTGTGTAAGGAGAAGCCTCCCACGGGCACGGGCTCAACAAGCCGACAGTAGTGGTGCTTCTCAACGTTAAGTGCATCAACAAGAAGACATGGATGATGAAGAGAACAGACTTAGGATTGCAATGTTGACAAGTACGAACAGATGCTGATGAAGAGAGTTGAGAAGCAGCGGTGAGTTGGTTTCTGCGGTTGTAACCGAAGAAATTGGCGACAACATCTGGAGACGTTGATATGGAATTTGGCTGGTATGATTAAGCGGATGGATATCTCTGAACGGTCCTACGATTGAAAATCCTAAAGCTCTGATACGGTGAAACAAATCAACAATATTGATTGTATTAATGTATGATTTTAAAAAAATACAATTATTAATATATATATGGAGAACGAATTTATATCCGTATAGGAGAAGAAATCTGTATCTGTATATGAGAATGAATCTAATCCTAAATCTAATCATATTTTAACATTCTCAATATTGAATTTATCAATTGTTGGAGATACTTAGAAAGTGAGTCATGAGCCTGTACAATATTTAAAAATGTCTTTTTTAACAACTCTAAAAAAAACCTTTTCTGTCATTCTAATGGCCTTAATACTACAGTTTCTAAAAAAATAGGAAGGCCCAAGTCTAAAAATGGAGATTTCATATATATGTAGGTTACAAATTTTGGGGCCTTGCAATTTTTGGGGTTGTGCGATTGCACAGATTACACATGCTCAGAAACGGCCGTATGTAAGTATCCCTGGCTACTCTTTGTTATATTGACATCTTCCTTTGGTTGAACTTGACATCAGGTTGACATACATCTTTGAGAAGCTTTCTTGTCCTCCATAGGACCATCTCTAGTGCGAGAAGGCTTGAATGATTGGATTTTTATTATTATTGAAATTGCAAATTTACCTTGAAAAAGTAAAAGAAAAAAGGGTGCTAACTTAATTGTATAGTGAACACCAAAGAGGCATATATGTGTCAAAATATGTGGAAGAAGTGTCAGATGCTCTTAATACGAAGGTTTGCACAACTGGCTGATACCGATACATATCGTCTGTATCGTATTACTTTTGGCATGTCTCGATCCGGATCCGATATTGCCATATTGACCCCTAGCGATACCGATCAATGCTGACAGTTTGGCTCTCATTTACGGTCAAATCCATAAAGAAAATGAGAGAAGTATGAAAAAACAGTGTTGACACTGATTCGTCTGTCGTAGATGCAATATGTGGATAAGATTCATTATCGAATAATTGTAACCATTACCGCTTATCAAAATTGTATATCTATAAATTCATAGTAGTTATCCATCTTAATAAGATTCCATTCAAAATTATCTATCGGAGTGTACATGGTCTGAAAGCAAGTAAATAAGTAATAGTCTTTATTGTGAGTGAATGATTCATCATTGTTGAATATTATTCAAAGTTGAGAGACAATGAATAACATAAATTTATGCCTAAATGTCTTAAAAATAATTTTAGTAATCATTTATAATTTGTTGGTTTTTCAGAACAAATAATTCTGAGACTGATTCAAAACCATTGAAACTGCCGAAACCACCGATACCCATACCCATTAGAAGGATCCAAAAATTATCCAGATCCTGATATTCCGAAGCTTGCCTAAATACGATAGTATGCTAAAAATTTCAGAAACATGCCATAGACGTATAATAAAAGAGAAAACCATATCATCTACACTTGCAAATTTGGAGAAACTCGCTAGATAAGTGTTTGTTCGGGAGTGGCCTACCATGAAAGCACATGAATTTTTTTGGGCAAGCTTGATAAGTGTCTGAATTGTATCTCAAAGTGGACCCAACAAGTGCCTATGTCCTGGAAAGAAGTCCTAGTGATACGATACTTTTTTGCCGTATTTTGACTAGAATTTCAAGTATTCACAAATCTTCTCATTAACAAAAATAAAGATGATTAAAGAGATCTTTCTAGCGAGATATAAAACTTCCAAATGGATACTTGGAGTATCCAAAGGGTGAAGATTAGGTAGTTTAAATGCAGATAAGGATCATCATGCAAAGCTTACTATATTATCTTATATTTCAACTACATTTTGTGAAGTCTAACTTATCGATACCCTTTCTTGTTTCGAAATTAAGGCGTAAGCCCATTAAAAGGAAGTACAGTGGACAAAGAACAAAATCATATATCAGGAAGATAGCTTTCTTGCAAAGAAAAACAAACTAAAGGGCAAGCATAACATGAGTTCTACTTGAGATCAGACCTATCATAGACCTATGCACTACTCTTTGGCGTACTGGAATTCTATTTCTAGTCAACATAAGGGAGTGGCAATTATAAACTGCATTGAGGATTTTCAGGGAACAAGAAGCTTGCATTGGGGATGTTGATGTTTCTAGTAGAACTCTGACAATGCAATTAAAAGAAATCAAACTTTAGGTGTGTTTTGCTTAAAGTATGCTTGGGATGAGAGATCGCACTATTTCAATAAGCTGCTTCAGTTTTAGTTCTTATATTACTCGAATTTACTAGTGGAATAATGCCAAACTAGTCATGTAACAACAACAACAACAATAAGAAAGCCTTTATCCCAAATTTGTGGTTGTCCGTTTGAATCATTTTCTTCCATTTTTTAGCTCTACGAAGGGCCAATTCCTATGTAACAACAAAAACCATATCATTCTTTAAAATTTTAATCTTTGTTCGTTTAGGCCTACCTGTGGTCATAGCGTCTTCGTTAACTACTATATTATCGATCTTATGTTCGTTTAGGCCTACATGTAGTCCTAGCTGCTTTGTTAACTACTATATTATCAATCCTCCTTACCGGAGCATATATGAGTGTGCATTGCATAGTCCAACCACCTAAGTTTATTTTCTTTCATCTTGTCCACAATTGGCACCACCTCTAATGTCTCACGAATACACTCATTTCTTAATCTATGTTTTAATGTATTGCCACTCATCCATCTTAGCATTCTCAGTTCATCTACGATAATTTTCTGGGCATGGTGTTTCTTGATTGCGCAACACTCTGAAGTATTGGTCTAAACTAGTTCATATCCGACATGAAATTTTATATTACTCTTATCACAGATATCCATGTGGATGAGTGATCAGCGGCATTTCCCCTTATCTCCAGGAGACTTGTCTGATCGGCTGAACTTGATCTACAGAGTTCATGGCCTTGAGCATGTTGAGAATTACTTCAACAACATTCCTAAACAGAAAAAAGTCTATCAGACATACGGCGCTCTGCTCAAGTGCTATGCAGAAGAAAAATCTGTTGAGAAAGCTGAAGCTCTCTTTGAGCAGATGAAGCAGCTTGAGATGCTCACATCTTTCTCATACAATGTGTTAATGAGACTCTACACTGACAGCGGACAGCATGAGAAAGTAGGCATTCTCTTCCAAGAAATGAATAACAATGGTGTCCGCCCAGACACTTTCACCGACTATACGCTCCTGGAAGCTTATGCCACAGCCTTAAATATAAGCATGATGGAAGGAGTCATGAAGAGGATTAAACGTCTTCATCTCGAGGACTCTCACAAGTATGCCATCGTAGCCAGAGCTTATGCGAAGAAAGGGTTACAGGATAAAGCTTTGGCCGCGCTGAAGAAGTCAGAGAAACTGGTATCTGGGAAGAATGGTCGGATTGCTTGGGGATTTTTGATCACCATGTATTCTGACATCGGGAACAAAGACGAAATGTACAGGATATGGAATACGTACAGATCATCGTCACAGGAGGCTTCAAACTCTGTATATATGTGCATGATAAGTGGCCTGCTAAAGCTAAACGACCCCAATGCTGCAGAGGTGTTGTTCAAGGAGTGGGAGTCCCAGTTTACTTATTATGATATGAGGGTTCCAAGCATTTTGATCAGTTATTACTGCAAGAAGGGTTTTTTAAGAAAGGCGAAATCCTTGCTATGGAAGACCGTTGGTAGCGGGAGGACGCCTTTTGCCAACAGTTGGGCTCGGGTGGCTGCTGGTTACTTCAAGGTGAATCATATTCCAGAGGCAGTGAAGATGATGAAGGCGGCAATGGAGGCAGGGAAGCCTTCCTGGAGTCCGAGTCCGAAAAATGTGATCAAAAGCTTGGAATACTTTGGAGAAAAGAAGGATTTACGAGGGGCAGAAGAGTTCGTTAAGTTAGTTAGGCAGCTGGTTCCTTTGACAAGAGAAGTTTACCACTGCTTGCTGAGGACTTACTCAGTGGCTGGGGAGCCGCTTTCAGATGTTCTTGAGCAGATGAAGGAGGATGGGTTTCATGTTGACGAAGAGACGAACAAAATCTTGAGGAGCTGTCGAATTCGACTGGTATCTTGATACAGTTGGCTGACGCTCGCATTTATCTTGAGCTACTGCCATGTCTGATTATGTTATAATCAGTTGCTAGCAATAGTTGCTCGTCAAAGCCTCCCGGCATCTAGTGGCTAGCAGATGGAGACATAACGCATCCTGGCTGGCTGGGTGAAAAGAATAATAGTTGTTTGTCCTAATTTGTGACTGGAGTGTACACTCCCAATTTTGGTTGAAAGCAAATTCAAGAATTGGGGCGTGTAGATTGTAGTGTACATGCTGATTTTGGAATTGTGGTTGCTGATGGGACTGAGTTCTTTCTGGAAGAGGGCAGTACATGATTGATTTGCCTGCAATTGCTCAATTAGATTCTGGAAGAGGTCAGTACAAGCAATGTATCCCTATATTAGTGTGAACTTCTTTCTGTAGACTTGTATATAGACAACAGAATGAAGATTTTTATATCAAAATGTGTTGTAAAAGATGTGCAGGGAAATTTGATCTTTGTACACTTTTCCATGTAAATAGGTCATGTTTTACTAAGCTTGGTTCGGTTCCTTTTCCTTTAGACCGTTCGGTTTGCGGTTTGCAAATTAATATATTTTGGTTTATCAGTTCTGTTTTCGGATTTGGAATTCGGTTGTACCCAACCGAAAACCGAAAATAATATGGTGAAATAACCTTTCTACCCTTTTCCAGTGAATTACCTTTCTACCCTCTCCCATATACATATACTCAAAAAGTTCTAAAAATTTCTAAACCTAATCTCTCTTCTCCTTTTTGTTTCAGTGCTGCCGACTCCCAAATCTCCCTCCCTCTCTGACTCCTTTCTGCTGATAGTGTTGTCGACGCACTCTCCCAAATCTCTCTGTTTCTCGAAATCTAAACCCAAATCTCCTTCTTCCTGTGAGGGTTCATGTGTTCTCCAAATATCTCTGTCTCTCGATATCTACATCTCTGAGATCGAGCTCTAGGAACTCTAAGATATAAATCTAAATCTACATAATGGGCACTAGGAACTCTAAGATCGAACACTCCAGTTCTAAATCCCTACACTGAGTGTAGAAGTTAGAACCCTTTATCTCACTCTTTTTATTTTTATTTCAATTTTTTTTGTTAACTAAATCTCTCTCTCTGTCGATTGCAATGGAGTGTGGCCTTGACTGCAGTTTGTGCATTTCTGGCCTTGACTGATCAATGGAGAGTGTTGAACCCTAAATCTCTTTCTCGATTGATTTACTTCTATTTACTTGTTCACTATAAGTATCAATTTTTCTATCATCACTTTATCAAGATTTTTATTCTCTGTTTTGGTCCTTTTGGAATTGTGTTGGATGCAGGATGCAGCATGCAGGCTTGCAACAAAGAATAAATAGCAAATAATAAACAGCATGCACAACAACATGATTGATTATATGTAATTTGGTGCTTTTTCTTATCTGTTTTACTCCTTTATAGTTTCAATTATATGTTTTGGATTGATTTACTTCTATTTACAAATAGTATTTCAAAACCTACATGATATCGTATGCACATTCAGAAATAATCATAAATTGTTGGGATGTCACAATTATTCTCAATCATGTGATAATCAGTTATCCATTAGTATGCAGAAAGGCTATGATATATTGCTAGCATCTTATGATCAATCAGCTGGAGTATATGGAAGATATGTGACATGGTCTTAGTTTAAAATTTTTACTACACACATGACACAAGGCTGCCAAAATATAGCAAACATATTATTGTAGGAAACTTCTTTATACATCGTATTGAGAGTTGAGAATTTGAGAGGAACTCAAAGAGTCAGAGATCACTTGTTGACTTGTATGCCTATATGAGTCTCTGTGACTGTATCTCTGTGAGATTGTGTATTCAACTTGCTGCGACTCTGTCTATGCGTCTCCCTGAGGCTGTGTATTGTCTCTGTGACTGTGACTCTGTCTCGACTCTGTATCTCTGTGAGGTTGGGTATTCAACTTTGAGAGGGACTCATAGTATAATACAACAAATTTTATTACTTTTTTTGTGACCATCTCTGTTAGGTTGCCAGGTCATGAGTTTATCTTATGTCATACTTGAATAGTTGAATGTTTAATTCATTGAAAATGCTACATTTTTCCATACGAAAGTTGACGATGATGAGTGGCTTGAGAAATGTGAACATATATACAATATTGCATCTTTATTGATGGATAAAAAACCACTTTGAGGCTTACATATTTTTTTGTCCCTCTTTTTGTTCAGTGATTTTGTAATGTTCAATAAAGCTTGCGTGGAATACTCAATACAATGGCATGTTTTATGATCTGGTGACTTAGGTTAAATGTAAACTTTGAGTCCCTCTCAAACTCCCATTCATTGTAAGGCTATAAACCTTCTGAATATGTGATCTCTATAATGTGGAAGTGGTATGTAGGCAACTTCTTTAGATATTGTATTGATAGTTGAGACTTTAAGAGGGACTCAGAGAGTCAGAGATCACTTGTTGACTTGTTGTTTCATGCATACATGAGTCTTTGTGTGTCTCTGTGAGGCTGTGTATTCAACTTGTTCTGACTCTCTTTGTGAGGTTGTGTATTTTGTTTGTGTGAGGTGGTGACTCTGTCTTGACTCTCTGTCTCTGTGAGGCTATATATTCAACTTTGAGAGGGACTCAGAGTTCTATTAATTCTTGACTTGATGTTTCTTTATATATTGTATTCAACTATTCAGGTATAATACAACTTCTTCGTAACTGCGTCTAGTGGGGACGGGATCAGTTTTCTCTAATCCGGTGTCCCAATCATGTCCCCTCCCCCCCCCCCCCCCCCCCCCCCCCCCCTCTCCTTTCTATGACATGTGGGCCCCACCAATAAAAAAAACCAACAAAAACCCCACATTTGATAGAAGGAAGACAAGATTGGGACACCGGATCAGGGACAACTTATTCGGTCTCGCCTTAGTGAGGCTATAAGTTCATGAGTTTGTCTTATGTCATACTCGAATAGTTGAATGTTTAATTCACTAAAAGTGTTATTTGTTAGCACAATAATTAATTATAGTTTTTTATTATGATAATTTATTTAAGTTTATTGTTATGAAATCACTATTGTGCATACAATTACTATATTGTTAATACTTAAAAAACTTGGCTTAGTCCTAATGTGCAGCAAACACAATTTGTACTGGGACCGTATATTGTTGATACAATGTAGGAACACAATTTGTATCCAATAAGTCCAGTAGCACAAAAATATGATACAATAGTATACCAGAGGTATACCGTATGGGTGCCTTTTGTTCAGCAATTAATACTGCAATAGCTGTACAACTAGTTGTTTTGTAGTTGTTACTATGCAAATCGGTGTACCGGTTGTATACCGCCTGCATAATAATGACTATTTCTAGAGGCTGTCTTGTGTGCTATAAATGGACATATTTTTCTTTATTTGTTTCCACTTTTTTGGGCCTCAAATTTTCTACAGTATACAAACCTCTCTATATATACAAGAGTTTTCATTTTCCAAATCTTTTTATCTCGGTATCCTTCTACCAAACTGGGTCGTGGCTATGTAAGTCACTCAGCCGTCCGAGGGAGGATTCGAACCCAAGACCGGTGCTTGGATGCAACCCCCCCCCCCCCCCCCCCCCTTCGCACTACCACTAGAATAGTGCCTTCGGGACTTCCAAATCTCTTTGAGATAGATTTTTAATCGAGTTGTAAAATGTGATCTTCAAATTGTTGTAAAATGATCACCATCATGTTAGGAACGAAGCGTGGAAACCGTTCTCCCAAACCAGAAAGTCCTGCGAGAGAACCGAGCAAAAGCACACAAACCAAAAATGCCAAACACAATCGCAGATACAAGGATTTTTGACATGAAAAATCCTTGCGGAAAAAATTACGGGACGATCGGAGTCCAACCCTGAAGAATCTTCACTAATGGAATAAAGAGAATACACCCTCTACAAGCTCCTCCCGATCCAACACGGATCACCACAACTCACTTGAAAGAATTGATTGCGGACTCCGAAGAACAAGAGATGTCGAAAAATTATTCGAAACGATCTCTCCTTCACAATAGTCCTCAATCCTCTCTCTCTCTCTCTCTCTCTCTCTCTCTCTCTCTCTCTTTCTCTCTCAAATTTTGTAAAGCACTCTTTTTTTTTGAGATATTTTTCAACTTGCATGCATCAACCTTTTATAAGCCCTTGGTAATCTATACATGGAAGACAAATATATATGAAAACTTTCAATATGCATCAATCATATATTTAATGGTAATTCAATCATAATTGGCTTGCCATAATTAGAATCCAATTATATGGAAAGCCACTATATCAAAGATCCAATCATAAATATATGATTAAAGTAAATATGAAAATCAAATCATATATCTGCTTACCATATATGTTCCAAAATAGACGATCAATGCACTCTCCGAGCTTCTCCGACACACGGATGGCGCTCGTCGCACTCCAGGGTATTCTCCACATAGGTTGGGAACCCCACACCACTCCAACAAATCTCCTCCTTCACAACTAGGTGGAGGAACTCGCCATCCCGATGATCCTCCTGTAGTACTCAAACTTCTCCCTTGTTAGAACCTTCGTGAGCATGTCCGCTCCATTGTCATCAGTATGGATATTCTCAAGCGTCGCGTCCTTCTTCTCAACCACATTCCGTATCCAATGATACCGAGTCTCAATGTGCTTGGACCGACTATGAAATGTCTGATTCTTCACGAGGTGAATAACACTCTGGCTATCACAAAGCAAAGTATACTGCTCTTGCTTTAGCTCCACTTCCTGCAGCAACTTCTTTATCCATAGCAACTCCTTGCAAGCCTCCGTCGCCGCAATGTACTCTGCCTTTGTCGTCGACAAGGCAACACACTTCTGCAACCGCGACTGCCACGATACTGCTGCACCAGCAAACATCATCACATAATCCGAAGTCGATCGCCTCATGTCTACATCTCCAGCCATATTAGTGTCAGTATATCCGACCAATTTTGGCTCGTCACCACTAAAGGAAAGTCTCCAATCGGCAGTGCCCTGAAGGTACCGTAGAATCCATTTGACCGCACTCCAATGTACCCTTCCAGGATTGGAAAGATACCTGCTAACTGTGCCAACTGCGTGGGCGATGTCTGGCCTCGTACACACTATAGCATACATGAGAATCCCCATAGCTGAAGCATATGGAACCCGCTCTATATCTTTCTTCTCGTCCTCGGTAGACGGACACTGCTCCTTAGTGAACTTAAACTGAACTGTGTAACGAGCCGCTCTGCCCTAGCGGAACGTCGATTCAAACGACAAGTGCAACGACTCATTTCAATCGTTGACTCGAAGAGTTGCATTGACCCGATGAAGTATCGATGTGAATCGATACAAGAGTTACGTTGGCCCTTCAGAAGAATCCAGACTTAGACGTTCAAAGGCGCGCTCGGAGTCTCGCTTGGCCGATGCATTCATCGCTAAGGTGGGTGGCTCCGATGAACCTATCTTTGCTTAGCTTAAACATATAATAATACGGACAATATTGCTAGAATCGCTAGACAATAACCCCTGCATGCTAATAAGAGAACTCAACGCACCTAGCTAAAGGAATAATTCTATCTTGTATGCTTGTGTGGAACATGGAAATGAACTTGGAATATTAATTGAACTCTCGTACCGTACTCCACGCTTGTACCAAGATACAGCTTACGATTAGTTAGATTTCTTTACGTGCTCAATAAATGCATGAACTATTTGTCACTTAGAACGTACTACAACTTGAAGTACTAAACAATAAATGGTTCACTAAAATGAGGCAGGAAGACTATCAAAATAGTCGTTTCGAGCAGAGTAATAGAAACATCGAAAGGCTTCGGGATCGTTGGGTCGCCTAAGCGGTTCCTGTATAGGGTGCTGCATAATGAATGAACGAATGAATACGTGAATGAATGTATGAATGAACGAATGAATAAGTGAATGAATATATGAATGAACGAACGAATAAGTGAATGAATGAAAGAAAATAAAGGCATAAAAGAAGACAAGAATGATTAGCGACAGGTATGACGGGGTCATGCAACGGGGCTCGCTACCCGTACTGTACGGATGCCGCCGCCAACCTAGTCGGTAATCGATTATGGCTCAAAGACAGCCTATGGCTTAAAGAAAGCTCGTTAAGTTAAAAATAACAAGACAATAAGAAATGGTCGCGGACAACTCGTGCACGAGGGAAAGAAGTGAATAAGAATTCCAAGGAACGATCAGAGACATCGTACCGACCTAGGCAGAATCATGGCTTACGGGCGGCTTGGGTGCGGGCTCAGCCACCCAAGAGGCGTAAGTAGGGTATTGCGTAGCCTATCAGGGTGTACCAGCCATCACCGACTGATAGAGAACCACGATACCAAGATGAATAGTCCAAATTGCTTGTGGTGCCAGCGACCGGTGCATATAGATTAAGTTGGCTCGATTGCGACAATCCACGTGCGAGGCCTTGCATTAAAATAAGTAATCTGAGGAAGCTGAACATGCTAAGTAACTGAATAAAACGTATCTGAACAACGCTCGAGTATAACACATCCTGACAATTTGAGTAAGCTGAACAATTGAGTAACTGAATGAACATCTGAACAAAGCTTTTAAGTATAACATATCTTGACAAATTTGAATACTTCGTTAACCTGAGGCAAGAACACGCCCTTGACACACTTGAATGCTTATACAAATCCGTTAAGTCTTTACGTATAATATGTTGGCTAACCTGGTTTACCTTGGACAGGGAAGATCGTATGGTAAGTATGGTAAGTTGCGAATGCTATTCACATGCGACACTTGATATCAGTAATATGGGATAGGCTTTATATTATATGCCATGAAACTGGTCCTAAGGAAAGATTAGAAAGACAACAACTGATAGATGGGGCACGAAGTTAAATCGAACGTATTTGGTAATGACAGCGAGTTGGACGAGCTAGCCTCCCCACCAGTGCATAATAATGTATTGATAACCACATAGTCTGCCTGCAGGGGGCACAAGAACCTCGTCTGGTGCGGAGTCTTCCTGCGTGCATGCTAAGGCGCGGAGCTAACTCTAAAGCCTTGGAACATCGTAAAAGAGCAGAAGCACCACATACAGGACATAATGTGTTGGAACATCGTCATGTATCATCCCATGTTGTAAGCCGTTTGGCACGCTTTTTATGTTTCGTGAGACAGAGCTTGAACGATTTGTAATCTCGGCCTAGTGCCGCTTGTAATACTTCTTGAATATCAATAAAGAGTTTGATTTTGTGTCTACTTGTGTTCATTTACTTTTTGCTGCAAATGGGGACACTCTGTGCGACTCTGTGACCTAGCCTTCAATTGGCCGTTTCAGAACCTGGCCTTGCGTGAGCGCAACCTAGCCTCATGCGGCATCACGTCTTTTCAAGGACGATCGATCCTCCGGGACCGGGACGTGACAAACTGTAAAAGGGTTACTCACTTTTTTTGACCCATCTATCCTGAAACGCTGAAGTACCCGATAAATATACTTCTTTAGCATCTTGGACTCTCTCTCGGTTGATCTCCATTCCATGAATAATCTTTGCTGCGTTCAAATCCTTCATAGAGAAGGCCGTACCCAGTTGGCGCTTCAACTCCGCTATCCTAGTGGCATTCTGACCCACCAGTAGTATATCATCAACTTAGAGCAGTAAAATGATAAAATCATCCTCGACAAAGTACCTGACGAATACACAGTGATCCGACGTCATCCGTGCATAACCATACTCCCCCATAAACGACTCGAACTTCCTGTACTACTGCCTCGGAGCCTGCTTTAGACCATACAAGTTTTTCCTCAATCGGCAAACCAAATATGACTTGTCCTTCTCATAGAATTCCTCTTGCTGCTCTTTGTACAACTCCTCAAGATCACCGTGGAGGATTACCATCTTCATGTCCATCTTCTTGACCTCCAAGTCAAAACTGGCTGCCAATGCTAGCACCACCCGAATAGATGACTATTTGACAACTGGCAAAAAGATCTCATCATAATCTATGCCCTTCTGTTGATCGAAGCCTTTAACTACCAGCCTCGTTTTGTATCGAAGGCTAGTAGCATCATCTGTTTGCTTTACTCTAAACACCCATCGATTTTTTAAAGCCTTCTTGCCCTTTGGCAACCGCACCAGATCATAAGTAGAGTTGGCATGTAAGAAACTCACCTCTTCCTACATAGCCTCCATCCACTCATGCCTATGTTCGTCGTCCATAGCCTCTGTGAAACTTTCAGGCTCTCATCCGTTAGTCAATAACACATACTCATCTATGAGTATCTCGTAGATGGTCGACGCTCTCTATCGCTCCTTCTCAACGGAACTACTGGTGTTGGCTGTATATCAACAACCTCCTCCCCTTCAGGAACTACCTCTCCGACATGTTCATCCTCCTGAAGGTTACCTTGACCACCATCAGCAGGCTGATGATCAAGATTGGGAGCAACTCCATGTACTGGCTCCCCCATAACTGAATCCTCTGTGATGTCCTCTGGGAACTGCTCGAAGCAAAATGACTCTAACTCAGGCAATTCTTCAGCCTCAGAAGGCATCTCAGAATCCTGAGTGTTGGTCATGGTCTGATCCTCGACGAATACCACGTCCCTGCTTCTGTAGAGCTTTCTTCCCATGGAGTTGTAGAGTCTATAGCCAAACTCATCCCGACCGTAGCCGCAAAGACGTATCGCCTCATCTTCGGCTCAAGTTTGGATCTCTCGTCCTTCGATACATGTACGAAGGCCTTACAACCAAACACTCGCAAGTGATTATATGACGGCTCTTTGTCGTAGTATGCTTTATCAGGCACATCATCCTGCAAAGGAGCACTAGAAGATAAATTAATAGTATAAGCAGCCTTTAATAGTATAAGCAGCCTCACCCCAATAACTGCCCGACAAGTTTACTTCTGATAGCAAACACCGTACCCTCTCCATCAGTGTCATGTTCATGTGCTTCGTTACACCGTTGAGCTGCGGTGTCTTTGGTGGACTCTTCTGGTGTCGTACCTATTGCTCTATGAAATAAGCATCAAAGGGACCAATGTACTCGCCGCCATTGTCGGACCGAACATATAGCAGCTTCTTGCCCATCTCCATATCAACAGAGGCTTGAAACTTTTTGCAAGTGGGCAGCACCTGATCCTTGGTCTTTAAGGCATATATACAAACCTTCCTGAAACAATCATCAATAAATGTCACAAAATAAGAAGCACCACCAATGGATTTTACCTTCATACGACCGCAGACATCTGAGTGAATCAAGTCGAGCAACGCTAGCTTCCTCGAACTTGAGTGACTTTGGAAAGACACCATTTGGTTTCTAGTCAAACAGTGCGTGCATCTCTCCAATTTTGTAGACTTTAGCCCTGGAATCACCTTCCTATTCACCAAGTAGCTCATCCCTTTCTTGCTGATATGGCGGAGCCGTTTGTGTCACAACTCGGTAGACGCATCATTGACTGCATTCATCTCCTGTGCCCTCTGTACTCTCCCCTCTATATAGTATAGTCTAAAATTCTTGCTTTCTCTGGCAATCACCATCAAATCTCTAGAAAGCTTCTGTTGGAACCCTAGAGGGGGGGTGAATAGGGTCAAGCTAACTAATCAAGCACTTAGCACAAGCTAATGGGCAATTTAAAATTATAAGTGCAAGAGAAGAAGCAATAACAATACCGACACACGATATATCCTGGTATCCTCCCAAGAGGCACTCCAGTCCCGGAACTCTCTCCGGCTTTAATCTACTATTTGAGTAAATAGTTACACACGAGTTTGGATCCGAAGAACTCGTCAACTTCTTACACGAGAGCTTTAATACGAAGGCCTCTCCGACTTAAACCGAGAGTTTGGATACGAAGACTCTCCAACTTCAACCGAGAGTTTGGATACGAAGACTCCCCAACTTCAACCGAGAGTTTGGATACGAAGACCCCCCAACTTCAACCTTTCACAATAGGTTTTGATCTCCTTACAATAGGATGAAGATCTTACTTTTCAACTCAACAACTCTAACACAATTTGTGGATGGCAAATGAAAGCTTTGTAGAGTTGTTTGTGGATAGGCTTTGGTGGTTTAGAAAAAAAATTTAGGCTCAAAGCATCAACCTTGAATGAAGGGGTTCAAAGCTATTTATAACCAAAGCATTGAAAAGAGCTCAAGGCAACTTTTCAGTCCACGAACCGGCATACCGTCGGTATGATCCGGCATACCGGCAGTATACCGGTCTGGGATTGCAACGGCTAGAAATATAGCCGTTGGGATCATTAATGGCTGGAAATTCGACCGTTGGAATTTTAACGTTTTGGAAGCGGTATACCGTCGGCATGGACCGATATGTCGTCGGTATGCCGGTTTTGTAAACAGAAACTTTCTGTGAACAAAAACCGGTATACCGTCGGTATACCGTCGGTATACACCGGTATACCGTTGGTATGCCGTTTTCCACCAAAAATGATCCTGGGCTTATTTCTGCCCTAGCTTTCGATTTTGCCATCCATTTCTTGTGTTTACAATAATTTCTAAGACTCATTACAGACTCCAGATAAACTTAGGCAGGTGCAGGCTTCTTCAGAGTCATGAAATGATGATGGCATGGCTTGGCTTCTTCCTTTGATAGGTGCTGGCTTTTTCCTTTGGCGGCAGCTGTCCAAAGATATCCAGTTTGCAAAAACTGAATACCTTTCGGGAGCTTCGCCCCCAAACCCCCGACGAGGGGCGCTGCCCCCTCGACCCCCGTCCGCTGACCGGGCAGCGGACGCCCGAGTGCGAGGCTCCGGAGATGTCGTCGGATGGTTCAGAGAAATCTTGTGGGATCCGTCGTCTTTGGCCCACCATGATTTCTTCATTGCATATGTCCACATTGATCTTGCTTATTGCTTTTCTGCATGTACATGTTAGACGAACAAAGCAATATATATAGTAGCAAGTATGATAAGTTAAATGCATATTAGGACAATGCTGAGTTTAAGTATAAGTGCTAAGGTGATAGCATAAATGTTAGTGATATCATAATAATTAAACTTAATTGAATGACCACAATCAAAAGCATAGTTTTGATTTTGGCAACCCGATTAAATTTAAGATAGATAAGCTCATATCACTAATATGTAAATGAATAGGCACATATCACAAAGGTATAAGTATAAGTAGAAATGCTATAGCGATAGTATGAAGATTAGTGATAATGAAATGCTAAACTTAATAGATTAACCATATTCAAAAATATGATACAATCATTGGGCCAACAATCTCTTCCTTTTTTATTATGGCAACTCGGTTAAGTTTAGTATGGACAGAATAGATGCATGTATCACTAATATACAAAAGACATAAGTAATATCACTAAAAGCATACTACTTAGATTACTTATAAATATATACTTAAACTTACTTCTCCCCCTTTGACATGATCAAAAATAGGCTCCCCCGTACTAAGAGATAAAGTGAAATCAATCTCCAGCATAAAAATCAGAGCATGAAAAACTTATAGACAATCATGATCAAGAGATACTAATGAAAAACAATGGGAGAAGGGTGTAATGACAAGTGTATAAAACTATATACCAAATGTAGAGTACTAAATAGAAAATTGCTTGTCAAAACACAATATGGTTGGTAAAACCAAAAAAATTTGAAAAACAAGAAATAAGTAGTTTACCAACTTGAAATCCAAGGAATAAATCCAAAACACAATAGGATATGAAATATTGCTCTAGTTTTGGAAGAGAACTATGAAATAAAGGATTTCAAACAAAAGCCATGAGGAATAGATAATTGCAACCAATAGATACCAATTGAGACATGACATTAAATAAACTTGATACCAATTGAAAAGATGTAAACTTGAAATACTGATCAAAGAAACCATTAATAATCATAATTGTCCACAAATAAATAGTGGAACAAAATAAAAGAATGATCAATATAAAATATTACAATTGATATAAAGTAATCTCATTATTTGCAAAATCTATATGCTTATCCAAGTTCATGCATTTGAACTCAATTACCTTATCATGCTATCTGTATACCCTTTAGATAAACATGAAGGTAAAGGAGAAAAATACTTGAGAAAGAGAAATTCAGTCGACTTGAATGCTCCCCCTTAAAGTACTACCAAAGTTGATAAAAATCATGAATTTTGGATAAGTCCTCAACAAAGAAAGCCAAATCAATAAAACATGAAAGAAAAGCCAAATCAACGAAAGCATAATATTCATCAAGATAAGATCTGAAAGTTAATATTGGCAAGATGACATATTTAACCCATATGAAAGAGAGAGATAAGATAATAAGGACAATCACATACACTCTCATAAACCCTTCAAAATGAAAATATCATGACCTCAATCAATATGATATGAAAATGAAGAAAGTATGGGTCTATGATAAACTATGTATACGAAATATTAGAGGGTATAGATGAATTAAAACAATTTATTTGCTCCCCCTCAAAATATGCGTAACTAGTTTCAAAGCACTTATAGCATCAAAAACTAGGGGTAAATCAACTATGGATTTCTCCCCCTTGCTCGTTGCATATAAGGCTACAATATCGTCAAAAGACGAATAATATCATCTTTAGTCAATAAGAGATATCCAATTAAAACTTACTAAAGATGAGAATTCAAAAGAATATTCTAATATAGAACATGTAATCAAAAGATGTCATCATGAAAAAAAATAAGGACAGTTAAATCAATCATGATGAGAGTCAAAATATAGCTCAAAAATAAAAATAAAAATAAAACTCAAATATCATGTCCATGATTATCTAATCAAGAAAAAAAATCAACCAATTTATTACTTTGCATGGACTAGGTATGTTGTACCACATATTTATCCAACAACGGGTAAAACCAAACCTTGTTAATGGTAAATATAACCCATAAAGTTCAAATAGCAAAGGTCACATGTGATAAACCATGAGTAGTCAAAGTAGAGTAATAAATTAACTTGATAATCTCATAACTAGATAATTTAAGACTACTTAATCATTAGGATCAATCATAAAGAAAATAATTGAATAAACATGATCCATGATAAATCTTATCAAGAGAAATTTCAAAAAACCATATTTATAAAGAATCTTATAGATCAATGAAAGATACGAAAAGGAGTCAATCTCAAAATGATCACACATTCAATCTAAAGAGATGTAATGATAATACGATAAATTCATGACTCAAAAAGTGAGAGAAATTTAAGAAAGACTTGCTAATACTAGTATGGAAGAAGGTTAAACAAGGAATCACAAACCTCTAAGGGAAAACAAGATCTAATAAAAAATTTGTAAAACTAGTTTTAGAGATCAAGCATATCACAAATCTTGTTTTTGTAAACTAGCATATCATATATAGATTGAAGTATAGGAATATAGCTAGATGTGTGAAAGTGAGCCAAAATTATATAGCTTAATAATATAACACAAATAAGCAAACTATATAATCCAAATAAGATTAATGAGGGAAGCCATTCACAAGATAAATGTGCTCATTAAATCTTAAGTCACTAACATTAAAAAAAATACTTGCTTAAGCGAAGAGTTCTCAATAATTATAATACATTTTGAATGATCAAAATGATTTGTAGACTCTTTATTAAGCAAGGATAAGAGTATAAGATAACAGAATAAAAAGAATTAGACTCTTATCAAGTATAGGCCAAAAGAGATATTCATGTAAACACAAATAAAATAAATCTCTTTGCCAAGTATAGAGATTAACCCAAGATAATGAAATAATGGATCGATCTAGAGAATACAAAATATTATAGCCATTATGGAATAAGATTATTCTCTAGAAATGGGAGATCTCTAACCAAAAGCTCAAACCATAGTAGCTAAGGACATAAGACATATGATGTATCAATTACATGTATTCTCATGTGCTACAAGAATCATTGGGCAACAATAATTCAAAAAGAAGTATAAACCCAATGATTGAGCAAGGAAAGATCATTAAGATCATGAAAGCTAAATGCTAAAGATATCAAGAAGTACATTTTTCAAAGAGCTTTCATAGTGCACCATAGTAAAATATAAAGATATAAACTAGAAAAAGTGCACTAATTAAGGAGGTAAATTTAACAAGCAAGGTAAAGCACGAAACCATGTGATCCTTAATAGAACATCCATAATTAGTCACGAGCAAGACATTAATAAATATTTTCTCTCAACATCCTAACTTAAAGGTATAAAACAAATAAATATCAAAAGTTAGGAATCATTTATATATATGAAACTATATATATCACAAATAGGCATACATAAAAATATTAAAAATCAATTAAGAACATGTATCCATAATGCCAACCAAAAAGTCAAGAAGATATCATCAAAAGAAGACTTTAAGGAAGAAGCTAATTGATTCAAGAAGAACAAATTTGGTCAAAGGAATCAATAGCTAAGGTATGAGATAAGCACAAGTTTGAAGGTAACAAGTATATTTAAATACTCTTCAAGTCAATATAAAACTTTCGCTTAACTCATATGCCCAAATAAAGATATTTATACAAAAAAATATCAACATAAGAAATACATGATCTACATGTAAATGGAGATTTTAATGAATATAGTCATGTATCCTTAATGAATGTTTGAAAAACTATCACAAATTCAAAGCACATATAAATAAACTTTATTAGGCAAAAACATAATTGATTGATAAGAGGTTTAATCAAAATAAAATATGAGAATCAATAATAGATATATTATGTAAGCACAAGGTTAAAAAGGAAGTATAAGTGTATACTTGTCAAGTGATAACAAGCTTGTGCTAAACATATATATTCACAAATACCGATTTAAAGTAAATAATACATATTGAGGAGAAATCGGTAAGAAGTAACTATTTCAAAAACTTTAAAGACGGAGAGTTAAAATCATATTAACTCAAATCAAAATCAAGCTCCTATGGAATAGAGTGATATGCATGCTTCATAATATAGAGATTAAGAAAAACAAGCATGCATAAATCAAATGTGTCATACTTAATAGAAAATGAGTGATAAACTACATAGTGTGAACTAATCATTTAAGCCGAGTAACTAGTCATGCTAGATAAAAGAATTAATAAGAAAATTAACTAAGCATGCTAGTATATCTCACATTAATTTATATAAAGGACAACTAAAAGATATCAATGTGAACGAGTAGCAAGACATCAAGTGAAATATGCTAGATTCTATAAATATAAACAATTTAAAGAGAATCGCTTAGCATGTTACCAAAGTGGCTCTAGTGGCCATACTTGTGTTGGTGCAATTGCTTGGAAGATGACCTTTGAGCTTTGCAACCACCAACATGCTCCTCGGTGCTATGTTCCGATACAAGAAGCTTCACCTACAACATTAGATGAAGACTTTGGTATCCAAATAAACTTGGATCCACATTTATTAGCTTTAGGGACCCATATAGCACTTACTCTAGCATTGGTAGTGAAGGTCCTACGAATAGGGCATGTAAAGCTCATGTGTCCAATGCGAGAGCAATAGAAGCATCTAATGCTAGTGTGTGCACATGTATCAGAATGAGCATGATTATGAACATGTGACATACTAGAATGATGAATATCTCTAGAGTAAGCATACATGGATTTGGTCTTAAGAATATCATGTTCTAATATCAAATCATCATGCATACAACTAAGAGAATTAAATTTAACATTTAAAGCATTATTCTTTTTTTTAAATAAAACCATTCTAGAAATAAAATCATCATTTTGTTTCTTTAAAGAATCAATAGAAGAATCATGCAAATGATTTAGCTCATGAGTTTGCCTCTTAAGATCTTCTATTGATGAGGAAAGAGATTTGATTTTCAAAATTAAAGCCTCATTCAAACTCTTTAAAGAAACACATGATGAGTTTTGAGAATCAAGTCTAGATAATAAATTATTGTTTTCACTTCTCAATAACTCATTAGCTTCTTCTAAATGAACAACCTTTTCAGAAAATTCTTCATTTGTAAAATGAAGGTTATCAAGAATCTCTAAGGATTGTTTAGCCATGGCTTTCCACTTAGAGCATTTCTTGCATTTAGAAGAACTATGATTGTCTATGCTACTAGAAATAAAACCCTCTTTATCGAAGGAGGAGGAATACGATGCCATAGAAAAATTAACAAGGATCTACTCTAAAGATGTTAAGCCTAACAATAGAGTCCTTGCTCTGATACCAATTGTTGGAACCCTAGAGGGGGTGAATAGGGTCAAGCTAACTAATCAAGCACTTAGCACAAGCTAATGGGCAATTTAAAATTATAAGTGCAAGAGAAGAAGTAATAACAATACCGACACACGATATATCCTGGTATCCTCCCAAGAGGCACTCCAGTCCCGGAACTCTCTCCGGCTTTAATCCACTATTTGAGTAAATAGTTACATACGAGATTGGATCTGAAAAACTCGCCAACTTCTTACATGAGAGCTTTAATCCGAAGGCCTCTCCGACTTCAACCGAGAGTTTGGATACGAAGACTCCCCAACTTCAACCGAGAGTTTGGATACGAAGACTCCCCAACCTCAACCGAGAGTTTGGATACGAAGACCCCCTGTAACACCCATATTCTGAATACGTATTTTTGGTTAAGCCTGCATGTATCATGGACCTGTATTTTATTTTCTCAGATTCTGGCCTGTAATTGTATTTCTGGCTCGACTTGCAGATTTTGGGTTTTCTCGTAAAGTGGGTTTTGACTTGGCTTGGTTTTATTTTGTGGAGAGGGTTTGGTTTGGTTTGGTTTATCATAAGAGGAGCACTTTAACCTACACTCCACCCTCAACACAACACAACCCACCATCATAAATCCCTACCTACTTTTCTCTTTCCTCATTATTTTTATTTATTTCTTCTTCTTCTTCCTTCCTCTACACAACTCCCCAACCTATAGGCAAGTGCACCTTGCCATCAAATAAGCACCACTTTTTATTTGTCCATTAACTAGATTGGGCCATGGAGAACAACTTTAGAACTTAACATTTTGTGATTTGGAGCTTTCATTCTTCTAGATCTAGGTTTTAACCATTTTCGAAAATCCTTAGTTTTGATCTATTAAACTTCGATTTTTGCATGTTTTGATGCTTCCATGTGGAAGAGAATTCAATTTTACTCAAGTTAGAACTTTGAAAATCTAGATTTGGTTTTGATTTGGCAAAGTTATGAAGAATTAAAGTTCTTGGTGTTCTTGGACCTGCTCTCGGCCAGGAAGAACATCCCTCTGCCTTGCGCTCTTTAGCGCATGGCCGATTGCGCACCCCCGGCTTGTGCTCGTTAGTGCAGGGCCGATTGCACATGACCTCAGCCAGTGCTTTGCGCTGCGCTGGATTGCGCTGGCACAAGCCATCCATGCGCAAGCCAGCCATGCGCAAAGTAACTCCTGCGCAATCCATACATGCGCAGTTGACTCCTGTGCAGTCTGTTCCTGCGCAATCCACCCATGCGCAGTTCAATTCTGCTCAGTCTGTTCATGCGCAATCTGCCCCTGTGCCCTGTGCCCCTGCGCACTTGGCACCCTGGGCAACTGACACCTGCGTAATCCAACTCCCTGACCCCTTGCGCAATCTATTAGCTTTTGGAGTTTTGGTTATTTCTTTAAGCTTGGCTCTTCTATAGTCCTATATATATTGGTATTTTATTAGATATTTTACGTCCATTTTATATCCTTACACCTTTTGTCATGAACTTAATTTTTACTTAATACGTTTGGATTGACTATTGTACTTGGCATAGTATGACAAGGAACTAGCATAACACGACAGTGACCCGTAGTGGTGCACTCCTGACATGACCAACCTGACATGACAGTGACCCGTAGTGGTGCACTCCTAACAAGCACCCTGTCATGATTTACCTTGATAACTTGATAGTGGCCCGTGGCGGCGCACTCCTGACTTGACTTGACTTGTAACTTGTAACTTGACTTGACTTGTAACTTGTAACTTGACTCGTATAATCAACTTGACACCGTAGGTGTTCCTGCTTGCTTGCTTGTACAATCCACTTGTCTTGTCTCGCATCATGTCTAGGACATGACTTCCTGGGTACCACGGCCAGGGACTCGCGCTAAATTGGATTAGGCTAATGATTAGATCAAACTAGAACATGGAGAATTCCCAGTCACAGGCAATCTCGTTATCTGGGTGCTTTAATGGACTTGTAGCTTGTCGACGAGTAGAGCACATTTCCAGCACACTGTCATGTGTTGCACCCTCTAAGTCACCTAAGGGTATATTTGTCTCCCGGGCAATGTACCCACCTATAACTCTCAACCCGCGGAAGGATAACTGGTTGGTCTACAGGGCTTGGGACTGGAATTCTCACTTGCATCTTGTTAGTAATTAGGCTTGTGATAACCCTAGTTAGTTAAAGTAGTAAGCCGTAGTATTTGTTTGGCCGATTGCGAATGGATGGTGTCCAGTCTTGTCTAAGTCTTGTCTAGCTCCAGTACCTGCTATCTCCTGAGCATGTTTGTTTTACTTATCTTAACGATAAATGAGTAGAGACAGTGAGCTATTCAGGCGAAGGGTTACAACCCCGGTCCTTGTCTGGTTAAAGGATTGTAACCTGGCTCCCAGAATGGTTCCACGTCCCTAGTCGTTTATCGCCCTGTGTACCTTACTACTTGTACTTTCTTTATTCTTTATGTTCTGATATGCTGGCTTTTGTTCTTATTTGTGGCCTCCTTTGTGGCAGTTGCTCTTTCTGGGGTTTGACCCAGCTGATTTTGTGTGGCCAGATTTCGGAGCAGCTCCCGAGGATCTACCGAGCTTCCAGCCCAATGGTGACAACTAGACGGAACCCGGGCCAAGAGTGGGTTTTTCTTTTTGTTTCACCCACTTATATGTAAATTATTCTTTTGAGGCGTTTAGCCGACGAGCACCTGTTAGCTCGATGCACATTTACTTACTGTCTGTCTACGGGCTGTAAACATGATTAACAAATCCTAGGGTTGATCATGTATGACTGAACTCTTGCTAGTCCCATCATTTTGTACAACTAGCTTCATGATCATCCAAAATGTAATATTTGGGACGCCTTATATATATATTTGATGCTCTAATATCTTGCAACTCTGTTAATTGCTTGAGATTGAGACAATAGGCTTGACCTTAAGAGACTGCTGGCTTGTAGTAAACCCTCATATTTAGACAGCCGTGACCGTATAGTTGAGATGTATTCTATTTCAATATACGTAGCTGGCTATGTCTGCCCCCGCTCTCCAGTATTCTGGTTCTGGGGCGTGACACGATTTAAGTGGTGGCCCATGCAGGTCTTGGCATTCAAGAAATGTGAGGGTTTACCGAATAGATGTCTCAATCAATATTCGTCCTTGATCTCTGCTCGTATCTTCAAATCCCTGAGAATCTCGACCTGATCATATTGCTTGTATCATTGATCTGTCCTGGTCCTTTCCTTATTGTTCCCTATATCGTCTTCTTCAGCAGCATTACTCTCGGACCTGCCAACCAGCCAGAGGAAGCTCGACAAGCACCCCAGCGCCAGGAAGATCAAGCTCAGCACTCTGGAGTAGCCTCCCGAATTATGCTTTCCGGAGGCTCAGAACCTCCAGTTCAGGCAGCTCTGCCCGCTCAACCAGCTAGACAGGATGAGGGACCTTTGGTAGGGCTTATCAGAGAACTGCTTGCATCCCAAGATCGTCGAGGCGACGCCTTGCACCAGGAAGTTCATGATGCACTAAACCGAGGAGGTCCCCAAGGGAATCAGGCGGCCAACAGTTTCAAGCGCTTGAACCCTCCCTTCTTTGACGGCAGTGAAGATGCGATTGCCGCGGACGCTTGGCTTCAGGATACCGAAGTGGTTCTAGAAGCAGCTAGGACACCTGAGAATGAGAAGGTAGCGGTGGTACGCCTACAGTTACTAGACTTGGCTTGCGATTGGTGGACAGCTCAGGCCATGGGGTTAGCGGCCCCAGTTACTTGGACGACGTTCAGAGAGAGATTCCAGACAAAGTACTTTGATGCGGTGGCACGGTACGACTTGCAGACCAGATTCACCAACTTGAAGCAAGGAGGCAGGACGGTCGATGGCTATACGACCGAGTTTTCTAGGCTGAGTAGGTTCGCCCCCACCTTGGTGGCAACCGAGTTCGATAGGGCTCAGCGGTTCCAGCAAGGGCTGTATTTAGAGATATTATTGGCTGTCGAGCAGTTCGAGCACCAGACGTTCGATGCAGTGTTGAAGGCAGCAAGGAGGCATGAGTATACCTCCCGGAGAATTGTGGACAGGACCAGAGGCAGGAAGCGGTCCCACAGTCAGATGCACCAATCATCAGCTCCAGCCCCGACAGCTAGGGGATTGACCATTGGAACTCCGAGGCGGGCGGCCTCAGTGACGTCGGTTCAGCATTCAACCCCGACGTATCCGCAGTAGCAGAAGCAGAAGCAGTCTTCCGCGGTGGGATATTCTTATTGCGGGAAGCCGGGCCATGTAGTGGCAGAGTGTCGTAGGGCACAGGGATTGTGCCTGGCTTGTGGAGAAGCAGACCACCAGATAGGGACCTGCCCGAATAGGGGAGGTCCATCATCATCCAACCTTTCTAGTTCTTCGGTGAGAGGACCAGCCCCAGTTCCAGTCCAGCAGCAGCAACAGCAGTACCCGAGGCCATTGTTGCCCCAGGCCCAGGCCTTTCAGCAGCAGAACCAGCAGCAGTTCACCCAGGCTCCAGTACAGAGTCGACAGAGGGGTTTCCAGCAGAGGGGACCCGCAGCTAGAGGTCAGGCTATGATGATGACTATGGAAGAAGAAGTTGCACCAGGTGAGGTAGTGGCAGGTACTATTCTCGTCAACACCTTTTCAGCATCTGTATTATTTGATTCTGGTGCATCGCATTCATTCATGTCTGCACGATTCGCGACACGGATAGGATTGGAGCCCGAGTCATTATCAGTGAGGCTCAATATACTTACTGGTAATGGTCTTGTGGGAGTAGATCGAGTGTTTTCCTCGTGTCGGATCGTAGTTAGCGGTAGAGAGTTCCCTGCTAGGCTCATAGAGTTCCCTATGGCAGACTATGATGTAGTCCTAGGCATGGATTGGTTGAGGAACCATTATGCTAGGATAGACTGCCATGTTGGCAGAGTTGTCTTTAGTATTCTCGGAGAGCCAGAGTTTTCATTTTCCAGAGGCACAGTAGAGCCATCTCCTCCAGTATTGCGGATGGCAGTAGCAGCAGTGCAGTTGCCCCGGATAGTTGAAGAGTTTCCAGATGTCTTCCCAGAGGAACTTCCAGGGATACCACCAGAGTGGGAGATCGAGTTCACCATCGACTTGATTCCCGGGACAGTACCAGTATCAGAGCGAGTCTATAGAATGGCGCCTTCAGAGTTGGAGGTTTTGTACAAGATGATTGAAGAACTCAGGACCAAGGGATTCATTCGTGCAAGTGGATCGCCTTGGGGAGTCCCGATGCTTCTTGTGAAAGAGAAGGACGGTACGTCCAGGCTATGTGTTGATTATCGTACCTTGAACTCAGTGACAATCAAGAACAGATACCTTCTCCCGAGGATAGATGACTTATTTGATCAACTCAAGGGGGCTTCAGTTTTCTCGAAGATAGACTTGCGATCAGGATACCACCAGATCAGAGTCAGAGAGCAGGACATCCCGAAGACGGTGTTCAGATCGAGGTACGGGCATTGGGAGTTTCTAGTTATGCCCTTTGGAGCGACCAATACGCCGGCAGTGTTCATAGACCTCATGAACCGTATTTTCATGCCTTACTTGGATCAGTTTGTGATAGTGTTCCTTGATAACATCCTGGTCTACAGCAAGAGTGAAGCAGAGCACGAGCAGCATCTCAGAATTGTCCTCCAGATCCTCAGAGAGCACCAGTTGTACGCCAAGTTCAGTAAATGCGAGTTCTGGCTCGATCGCATTTCTTACTTGGGTCACATCATTACCAGAGGAGGAGTGGAAGTGGATCCCCAGAAGATTGTGGCTATCGAGGCATGGCCAGTACCCATCTCAGTGGCAGAAGTTCGCAGCTTTCTTGGATTGGCCAGCTACTACCGGCGGTTCGTCTCTGATTTTGCAAGGATTTCAGCGCCGATGACCCAGTTGACCCGCAAGGATGTGCCGTTCGTTTGGACAGCAGAATGCCAGGAATCATTTGAGAAGTTGAAACGAGGTTTGATAACGGCTCCCATTCTCACCCTTCCAGATGGGACCGGAGGATTCACAGTTTATTGCGACGCTTCAGGCAGAGGATTGGGATGTGTTTTGATGCAGCATGGGAAGGTAATTGCTTATGCGTCATGTCAACTCCGTGATCATGAAAAGAATTACCCGACCTACGATTTGGAGCTAGCAGCGGTAGTGTTTGCACTTAAATTGTGGAGGCACTACTTGTACGGAGATAGAGTGGAGATATTTACTGATCATAAGAGCCTGAAGTATGTTTTCACCCATAAGGATCTTAATATGCGGCAGAGAAGATGGCTCGAGCTACTGGTGGACTACGATATGGATTTGCAGTATCATCCAGGAAAGGCCAACGTTGTAGCAGATGTGTTGAGCCGGAGAGCCAGAGTTTATTTCCTGACGGCGCAACCAGAGCTATTGGCGGATCTTCAGAAGATGGGAATTGAAGTGGTTCTTCCTTCTAATGTGGCCTTGATGGCCAGCCTACAGATTCAGTCCACCATAGTTGAGAGGATCCGGACAGCACAGTTAGCAGATTCCAAGATTCAGCGGCTCAGAGCAGAGTGCGAGGCAGGAAGAAGGCCAGAGTTATATATTCATGAGGATGGTACGCTTCGACACGACACGCGTTTTTGTGTACCCAGTGGAGATATCAGACAGGAAGTCATGGCAGAGGCTCACAGTTCACAGTATTCCATCCACCCAGGCAGCACAAAGATGTACCGAGATATTCGTCAACACTTTTGGTGGAATGGTATGAAGAGGGAGATAGCCCGGTATATCTCTCGATGTTTGGTTTGCCAACAGGTCAAGGCTGAACATCAGAGGCCAGCTGGACTTCTTCAATCTTTGCCGATCCCAGAATGGAAATGGAAACACATAACCATAGATTTTGTGACTGGGTTACCCAGATCTCCGGCAGACAGAGATGCTATTTGGGTCATTGTGGACAGGCTTACCAAGGTGGCACACTTTCTTCCATTCAGAGTTGGACAGTCGACGGCGCAGCTAGTAGAAATGTATCTCAGGCAGATCGTCCGACTTCACGGAGTGCCAGTCAGCATAGTATCAGACAGGGATACGAGATTCACATCGCACTTCTGGCGCAGTCTTCATCAAAGTTTGGGAACTCGTCTCAAGTTCAGCTCAGCGTATCATCCGCAGACAGATGGGCAGTCAGAGCGTACTATACAAACCCTCGAAGATATGTTGCGGTCGTGTACCCTTGACTTCGGTGGTTCGTGGGAGGATCACCTGCACCTGGTGGAATTCTCGTACAACAATAGTTTTTAGGCCAGTATCCAGATGGCACCCTTCGAGGCTCTGTATGGTAGGAAGTGCAGATCCCCGTTAGCATGGGACGATGTCGAAGAGAGGCAGATGCTCGGTCCAGAACTGATTTCTCAGACGGTTGAAGTGGTCAGGAAAGTCAGAGATCACCTCCGAGTTGCTCAGGATCGCCAGCGCCATTGGGCCGATGCTCATCGGCATCCCTTAGAATTTGCCGTCGGCGACCATGTATTTCTTAGGATCTCGCCTACCCGCGGCGTCATTCATTTTGGCGTACGGGAAAAGCTTAGTCCTAGGTATATAGGGTCGTTCGATATTCTAGAGCGAGTAGGCGATGTGTCCTATCGTCTTGCTCTTCCGCCGTCGCTAAGTGAGGTACATGATGTATTCCATGTATCCCAATTAAGACGGTACATCCCGAACCTGAGCCATATCCTAGATCATTCGGAATTGGTTGTTGGTACCAACCTTTCGTATGAGGAGAGGCCCGTGTCTATATTGGACCAGAGAGAAAAGACGCTCAAGAACAAGACTATTAACTTAGTCCGTGTTACGTGGGGTCATCACTCTCTAGGTGAGTCAACGTGGGAGCGTGAGGACGACATCCGATCGCGATATCCCTACCTGTTTGACTCGTAAGGTATAATGTCTTCCTTGTGCCTTACGCTTTCCCTTCCTTGCTTGCATTGTATGATTGTATGATTGAACTGCTTAGTGTAGCTTGTCTGTGCTTAGCATAGCTTATCGTGGCAATCTCTAGCTCCTTGATTAAATTCCGAGGACGGAATTCTTTTAAGGCGGGTAGAGTTGTAACACCCATATTCTGAATACGTATTTTTGGTTAAGCCTGCATGTATCATGGACCTGTATTTTATTTTCTCAGATTCTGGCCTGTAATTGTATTTCTGGCTCGACTTGCAGATTTTAGGTTTTCTCATAAAGTAGGTTTTGACTTGGCTTGGTTTTATTTTATGGAGAGGGTTTGGTTTGGTTTGGTTTATCATGAGAGGAGCACTTTAACCTACACTCCACCCTCAACACAACACAACCCACCATCATAAATCCCCACCTACTTTTCTCTCTCCTCATTATTTTTATTTATTTCTTCTTCTTCTTCCTTCCTCTACACAACTCCCCAACCTATAGGCAAGTGCACCTTGCCATCAAATAAGCACCACTTTTTATTTGTCCATTAACTAGATTGGGCCATGGAGAACAACTTTAGAACTTAATATTTTGTGATTTGGAGCTTTCATTCTTCTAGATCTAGGTTTTAACCATTTTCGAAAATCCTTGGTTTTGATCTATTAAACTTCGATTTTTGCATGTTTTGATGCTTCTATGTGGAAAAGAATTCGATTTTACTCAAGTTAGAACTTTGAAAATCTAGATTTGGTTTTGATTTGGCAAAGTTATGAAGAATTGAAGTTCTTGGTGTTCTTGGACCTGCTCTCGGCCAGGAAGAACATCCCTCTGCCTTGCGCTCTTTAGCGCATGGCCGATTGCGCACCTCCGGCTTGTGCTCTTTAGCGCAGGGCTAATTGCGCATGACCTCAGCCAGTGCTTTGTGCCGCGCTGGATTGCGCTGGCGCAAGCCATCCATGCGCAAGCCAGCCATGCGCAAAGTAACCCCTGCGTAATCCATCCATGCACAGTTGACTCCTGCGCAGTCTGTTCCTGCGCAATCCACCCATGCGCAGTTCACTTCTGTGCAGTCTGTTCATGCGTAATCTGCCCCTGTGCCCTGTGCCCCTGCGCACTTGGCACCCTGGGCAACTGACACCTGCGCAATCCAACTCCCTGACCCCTTGCGCAATCCATTAGCTTTTGGAGTTTTGGTTATTTCTTTAAGCTTGGCTCTTCTATAGTCCTATATATATTGGTATTTTATTATATATTTTACGTCCATTTTATATCCTTACGCCTTTTGTCATGAACTTGATTTTTACTTAATACGTTTGGATTGACTATTGTACTTGGCATAGTATGACAAGGAACTAGCATAACATGACAGTGACCCGTAGTGGTGCACTCCTGACATGACCAACCTGACATGACAGTGACCCGTAGTGGTGCACTCCTAACAAGCACCCTGTCATGATTTACCTTGATAACTTGATAGTGGCCCGTGGCGGCGCACTCTTGACTTGACTTGACTTGTAACTTGTAACTTGACTTGACTTGTAACTTGTAACTTGACTCGTATAATCAACTTGACACCGTGGGTGTTCCTGCTTGCTTGCTTGTACAATCCACTTGTCTTGTCTCGTATCATGTCTAGGACGTGACTTCCTGGGTACCACGGCCAGGGACTCGCGCTAAATTGGATTAGGCTAATGATTAGATCAAACTAGAACATGGAGAATTTCCAGTCACAGGCAATCTCGTTATTTGGGCGCTTTAATGGACTTGTAGCTTGCCGACGAGTAGAGCACATTTCCAGCACACTGTCATGTGTTGCACCCTCTAAGTCACCTAAGGGTACATTTGTCTCCCGGGCAATGTACCCACCTATAACTCTCAACCCGCAGAAGGATAACTGGATGGTCTGCAGGGCTTGGGACTGGAATTCTCACTTGCATCTTGTTAGTAATTAGGCTTGTGATAACCCTAGTTAGTTAAAGTAGTAAGCCGTAGTATTTGTTTGGCCGATTGCGAATGGATGGTGTCCAACCTTGTCTAAGTCTTGTCTAGCTCCAGTACCTGCTATCTCCTGAGCATGTTTGTTTTACTTATCTTAACGATAAATGAGTAGAGACAGTGAGCTATTCAGGCGAAGGGTTACAACCCCGGTCCTTGTCTGGTTAAAGGATTGTAACCTGGCTCCCGGAATGGTTCCACGTCCCTAGTCGTTTATCGCCCTGTGTACCTTACTACTTGTACTTTCTTTATTCTTTATGTTCTGATATGCTGACTTTTGTTCATATTTGTGGCCTCCTTTGTGGCACTTGCTCTTTCTGGGGTTTGACCCAGCTGGTTTTGTGTGGCCAAATTTTGGAGCAGCTCCCGAGGATCTACCGAGCTTCCAGCCCAATGGTGACAACTAGACGGAACCCGGGCCAAGAGTGGGTTTTCCTTTTTGTTTCACCCACTTATATATAAATTATTCTTTTGAGGCGTTTAGCCGACGAGCACCTGTTAGCTCAATGCACATTTACTTACTGTCTGCCTACGGGCTGTAAACATGATTAACAAATCCTAGGGTTGATCATGTATGACTGAACTCTTGCTAGTCCCATCATTTTGTACGACTAGCTTCATGAGCATCCAATATGTAATATTTGGGACGCCTTATATATATATATTTGATGCTCTAATATCTTACAACTCTGTTAATTGCTTGAGATTGAGACAATAGGCTTGACCTTAAGAGACTGCTGGCTTGTAGTAAACCCTCATATTTAGACAGCCGTGACCGTATAGTTGAGATGTATTCTATTTCAATATACGTAGCTGGCTATGTCTGCCCCCCGCTCTCCAGTATTCTGGTTCTGGGGCGTGACACCCCCCAACTTCAACCTTTCATAATAGGTTTTGATCTCCTTACAATAGGATGAAGATCTTACTTTTCAACTCAACAACTCTAACACAATTTGTGGATGGCAAATGAAAGCTTTGTAGAGTTGTTTGTGGATAGGCCTTGGTGGTTTAGAAATTTTTTTAGGCTCAAAGCATCAACCTTGAATGAAGGGGTTCAAAGCTATTTATAACCAAAGCATTGAAAAGAGCTCAAGGCAACTTTTCAGTCCACGAACTGGCATACCGTCGGTATGATCCAGCATACCGGCGGTATACCGGTCTGGGATTGCAACGGCTAGAAATATAGCCGTTGGGATCGTTAATGGCTGGAAATCCGACCGTTGGAATTTCAACGTTTCGGAAGCGGTATACCGTCGGTATGGACCGGTATGCCGTCGGTATGCCGATTTTGTAAACAGAAACTTTCTGTGAACAAAAATCGGTATACCGTCGGTATACACCGGTATACCGTCGGTATGCCGTTTTCCACCAAAAATGATCCTCGGCTTATTTTTGCCCTAGCTTTCGATTTTGCCATCCATTTCTTGTGTTTACAATAATTCCTAAGACTCATTACAGACTCCAGATAAACTTAGGCAGGTGCAGGCTTCTTCAGAGTCTTGAAATGATGATGGCATGGCTTGGCTTCTTCCTTTGATAGGTGCTGGCTTTTTCCCTTGGCGGCAGCTGTCCAAAGATATCTAGTTTGCAAAAACTAAATACCTTTCGGGGGCTTCGCCCCCGAACCCCCGACGAGGGGCGCTGTCCCCTCGACCCCCGTCCGCTGACCGGGCAGCGGAACCCCCGAGTGCGTGACTCCGGAGATGTCGTCGGGTGGTTCAGAGAAATCTTGTGGGATCCGTCGTCTTTGGTCCACCATGATTTCTTCATTGCATATGTCCACATTGATCTTGCTTATTGCTTTTCTGCATGTACATGTTAGACGAACAAAGTAATATATATATAGTAGCAAGTATGATAAGTTAAATGCATATTAGGACAATGCTGAGTTTAAGTATAAGTGCTAAGGTGATAGCATAAATGTTAATGATATCATAATAATTAAACTTAATTGAATGACCACAATCAAAAGCATAGTTTTGATTTTGGCAACCCGATTAAATTTAAGATAGATAAGCTCATATCACTAATATGTAAATGAATAGGCACATATCACAAAGGTATAAGTATAAGTAGAAATGCTATAGCGATAGTATGAAGATTAGTGATAATGAAATGCTAAACTTAACAGATTAACCATATTCAAAAATATGATACAATCATTGGGCCAACAGCTTCCACTGACCGTTCTCGAAGAAATTGAATAAACCTTCGACATCTAACCTTCCTACCGATACCAGGTTGAAACGGATATCAGAGACATGACAGACATCTTTGAGAACAAGAACTGCACCCATGTTCGTCCTCAAATGCATGTCTCCAATGGCAACCGCCTTCGACACATCTCCATTGCCCATCTTTAATACTCCATAGTTGACTATCGTGTAATTGGCAAATAGTGATATGTTGTGAGATACGTGTGCTGAAGCACCTGAGTCCACCAACCAAGAATTATCATCACATGCGAGGTTCATGACAACCTGTAGTGCCCCGTCCCGCTCAGTCAATCGGAGGAATCGAAACGCCGACGGCGTTCGGACTTAGCCTTATAACGACAACTCGAAGACATTGCTCGGTCAAGGCGACCGCTCGCTCAGGTGGGATAGTTTCGGTAAACTTGCCTCATCGTAGCCTTCACATAATAAATCGCGTGTTTTCAACTTGCACAAGTAGGCTTAATAATAAAAGAGACGAATCCACATAACTAAGAAAATAATCCCGACGGATCGAATCGAGTTTAGAACATGGAAAACGTCCCACGGTCGGCTTAGAATTATTGCACGTTGTGCTTTGAAAATAACACTCGGTCCTTTGTTCCGTGGCTTGGGAGAAGGAAAGTTGGTCTTCGACACAAATCTATGAACTTGCCTAAGTCATAGGCGTCGCCCACGTAAACGCTTGATAAAGCGTGCATGGTTCCACTGCGCAAGGCTTGGCATAGCCTTTGCTCGTCCATCGGGTTAAGTTGTAGGCTTGAGTAAGTTAGGCAAAGTTATGCCGGTCGACCTAAGTCATTCCAAGTGTTGTCCCGCTCATTCTGCGGTTGTCAAGTTAAATAGTCCCATGATCCTAAGGCCCGTCATATGAGGTATGACTTGGGCGATAGCGTTGGGTAGAACACGAGTCGATTTAAGGCACGAGCCACGGTTGGTTTAGTGGAAAGTTAGCCACGGTCTGTCGATACTTAAGGAAACACGTTATGTTCAAGTTAAGTTGGAAGGCTATGCAGTAGCCGTTCCCTGAGTTCAAAGAATGTTAAGTCTAAGCGATGGTTAGTTGCCGAGAGGAAATAAGTCGGGACTGTAGTTCAGTCGCCGAGGCAAACCCTGGTTTGGGCTCTGCAAAGAAGTGTGAAAAGTGGAAGAAGTAAAGCAAAGGAACTAAGTGATGATGATGAGACCATACAATTACGTTAAGTCTAGAAGTTAGCATAGGTGCGTGGTCATGGACAACTTGTCGACAAGGGCGATGGTTTCTTCGAACGACAACCCGGGGCCACGGGACCGACTCGGCCTAGGAAGAAACAGGTTATAGCCGAGCTGGGTATGAAGCAACCGGTAGCTCGAGAACTTGCATCGGGGATCGCTACCTGCGGTGCAAAGGTTCTGAATGCCAGGCTATGTCCAGGATGGCTAGTTAATACCAGTGACCATTTATATAGATGTGTCGGCACGGGCGGCAATCCGCGTGTGTACCTTTGGATTGAGTTGAGTTGAATGTGTATGCAGTTAGAAGACATAATGTTTGGGCCTAAGATTTGGCTACAACGAAGGCGACGTGCTTCGGCACGAGATGTGGCATCGAGTGTTAAGTCGTTGGCATAGAGTTGCATGAGTTAGGCTTGAGCTGTTACGAGTTAAGTCGAGAAGGGCCGTAGGGCAAGTTGGTGAAGTTACATTGAGTTTCAGGGCACGACCTCAAAATATGAGGCAGGCCGTGCTGTCATAACACAAGTATGGGTAAAGTTAGTAAGTGGCGAAGCACTGAGTCGATTTGAGTTTAAGTCAGAAAATGCCGCAAGGCAAAGTTGGTCGAGTGACACTAAGTTCGCAAGTCTTGATTGGGTCAGTTGGTGATCAAAGTAGCAAGGGCCGCGAGGCGACGATGTGGTTTAGTCTCACTGAAGTGCGAGGCACGACATGAGAGGATTTGTAGCATGGTCACGTGGAAATGGAGTCTTCCGAGTAGTTGCGTCTCTGATTATGGTCGTAAGACAAACACGACTTGATAGGTTAACGTTATTGGCACGAGAAGGGTCTAAGGCAAAGTATGAGTTAACGTCGTTGTGCAAGCACGGAATGGTCCTCAGACACAAGTATGCCAAGGCGTCCGTCATAAAACTGATCCTAAGACAAGACTAGAAAGACAATTGATAAGAATGGACAATGTTGCATAAAGTAAATCAAACATGTTGGTTTTGTATGGGTGGACGAGGAACTCATTCCACCAGTACAGTTGAGTACTGACACCCACATAGTTTTCATGTACATGCACAGGTAGAAGCTCGTGGTGGAGAGCTCGCTTGGATGCGTCGAGGCATGGAGTTCCTTGGCGATTCGAAGTGTACGGCCGCGTGGAGTCAAGACTTATACGGGACATAATGTATGGACATCGCCTCTCCGAAGCATCTGCCGTTCAAGACTCGAATCGAGAGAAGAGAGAGAGCTGAGTGAATTGTAACGTGAGATGAGTGAGCTTGAGAGACTTATAATCTTGGCCTTGCGTCCCATTGTAATATTTGTTTCAATATCAATAAAGAGCTTCTTTGAATAAATTGTGTTTTGCTTCAAATTTTGCTGCTATTATTCAATATCTCTGCATGGGACTTCTGTGCGACGACCCCGTCGCAGCCGCTGAAATCGGCTGTTATGGAACCCGCCTTGCACGAGCGCAATCTAGGCTCGTGCGGCATCACGCCTTAGCGAGAACGATCGCTCCTACGGGAGCGGGGCATGACATAATGGTATCAGAGAACGGCTTTACGTCCTTGGACTATCGATTGAATTCTTTAACTTCGTTGTTTTTGCGAACTCTGAATGTTGCTTCCGTATATTAATATCTTTGGTATGCTCTCTCTCAATTGTCCCACGGGATGTCCATACAATAAATCTATTTATTTTGTAAAACGTAGGAGAACAATTTTTGAAAAGAAATAAAAAGATGGTTTGCGTAAGCACGGTTGGCTAAGTCGGGCTGTGCATATACACCAAGGATTGTGTCGACCTTAGCAAAGTCGAGTGCTGAATTCGAAATATTGCGAGAATGAAACGGGTTGAACTTGATTGAGTAAGCGGGATGACTATCGATAGGGATACTATCGAGCGACGATGTTATCGTCGGTGCGATATAAGGTGAGCGTGCTTGAAATTTAAGGAATTGCTCGGACGAAAATTCGAGGAAGTAGATTGTGAATTAAATAATAGTTTTAAGAATTTGTTGAATGACTTCATCCCTGAGTGGTAAATACGATAGCCTCAGGGATGTCGATCGATCGATTGAGGATTCGGGGTGTCGGTGAGTCCATCAGCAAGCATCACGTTATGCAAAGCCGTAGATTAAGTATCATTAAATAAAGTTTAGCCTTGAGATTTGACAAGTTGATTCGAACGACTTAGAGATTGACATGCGCGGAATGTGCACGGGATTGAAGATTGTGCAAGTATGAAACGCGAAGATGATTGAGTAGATAAATCAAATCGAGGAAAAGTTAAGGTGTAACGAACGGATAACTTGATAAAGGAAATCGATAGGTGAATCGTATAGAAAAAGTTAGCACGATGGAAAGATAGCGTGCATAAAAGTTTGATTCGAACGTTTGAAAATGACTCTGAGGATTGAAATCGATGTTGCTTGATGGTTTAAGTTAGCAAGGAATGACGCGAATCGAAGAAATACGTTGGTCGATGACTTAAGATAGACGGATGAACGATACGTGAATTTGGGTTTGAGGAAATTGATGTTGTGAATGATTCAAGGGATAATGATCGAACTTAAATTTGAATGTCGAGAAGATTATCCAGTCGGACAATAGCATCGTTTGTATGACTCAAAATTTGGTTGCAAAGGAAGATCGTCAGGTTACGCATATCATCGATAGTATTGAGGCGTATCTGTAACGCCCCAGTCCCAAAATACGTAGGACTAGGAACGTAGACATGCCAGCTGTATTCATACGAAGTATACTCCAATATATGGAAGCCTCGTATAAATACATAAGCTGTAAAATACAGGAGAACCATAACTAATCTCATCCACACAAATAATTGAATAGAAGATGTCATATAATGAGAATAAATTGTCTTGATACAATATGTTGGGCGGAGACAAATCCACTACCAACAAGTAAAGGAAAAATACATAAGAAAAGATATGAATTTGGCGAGCGAAGCGAAGACGATCCAAATACAATCATCCTCGAAGAAATAGCGATGAGCACGACTAGAGCTAGAGCACCTGCGAAGGACAATAGCACACACCTGGAGAGATAACCAGGTCCTCAGAGGGACGTAACAAGACACATAATATCATGCCATATAAACTGAATAAATATTGCCCAAATAAATAAGTAAATCGAATTATAACATGTTCCAATACGCACCTACTGAACGAGCGTACCATCTCCCCAACCAAACAAGGACAGGAGATGGTAAACTAATTCACGGTAAAGTATCTTTCCATGCTATGAATACAATATAGTATCCGGACCCCAACAAGGTTCAATACCTTCTCATCGAAGTAGTAAGTCACACCTACAACCAAACAAGGACAAGATATGACGAACTAATCCGCGACAAGTTATTGTTCCAAGCCACGGTCAGATACAAGTACCCAAGCCAAAAGTACTCGTACCTAACGGATAAAGGTAGCCTACCGTTCTAAGTGAAATGTAGTTAAGAACAATCCTTCCTACGCATGGGCCCTGGCTGAATAGGATCGGCATAGTCCCCCCTTGGGACACTAGAGGCCCAATCAATAAGAGCATGACGTTCCGCAGAATCGTCAGTGGCCATCAGTAATCTTGGGTAAGCTGACCCGCGTCTCCGACGGAGCTCACGGGTTACAAAAGGAAAAGTGCATCGAAGCCCATACGCTAAGGAATTGTCCTCCCCGCCCAATGCCTACTGTGTTGTATCCACAACACAAAACCACTATAACCGCTAAGTCAAACTAGCATGCAACCTCTATTAGCGGTTATTCCTATCGCACAGCTTGTACGTACTGGTGGCCAGCCAATCACGCACTTTCGTGTCCTACATGCGACACACAACTTCGTGTTACAACGTGTCAAGGCCAATGAATGCAACACACAAGGTGGTCCCTTAAATCTAGGTTTAATGTGAGAAAAATAATAGATAGCAGAAAATATAAATGAATAGTAAGTTCTAACAGGTTATGCCATGTATCACAGTTTATTTTACATAAAGAAAATAAATAATGCATGAAATATGAGCTAAAATAAATAAACAGCAAATGACAAGGTGTCTTGCCTGGTACGACGCCTGATGTGTTACGATAATCATGGTGGCATGAACTGCAACTTCGGTGCAACAACTATGCAAGGTGACCACGGATGGTGACACGGTCAGTTCCATTGGGTCCAAAATGGTTGAATTGGTTAGGGCGGACATAAGGTAGGCTTGAATTGGTGAGGGAACATGAATAATAGGCCTTAGTCATGGACGGAAAGATAGTCGAGGAAAAAAAATTATATAATTAAAATATATACATTTTTAGAAAACCATTATAATCCTTGTAAAACTATATCCCAAAATATTTAATAAGTAGTAAATCGTTTTAAGTCAAAACTGCAACTTACAAAAATATTTTATATAAATACTTGAAAGTAGATATGAAATTTTGGAAACCATGTGAAAATACTTTTTAACTAAATATTATGGAGACATAAAATTTATTTATAATATTTTCAACTATACTTAAAATCCTTTTTAAAATTTTATATACATAGAAATAAAGTCAAGATTAAGCATTTTTAGAAAAATACATATAAATATTCTTGTTATGAAAACTAATCTATACTGCTAGTTAGAAACCAAATTTGAGAATCAACATAGAGCTCAAGCTCAATACTATATATTTATTTATAAATATTTATAAATAATAACTAGTGAGAACAGAACTACTAATATTAATTATACATAACAATACTTATTCTACCTATATACTATAATACATACTGTTATAAAATAAAGAAAAATAATAAAAAACATTAAAGAAATAAACAAAGCAACAACAACAACAAAAAAGCAAAAAAAAAGGCAACAGCACAGTGCTGCTCTTCTCTTCCCGAGGAGCTCACGTTAAAACCAAAGTAATGTACTAAAAAAAAATCAAAACAACATCAAAAAGATAGGGAGAGAGAGAGAGAGCTGAGAAGAGAGGTGAGCGGAGACTGGGAGGAGGAGCGGACGGAGAGAGAGAGTGGGGAAGAGAGAAGCGGGAGATCGGCAAGGGAAGCGGAGAAGAAACGGAGAGCAGAGGGAAGAGGGGAGCTGCGGTGGCGGCGCTGAGGCGGAGGTGAACGGAGAAGGGGCTCGGGAAGAGGAGGCGTAGGCGGAGGAAAAAGGGCGGATGCGCTCGCCGAGGTGGCGGAGCGGCTGCACAGGAGGCCGGAGGGACGAAGATCGGAGCGGAGAGGGTTCGGTGAGGGGCTGCGCTCGGCGCTCCGGCGTGAGGGGGCAGGCGGCGCGCGGAGAAGGGGGGTTCGACGTCTGGTGGAGAGCGCCGGCGGGGAAGCTTGATGGGGTTTCGAGGGCGCTGGCCGGTCTGGGCAGAAGAGAAGGTGGAGGCTAGGGGTTTCCGGTGAGACGGCCAGGCGGTGGGAGCCGCCGACGGCGTTGGGTTTGGCGGACGGGCACGGCAAGGCTGCGGCAGTCGATCGCCGGCAGAGGTGAGTGGTTAGGGTTAGGGTTTTATTTTCTGTTATTTTTGGCTGTGGGTTTTGGATCTGTCGGCAATAGGCACCGGTGGTGGCCGAGGCGGTGGTGACGGTGGATGAAGGTGGTACTGGTAATGTGGGTGGTGATGATGTGGTGGTTCGTTGGGGCTATGGTCGGATGATAGCAGCGGGTGGTCGGGGTGTTTTGTGGTCGTAGTGGTGACGAGTGAACGGTGGGGGTGTTGGTAGGCGGTTGTGGCTGGGCTGTCGAGGAGGAGTAGGATGGATCTGGCTTTGGTCGGAGTAATCTGGTGTGATGGTTGTGTGCGAGGAATTTGGTGGTTCGACAAGAAGGCGGCACCGGTCAGGACGTCGGGAAGAGATGGTGGTTGGGTGATGAAGATGGTCGGGTGTATCGTGGACTGATGTTCGAAAAATAGGAAGGAAGTTGGGGTATGTCCAGATTATAATTAGGGTTAGGGTTTAGATTTGGGGATTAGGGATTAATTGTGTTGGGATTGTCGACACGAAGGGGATGATGTATATGTAAAAAAAATAGAATAAGATTGTGGATGGTGGAACACAGACACGATACACGTTTGGTTGTGAAATTAATGTGGAGGAGTACCTGCCTATTTATAGGATGTGGGAATTCCCACTTAGATAATGATTAGGATTGTTTAAACCCAAATTAGATAAATCAATCTATTAAATTAAATCAATAAAATCAAATCTAAATCCAAATCCAATTAAATCTAATTTAATTCAAATTAAATTTTAGCTCAAATCAAATGGGATAAATCAAGTTCCAAATATGGATATCAAATAAATCCAAAAATCAAATCAAGATTTAAATGGCCACATTAACTTTCAAATATATTTTTCAAAATACCAATAATAATAATTTCGAAAATATTAAATATTTTTAAATATCTTTTTGTATAATAAAATATTAATATTAATAAATCTCGAAAATTACATTTTTATTTAAAATAAACTAGCAAAATATTTAGGAAATATATGTATGCCTAAGAATATTATTTATCATTAATAACTGCTATAACCGAAAAGGCTTTCATAAATAAAATCGTAAACTTGAAAATAATAGCTAAAAATAATTATTGTCTATATTTCTTTGAAAATAATAAAAATAATGTTTTTCAAAAATATGTACGCTCGCACATATTCGCATTCGTCGAGCAATTACGAAAGACGAACCTCCGCACACGACGTACAATACGATTACGTGACGTACGATACAAAAATTTTAAATCGGTACCAAATTTAATAATAAAAAAATATAGTAGAAATTTAGGGGTTTTACATCCTACCCAACTTAAAAGAATTTCGTCCTCGAAATTAAGAATTCGTAGGGGGGTGAGAGGACACAAGGGGGTATCAATGGGGATCCAATGATGACAATGTTTTCACAAAATTATGTCAAAAGAAATCGCGATCTAGATCATAGAAAAACAATACGGTATGGTCACGGATAATGAATGAGGGTCACGATTAAGAGAACGAAATAGATTTGCTTTAATTAAGCGATTAGAGGGTCTTGATAGGGCCGAGAGAAGGACGAGTAGTTTAGGATGAAGATATAACAACATCGAGTGAGAATGTTCGTAGTAGATAGAAGGTTAGAGGGAGTTCTAGTATGACGCCTTCGTCCTCCTAAAATAGGTGAGGGCGAAGCAATATAGAGTTCGAAGGAGGCGTTATCGAATACGAATACGTGATTCAAGAACGATCGAATAATTTCAAAGGAATTGTCAAGGCAGTCGTGGATGGATTTCTAGAGGGCAAGTTTAATTATGTTCCATCCACGTAGAATAATAGACAAAGGCGAACCAAAGTGCACTCGGTTGATCAGACCATTATGCACCGGTTCTGATAGACAATATGTTAGTGGGCTACCTCTATTAACATATATGTCACGAACAAGCTTGGTAAAAGGCTAAGCTTGCAAAAACTAGGCTACATTAGCATCATTAGTCTAGATAGTAAAATATAGGCACGATAATAGATGAATAAAAACAAATATGAATGGTCTAAGAGTCATAAGGATCTAAGTCTTGTTTATTCCTATACCATCATTCTACGGTTTTATTGACCAAGGCTTGGTTGACCAAATGGGTTAACTTCCTCTAGTCTCTATGGTCTAGATAATACTATTGGTATTACCTTAATGGTCAAGGGTGTGTGGGGTATTCTACCCAACTTAAAGAATTAAGCTAAGGGTGTTTGGGGCATCTAACTAGTAGGGTCAATCTCTAGCAGGCACGAAGGAAAGATAAGAATTTTGTTAGAAGGAATCAAGCAAGATGCAGTCGATGAGTCAAACGGTAGATAAAATCTAGGAAAGAGTCAAGTATGTGGATGAGACCCTAGACTTCTAATCTTATACGCAGGCTTGCTTGGTACGGTAAAGTAACCAAACAATTTATCTTGACCTGCATGGGCCACCACAAAAATATGTAACGCTCCAGTCCCAAAATACGTAGGACTAGGAACGTAGACATGCCAGCTGTATACATACGAAGTATACTCCAATATATGGAAGCCTCGTATAAATACATAAGCTGTAAAATGCAGTAGAACCATAACTAATCTCATCCACACAAATAATTGAATAGAAGATGTCATATAATGAGAATAAAATGTCTTGATACAATATGTTGGGCGGAGACAAATCCACTACCAACAAGTAAAGAAAAAATACATAAGAAAATATATGAATTTGGCGAGCGAAGCGAAGACGATCCAAATGCAATCATCCTCGAAGAAATAGCGATGAGCACGACTAGAGCTAGAGCACCTGCGAAGGACAATAGCACACACCTGGAGAGATAACCAGGTCCTCAGAGGGACGTAACAAGACACATAATATCATGCCATATAAACTGAATTAATATTACTCAAATAAATAAGTAAATCGAATTATAACATGTTTCAATACGCACCTACTGAACGAGCGTACCATCTCTCCAACCAAACAAGGACAGGAGATGGTAAACTAATTCACGGTAACGTATCTTTCCATGCTATGAATCCAATATAGTATCCGGACCCCAACAAGGTTCAATACCTTCTCATCGAAGTAGTAAGTCACACCTACAACCAAACAAGGACAAGATGTGACGAACTAATCCGCGATAAGTTATTGTTCCAAGCCACGGTCAGATACAAGTACCCAAGCCAAAAGTACTCGTACCTAACGGATAAAGGTAGCCTATCGTTCTAAGTGAAATATAGTTAAGAACAATCCTTCCTACGCATGGGCCCTGGCTGAATAGGATCGGCATAGTCCCCCCTTGGGGCACTAGAGGTCCAATCAATAAGAGCATGACGTTCCGCAGAATCGTCAGTGGCCGTCAGTAATCTTGGGTAAGCTGACCCGCGTCTCCGGCGGAGCTCACGGGTTACAAAAGGGAAAGTGCATCGAAGCCCATACGCTAAGGAATTGTCCTCCCCGTCCAATGCCTACTGTGTTGTATCCACAACACAAAACCACTATAACCGCTAAGTCAAACTAGCATGCAACCTCTATTAGCGGTTATTCCTATCGCACGGCTAATACGTACTGGTGGCCAGCCAATCACGCACTTCCATATCCTACATACGACACACAACTTCGTGTTACAACGTATCAAGGCCAATGAATGCAACACACAAGGTGGTCCCTTAAATCTAGGTTTAATATGAGAAAAATAAATACATAGCAGAAAATATAAATGAACAGTAAGTTCTAACAGGTTATGCCATGTATCGCAGTTTATTTTGCATAAAGAAAATAAATAATGCATGAAATATGAGCTAAAATAAATAAACAGCAAATGGCAAGGTGTCTTGCCTGGTAGGGCGCCTGATGTGCTGCGATAATCATGGTGGCACGAACTGTAACTTCGGTACAACAACTATGCAAGGTGACCACGGATGGTGATACGGTCAGTTCCATTGGGTCCAGAATGGTTGAATTGGTTAGAGCGGACATAAGGTAGGCTTGAATTGGTGAGGGAACATGAATAATAGGCCTTAGTCATGGACGGAAAGATAGTCGAGGAAAAAAAATTAGATAATTAAAATATATACGTTTTTAGAAAACCATTATAATCCTTGTAAAACTATATCCCAAAATATTTAATAAGTAGTAAATCGTTTTAAGTCAAAACTGTAACTTACAAAAATATTTTATATAAATACTTGAAAGTAGATATGAAATTTTGGAAACCATATGAAAATACTTTTTAACTAAATATTATGGAGACATAAAATTTATTTATAATATTTTCAACTATACTTAAAATCCTTTTTAAAATTTTATATACATAGAAATAAAGTCAAGATTAAGCATTTTTAGAAAAATACGTATAAATATTCTTGTTATGAAAACTAATCTATACTGCTAGTTAGAAACCAAATTTGAGAATCAACATAGAGCTCAAGCTCAATACTATATATTTATTTATAAATATTTATAAATAATAACTAGTGAGAACAGAACTACTAATATTAATTATACATAACAATACTTATTCTACCTATATACTATAATACATACTGTTATAAAATAAAGAAAAAAAATAAAAAAAATATTAAAGAAACAAACAAAGCAACAACAACAAAAAAAGAAAGCAAAAAAAAGGCAACAGCACAGTGCTGCTCTTCTCTTCCCGAGGAGCTCACGTTAAAACCAAAGTAATGTACTAAAAAAATTCAAAACAACATCAAAAAGAGAGGGGAGAGAGAGAGAGAGAGCTGAGAAGAGAGGTGAGCGGAGACTGGGAGGAGGAGCGGACGGAGAGAGAGAGAGTGGGGAAGAGAGAAGCGGGAGATCGGCAAGTGAAGCAGAGAAGAAACGGGGAGCAGAGGGAAGAGGGGAGCTACGGTGGCGGCGCTGAGGCGGAGGTGAACGGAGAAGGGGCTCGGGAAGCGGAGGCGTAGGCGGAGGAAGAAGGGCGGATGCGCTCGCCGAGGTGGCGGAGCGGCTGCGCAGGAGGCCGGAGGGACGAAGATCGGAGCAGAGAGGGTTCGGTGAGGGGCTGCGCTCGACGCGGTCGGCGCTCCGGCGTGAGGGGGCAGGCGACGCGCGGAGAAGGGGGTTCGACGTCTGGTGGAGAGCGCCGGCGGGGAAGCTCGGGATGGGGTTTCGAGGGCGCTGGCCGGTCGAGGCAGAAGAGAAGGCGGAGGCTAGGGGTTTCCCGCGAGACGGCCAGGCGGTGGGAGCCGCCGACGGTGTTGGGTTTGGCGGACGGGCACGGCGAGGCTGCGGCGGTCGATCGCCGACAGAGGTGAGTGGTTAGGGTTAGGGTTTTATTTCCTGTTATTTTTTGCTGTGGGTTTTGGATCTGTCGGCAATAGGCACCGGTGGTGGCCGAGGCGGTAGTGACGATGGATGAAGGTGGCACTGGTAATGTGGGTGGTGATGATGTGGTGGTTCATTGGTGCTGTTGTCGGATGATGGCAGCGGGTGGTCGGGATATTTTTTTGGTCGTGGTGGTGACGAGTGAACGGTAGGGGTGTTGGTAGGCGGTTGTGGCTGGGTTGTCGAGGAGGAGTAGGATGGATCTGGCTTTGGTCGGAGTAATCTGGTGGGATGGTTGTGTGCGGGGAATTTGGTGGTTCGACAAGAAGGCGGCACCTGTCAGGACGTTGGGAAGAGATGGTGGTTGGGTGATGAAGATGGTCGGGTGTATCGTGGACTGATGTTCGAAAAATAGGGAGGAAGTTGGGGTATGTCCAGATTATAATTAGGGTTAGGGTTTAGATTTAGGGATTAGGGATTAATTGTGTCGGGATTGTCGACACGAAGGGGATGATGTATATGTAAAAAAAATGGAATAAGATTGTGGATGGTGGAACACGGACACGATACACGTTTGGTTGTGGAATTTTGTGGATGAATAATGTGGAGGAGTACCTGCCTATTTATAGGATGTGGGAATTCCCACATAGATAATGATTAGGATTGTTTAAACCCAAATTAGATAAATCAATCTATTAAATTAAATCAATGAAATCAAATCTAAATCCAAATCCAATTAAATCTAATTTAATTCAAATTAAATTTTAGCTAAAATCAAATGGGATAAATCAAGTTCCAAATATGGATATCAAATAAATCCAAAAATCAAATCAAGATTTAAATGGCCACATTAACTTTCAAATATATTTTTCAAAATACCAATAATAATAATATCAAAAATATTAAATATTTATAAATATCTTTTTGTATAATAAAATATTAATATTAATAAATCTCGAAAATTATATTTTTATTTAAAATAAACTAGCAAAATATTTAGGAAATATATGTATGCCTAAGAATATTATTTATCATTATAACTGCTATAACCGAAAAGGCTTTCATAAATAAAATCGTAAACTTGAAAATAATAGCTAGAAATAATTATTGTCTATATTTCTTTGAAAATAATAAAAATAATGTTTTTCAAAAATATGTACGCTCGCACATATTCGCATTCGTCGAGCAATTACGAAAGACGAACCTCCGCACACGACGTACAATACGATTACGTGACGTACGATACAAAAATTTTAAATCGGTACCAAATTTAATAATAATAAAATATAGTAGAAATTTAGGGGTTTTACAGTATCAAAGATCGATATACGATAACTCGGGGGTACTCTGACTCGGCGAATGACGATCGTGCAAGTGTTATTGTTCGGTTGGATGCTATACTTAGGATTTTGATCGAGATGAATGTTGGATGAAAATGATTGTGTCTTGATGGTTACGCGGATAACCACAACGTTGACTATCTTGTCTTGTGCGAGCGCAACTCTAGCCTCGCACATGCGTTGCGTTGGATTTGGGGCGATCTTTCCGCGTGAGCGCTGACATGGTGATTCATGTCACGGGAATGATCGAACTCGAAAAATCAGGATGCGGCAACTTTGATTGTCTCGACTTCTCGGTTTGATGCGAAAGAAAATTTGAGGATGTTAGGACTTGCGATTGATGAATGAAATAAACTTGAGGATTGAGTAGGTCCAATCCGCGCATCGAGAATGAATTAGTCTAGACTCAAACAAGAGTTACGTTCCGATGAGGATGATTATCTCGCGGGAGCGTGCATGGTGATTCATGTCCACCGTAGAAAATCTGACTCGCGTGAGATCGGGGTGCAACGTATTATTAAGTCAGATGACCTTGTGATCGATTACGTGAATTGGGATGAATGACTTAGGAAATGTGAAATGTGAATTATGGTTTAGCGATGAATTGTGTCATAGCGTGCTTGACTTGAGAATAATTGATAGGCAGACTATGTCAAACGTGTTCAAAAGATAGACTATGCGAAATGGCATGATGAACGAAATGATATTGATATGTCAAGGAATTGGTTGAAACATGAGTTATCATAGGATGGCTTTGCTGAACGACTCGGATCCCGTGCGACGAATATTAGGATGTGCGTAGGGAATCGATGCTCGATATTTAGAAATCGGAGTAATGCAAGCTTGGATAGAAAACCCCATACTATCAATTTGGTTTGACCTTAGGATGGGGTCAGTGTTGATATTGTTGTTTGGGAACTATGATTCCAATACTGACGGAAAGGCATAGCCTAACGGTTAGGCAGACGTCCGAGTGCGAAGTGGTAGGATTGTGGAGGCACCACTCGCGAGTCTCGGTTGACACGCACGTATATCAAGGACGCCCGAATATGTGCACGATCCGACTCGAGTGGTGATGGAGGATTCTCTATCACGAGACTTGGCTGAAATGTATGTATTTTGGGGACGCCTAAAATATGTGCACGATCCAACTAAGTGATACGTTGAATCAAGTGAGACTTGAGGAACGGAAAAGTGTCGAGGATTTTGAGATTGTGAGTTTAGAAGAAAAGTATTGTGGGTAGCACGAGCGTGGCTCGAATTTGAAAAACGCATAGGCGTGGTGTGTGCGAGAAATATAGGATGTTGGATCAAGTTATAAGCCGATAAGTGTACCCAGTGAGTTTCGAGGATGAAACTTTTTCTGAGTGGTATATGATGTAGTGCCCCGTTCCGCTCAGTCAATCGGAGGAATCGAAACGCCGACGGCGTTCGGACTTAGCCTTATAACGGCGACTCGAAGACATTGCTCGGTCAAGGCGACCGCTCGCTCAGGTGGGGTATTTTCGGTGAACTTGCCTCATCTTAGCCTTCACATAACAAATTGCGTGTTTTCAACTTGCACAAGTAGGCTTAATAATAAAAGAGACGAATCCACATAGCTAAGGGAATAATCCCGACGGATTGAATCAAGTTTAGAACATAAAAAATGTCCCACGGTCGGCTTAGAATTATTGCACGGTGTGCTTTGAAAATGACACTCGGTCCTTTGTCCCGTGGCTTGGGAGAAGGAAAGTTGGTCTTCGACACAAATCTATGAACTTGCCTAAGTCATAGGCGTCGCCCGCGTAAACGCTTGATAAAGCATGCACGGTTCCACTGCACAAGGCTTGGCATAGCCTTTGCTCGTCCATCGGGTTAAGTTGTAGGCTTGAGTAAGTTAGGCAAAGTTATGTCGGTCGACCTAAGTCATTCCAAGTGTTGTCTTGCTCATTCTGCGGTTGTCAAGTTAAATAGTCCCACGATCCCAAGGCCCGTCATATGAGGTATGACTTGAGCGATAGCGTTGCATAGAACACGAGTCGGTTTAAAGCACGAGCCACGGTTGGTTCAGTGGAAAGTTAGCCACGGTATGTCGATACTTAAGGAAACACGTTATGTTCAAGTTAAGTTGGAAGGCTATGCAGTAGCCGTTCCCTAAGTTCAAAGAATGTTAAGTCTAAGCGATGGTTAGTCGCCGAGAAGAAATATGTCGGGACTGTAGTTCAGTCGCCGAGGCAAATTCTGGTTTGGGCTCTGCAAAGAAGTGTGAAAAGTGGAAGAAGTAAAGCAAAGGAACTAAGTGATGATGATGAGACCACGCAATTACGTTAAGTCTAGAAGTTAGCGTAGGCGTGTGGTCATGGACAACTTGTCGACAAGGGCGATGGTTTCTTCGAGCGACAACCCGGGGCCACGGGACCGACTCGGCCTAGGAAGAAACAGGTTATAGACGAGCTGGGTATGAAGCAACCGGTAGCTCGGGGACTTGCATCGGGGCTCGCTACCTGCGGTGCAAGGGTCCCGAATGCCAGGCTATGTCTAGGATGGCTAGTTAATGCCAGTGACCATTCATATAGATGTGTCGGCACGGACGGCAATCCGTGTGTATGCCTTTGGATTGAGTTGAGTTGAATGTGTATACAGTTAGAAGACATAATATTTGGGCCTAAGATTTGGCTACAATGAAGGCGACGTGCTTCGGCACGAGATGTGGCGTCGAGTGTTAAGTCGTTGGCACAGAGTTGCATGAGTTAGGCTTGAGCTGTTGCGAGTTAAGTCAAGAAGGGCCGTAGGGCAAGTTGGTGAAGTTACGTTGAGTTTCAGGGCACGACCGTGCTGTCATAACACAAGTATGGGTAAAGTTAGTAAGTGGCGAGGCACTGAGTCGACTTGAGTTTAAGTCAGAAAATGTCGCAAGGCAAAGTTGGTCGAGTGACACTAAGTTCGCAAGTCTTGATTGGGTCAGTTGGTGATCAAAGTAGCAAGGGCCGCGAGGCGGCAATGTGGTTTAGTCTTACTGAAGTACGAGGCACGACATGAGAGGATTTGTAGCACGGTCACGTGGAAATGGAGTCTCCCGAGTAGTTGCGTCTCTGATTATGGCTGTAAGGCAAACACGACTTAATAGGTTAACGTTATTGGCACGAGAAGGGTCTAAGGCAAAGTATGAGTTAACGTCGTTGTGCAAGCACGGAATGGTCCTCAGACACAAATATGCCAAGGCATCCGTCATAAAACTGATCCTAAGACAAGACTAGAAAGACAATTGATAAGAATGGACAATGTTGCATAAAGTAAATCAAACGTGTTGGTTTTGTATGGGTGGGCGAGGAGCTCATTCCACCAGTACAGTTGAGTACTGACACCCACATAGTTTTTATGTACAGGCACAGGTAGAAGCTCGTGGTGCGGAGCTCGCTTGGATGCGTCGAGGCATGGAGTTCCTTGGCGATTCGAAACGTGCGGTCGCATAGAGTCAAGACTTATACGGGACATAATGTATGGACATCGCCTCTCCGAAGCATCCGCCGTTCAAGACTCGTATCGAGAGAAAAGAGAGAGCTGAATGAATTGTAACGTGAGATGAGTGAGCTTGAGAGACTTATAATCTTGGCCTTGCCCCCCATTGTAATCTTTATTTCAATATCAATAAAGAGCTTCTTTGAATAAATTGTGTTTTGCTTCAAATTTCGCTACTATTATTCAATATCTCTGCATGGGACTTCTGTGCGACTACCCCGTCGCAGCCGCTGAAATCGGCTGTTATGGAACCCGCCTTGCACGAGCGCAATATAGGCTCGTGCGGCATCACGCCTTAGCGAGGACGATCGCTCCTACGGGAGCGGGACGTGACACAACCTCATCACCTACGACGATCACATCGCCTCCATGTGCCGATGCCGTCACTGTAGTGTTCTCACTTTGCTTTCCCTTGTTGTCCTTTTTCTCTCTCTTTCAAGCGAAACAGTTTCGCTTAATGTGGCCCTTCTTGCCACAATGGTAACACTCTGAGTTCTCATACCAACCCTTGGACTTGTCCCTGCTCTTGTCTCTGCCACCACCTGGACCTCTGCTTTTGTCTCTTCCTCAGCTCTCTGAAACTCGCGCTTCTGAGTGGTGGGATGTAGATGAAGTATCCTGAGAACGTCTTCATATTTCTTCATTCAACACCCCGCTCTTGGCAAACTCCAGACTGGCTACGCCTTCTGGAGCAGAAGCGACCATAGATATTCGTACGGTCTCCCACGAGTCTGGTAATGTACATAGCAACCAAAGTCCATGAACCTCATCATCGAACTTGACTCCCATCGAGGATAGCTGGTCCATCACGCCCTGGAACTCACACAAGTGATCCGTAATGGATGTACCATCTTTGTACCACAGACCCATCATTATCTGGATCAGGAACAGTTTGTTTACCTCAATCTTTTTCGCGTACAAAGATTTCAGCTTCTCCCACAACGTCTTCGCATGCTCAATATTGGCAACGTGTTTGTACACGTTCTCGTCAACGAACTACCGCATGTACCTACACATCTGTTTATGCTCGAAGTTTCAGTCCTCATCGAATTTGTCACTGGGATTCTCGGATGCAAATACTGGAAGATGTAGTTTCTTGATGAACAACAAATCCTTCATCTTGCTCCGCCAATAATGATAGTTAGTACCGTTCAGGTTTACCATGCGCACCAGCTTCGCGCCCATCTCTACTTTCTGATTTGACTGCCAACTTCTGACACCTCTCTGGAACCTGGCTCTGATACCACTCTGCTGGAAATGAAGTGCGAAAACCGTTCCCCCAAACCAGAAAGTCCTGCGAGAGAACCGAGCAAAAGTACACAAACCAAAAATGCCAAACACAATCGTAGACACAAAGATTTTTGACGTGGAAAACCCTTACAAAAAAATTACGAGATGATCGGAGTCCAACCCTGAAGAACCTCCACTAATGTAATAAAGAGAATACATCCTCTACAAGCTCCTCCCGATCCAACACGGATCACCACAACTCACTTCAAAGAAGAAAATTTGATTGCAGATTCTGAAGAACAAGAGATGTCAAAAAATTATTCGAAGCGATCTCTCCTTCACAATAGTCCTCAATCCTCTCCCTCTCTCTCAAATATTTTAAAACATTCTTGTTTTCTTTTTGAGATGTTTTTCAACTTGCATTCATCAACCTTTTATAAGTCTTTCGTAATCTATACATGGAAGGCCAATATATATGAAAACTTTCAATATGTATCAATCATATATTTAATGGAAATCCAATCATAATTTGCTTGCCATAATTGCAAGTCCAATAATATGGAAAGTCACTATATGAAAGATCCAATCATAGATATATGATCAAAGTAAATATGGAAATCCAATCATATATTTGCTTACCATATATGTTCCAAAATAGTCGATCAATGCACTCCCCGAGCTTCTCCGACACACGGGCGCTCGTCGCACTCTGGAGTATTCTCCACATAGGTTGGGAACCCCACCCACTCCAACACATCATTCTTGTAAAATGTTGAAGTTTGCAAACCCTCGTATCAAAAGTCAAAACTTGTGTAGAAGTCGACGAGCCATTCGAATCAAAGCTCGTGTGTAAGAAGCTGATGAGGTATTCGGATCAAAACTCGCAAGTGTAACCATTTTTCATAGTAGTGGATTAAAGTCGGAGAGAATTTTGGAATAGGATGTCTTACGGAGGATAGCAGGATACATCGGGTATCAGTATTCCTGACCAATTTCTATCACTTTTTTGAAATTGTATATTAACATTCTTAATTGTGCTTAATTATCCACTAAACCCTATTTTCTGTCCCTCTCTTTATGCTGCTTTATTAATAATATTTTGCTATATGAATGTTGGCAGTGATGATTTGGCTTGAGAAATGGAAACACATATATACTACACTGAATTTTTATTGATGCATAAAAAGTTATCTTGAGCCTTTTATATTCATTATCCCTCTTTTTCTTGACTATTTTTGTATATTGTAGGTTGGAGTAAATGTTGAGTGGAGTACTCAATACTGTGGCATGCCTTATAATAATCTGGTGATTTTGGTTAAATGTGAACTATGAGTCCCTCTCAAACTCTCACATTGTAAATATGTAAGCTATTCTGAATCTGTGATCTCTTTTGCATAGCATTCTGAATATGTGCTCTCTCTGATAGTTTGAACCTATGATCTCTATGTAAGTCTGCAGTTTGTAGTTGTAGGAGCAAGAGTGAACATCGACAATATGGAAAAGGATTTGAAGGTGACCATAGTAGTGTTGATGAGAGTATGTTTTGGACTTTGATGAGTCCCTCTCAAGTTCTCTTGCTGCCAACGCTTGTGTTGTTGTCCACTAGACCAGTAAACAGGAAGAAAAGGAAAAAAAAAAATATTGAAAATCAATAGCCGACCCGTTTTATTTCGGTTCGGTGCTCTTTGCTTTTCATGAAGAACGGTTCGGTTCGGTCTTAAATTTGCGACTTTGGTTGGATTGGTTCAGAAAAATTCGGATTCGTTCCAACCCAATAATGCTCACCCTTTTTTGCGATGTCGAGCGTAACACACGAAATTTTGTGCACACTGTATTGTATGGCATTTGGATCCGTTGTCCTCAATTTTTAGACACACACATCTATGCTTTTCCTTCGATTCCGAGATCATTTGCCTAGCCAAGAAAGTTATATCTCTCCTCACTGACAACAAGAACCAGTTGAGTTCGGTCAATAATAATGCTCACCCTTGTGACTATGCAAATTTATGTCGGCTCTTAACAGGATTTATGTGAAACTAGTAAATGCAAATACGTATAATAAGCTTAGTATCCAATTATAGTCAAATATCTTTTTTAACTCATGTGGTTAAGGTGTGAGGTATTTTTCTTGTTTGGTTGAGTTCGATTTTTCATGTTGACAAATTTAAACTTTTTTTAACAATTTTTTACACAATTTTTTTTAAAAAAATAAAATGGACCATGATATAATGACGGCTTAGACGGCTCACTTTTGAGCCGTTTTGAAGCCTCATTATATAGTGGAAGATAAGGTGTTATTTGCCATACACATAATTGTTATTTTACAGATTGATTGAGATAGAGTAACTCTCGGATTTGCGAGATATGTGTGCATCTGTTTGCTTTGAAGGTTATTTGCTACAGGAAGGAAGTGAACATCCCACATAGTTTTGGTGAAAGTTTTGGTGGGTGAACAAAAATGGACTCGAAAATTATATGCACAGAGGAAAACGGAACATGGTTGATTTTTTTCTTTTTTTTTTCAGCACGTGCGGGCTCAGTTAAATCGTGTCTCTGCACACAATTTTTAGCCAGTCGTCAGTTCACTTCGGACTCTTCGTGCGAATCTTGTCTGCACTGGCTTTGTCATCATTGTCCTACACGCACATCCCGCGCACTCCGCGCGCTCCAGAGCTCCACGAGATGGCCATGACGTCTTTCGACGCCCGCAACTCAACGTCTCGCTTCGCCCACGACGCCGAAGGCGCCCCCGACGTTTTCACGACGCCTACGACAGCCCATGCCGTCCTGCCAACGTTTCTACGCGCACGACGCTCTTACGACGTCTTCTTGACGTCCTTACGGTGCCGTACAACGGACCACGTGGTCAGCCGTCGTTTATATCCATGGTTGAATGATGTCGGTCCCCGACCGCCCGCGCGGCGCACTATAAGTTGAGTTATTATGAACAAACATTCCATTCGTTGCCCACGCAAGCTCAGATCGTGACCATTTGTTATCAGTACTCAGATGTGACCGGTGGCCCACACCGTGTAGGTCAGACTCATCATCGCCCAAACATGGTTGATTGCGTAGGTACTTTCTTCTTGCAGTGCACCTGCTTTGAAATGGTAGTTTTCACTTTTCAAAGTTGCGTTTAATGAAAAATCATGTTTTGAAAATGCACCTTCTTGTAAAAAGGAAGTGAGGTGGTGTGACTTGTTTAATGAAAAATATCACGTTTCCAAGACCAACATTTTCTTTTTGTAGAATTGACTTTCAACTATTCACTTTGAGAACAACCATATTTTTGACAATCTTTTTCAAAACTACAATTTTTTAAGAATTTTTTTTACTAGAGCTCTATTTTTTTTACTAAAAAAATGCAAAAAACGAGCAGAACAATATATTTGAAGCCAGTACTAGATATAGAACATACATGTAGGTGTAAGCATATCGAGAACCTTGATAGTAATGGTAGCGCAAGTTTAGAGGCTTCCTTTATCGATGATCTTAAGAATGTAAAATTATTCAGTGGTCCGGTCTCACCACGTGATTTGATATTGTCCTCCTCAAATATGGCACACCATAGGATGAGCAAGCAGCATGACACTACAAAAGTGATGTGTCATATTGTCGGTGGCGGAACTAGTCTCTAAAATTAGGAAGGGTTGAATTTTAGTGATAGTTTGAACAACACGAAGACATTAGCATCACGCCACTAGAAACAACGCTGACTAGCCATGACGCTAGAGGTTGCTAATGATGTCTCTTGACGAAGAAAACAACATTGAAGGCTTGGCGAGTTTGCTGGTTCGGTTCCTATGTATAGACAGTGATGATGGTATCTGGTTACGGGTTCACGGTGATACGATATCAAAGGTTGGGTTGAGAGGGCACAGTAGTAGTTGTATGACGAGGTCGGCGTGATCGTCGTCTGCGTGGAGGCTCATAGAGGATGAAGTTATGGTCGGATAACATAGATGGACGGTATTGGGCTCATCGAGGAGGGACCATGACCCGTGGAGGAAATATTAAATATAACTAAGGAAACATTTTTTTAAAAAAATTATTTTTAATTTGGGATGGGCTACAGTCCGGTAGCTCCGTCCCTGCATACTACTATTGCATACGACTAGTGGAAGAGAGCAGGACCTTATCACCACTCACCACTTCCACGTGGCGAGGCCGAACCATTGAATAATTTCTTCTCAAGGACGAATCCAAAGCATGGCCCTCCAAAAACTTTAAATCGTTGTTTTGTCCCCCAACTTTGCTGATTGCCATACAATTGGCAAGTAGCTTCCCCTCTTATGGATACTAACAGTTTTACATTAGTATTAATCAAACTATTAGTATACTAGTCGAGGACTGATAACATATTAGTGGTGCTATAAAAATTAATGAACCTCCAAGTGTACTGCAGTTTCCTCCACCGAAACGTAGGATAGCATACAATATATAAATGGAAAAGAGATCAGAAGAATTCCTTTGTCATCACAATAATTTAGATTACAGTACATTCAAAATCAAGAAGGATAACAAGGAATCTAATGACCGACATCATCCTATAGCTTACTTGGGGAGTCCAATCATGGATGGATGATGGACACAATGAATGCTACAGACAAATGTGTCACAGCCACATGTCCCCATATGATTTTGGAATTGATACGTTCACCTCAACCAACAATCTGGAGATTTGTTTTTGCTTATTCACTCGGAGAAACAGATTCACACACGCCTTTTTTGCTGTTATAACAGTTCCGTGAGAATATACAACTCTATCATCCACTGCAGCAGCTTCGTCGACGTCGCGATCAAAACAATAGTAGGCAGAGAATGGTGCACAAGACAAGGAAGAGCCAGATCTGGTGCAGCGACATCTCCACCTCGATCTCCTGCCTCCTCAGCCTCGGGCTGCCTCCTCCGTTCGCATCCATGGAGGCAAATGGACTCGGGTAATGCATGCTCGCGGCCTCCTGATGGTTCCTAAACACCCGTGGGAGCACCGCAATCGCCATCCCCCCCAGCACGCCTCCAGCAGTAGAATGCATCATCCGTGTCATTCCACCATGTGTTGGAGACGAAGAGGGATGCAATCCCAGAGGGTATCCTTGAGAAGGGTAGTGGTGGTGGTGCTGGTGCAGGTGGTAATGCTGATGCCTGTGCCTGAGGGGCACTGTGTGGATATCCGTGTAAAGGTCCTCATCAGCAGTCAATCTCGGGTCCTCATCAGCAGTCAATCTCGGAGAGTTGGACTCGGGTACCGACTGTTCCTGGTGGTGGACGGAGGATGGACGGCGAGGGATTTCGACGCTCTGTTGGGAGCGCTTCCTGCTGTGCCCACGGCCGTAAAGAGGAACCAGGGCGTTCTCGGAGAGGGATGCCTTGCAGACTGGGCACTGCTGTGTAGACGTGCTATCAACCTGCAGCCACTTGTAGATGCACGGCCAGCAGTAGAGGTGGCCGCAGAGGGTAACCACCGGATCCACGGCAAAGTCCAGGCAGATATTGCATTCGAAGCACCCACTGGCAGACATCGGCTGTGATGAAACGGAGTTAGGGATGCCACCGTCGCACTTCTTTAGGGTCTCCTGATCCAGTTGGGTCTGCTCTTCAATGGCTTCGCTTAAGTAGCTGTCAGCAATCCCATTCACCTCCATCTAGGCTATCGTACGGTGTTTTATCTTCAAGTACTCACTGTGAAGCACAAGACGAGAGAGAATACTCAACACACAGAAGAATTTATAATCTCACTCTCAGTAATGTTCAATTGCTAATAGCATGTTGTCCCCATAAAATTGTCCTTCCGCTTTTATGTTGTAGGAAAACAGGAAAGGAAAACTCTTGATAATGATTCCATAACCACCAACCAGTACCACTCATTAAAATCTGTCCTACCCCATCTAATTAAGCAGCTCTAAATGCATTAGGTGAGGAAAGAGAAAGATGTGCATCTACAATTAGGAAGATGAGGGGTTAACATCACATTATAACCAATGGTTGTCCTAACAACTAAGTGGATCAATATGAATTACATATATCATATTTCAGCCGATCATGCACCGTCATACTTGTTTTCACTCCAAGTATGATGGCGGTGGATGTAGAGTAACTCCCTCTCATACCTTAATAAATAGATTAATCTCATAACAGAATTAGCCTGTGTAAGCTGTTCATTCAAGGACTTTGGATCTAAGACCTGTTCCTTAGTAATCTATAGTGAATTAGTCTCTGTAAACACAATATTTGACTTTGCTCTCATATTTACCAAACCTGAATCAAGTGGACCCTCACCACATGGTTTGCTTAGGCCTGAAGTTTCTTGTAAGCTGCTGAAGATAGTTTATCCCACCCTACTCTCATGCTGTCACCAAGCACCACTATATTTAACAATCCTTGTACTAGATACGAATACTGACCATAGAAATTTCTTCCTTCGTATTTTGCTAACAAGCGTTGGAATTCATCAACACATATCCAACCAAAATGTACTTTGAACTCAAACAGTCTCTCTAGAACTAACTATGTTAGCATCGGAATTCATCAACATATATCCAACTAAAATGTACTTTGAACTCAAACAGTCTCTCTAGAACTAACTATGTTAACATCGGAATTCATCAACATATATCCAACCAAAATGTACTTTGAACTCGAACAGTCTCTCTAGAACTATGTAAAAGGAAAAAATTAGATCATGGGCGACAGTCTACATCTATTATGCTGTAAGAAAAAACAGGATTATCCTTTACAAATACTCTCAACAGTAGGCCAGGTAAAGCTTTTGGTCTAGGTGCAAAGTTATACCAAGCAATTTTGAACTATTTGGGTATACCTTACTTACCAGCCCACATCTTTTAGCTTCAAGATCGGTCGCATAATTCATGAGATGAAGACCAGTCATTCACCGTGTCTATCCATTAAACACACTTGTACTCATTATGTCATTCATACTTAACCTCAACAGTAACAAGCTCAACGAGCAATGTTCTTGTGAACAGAGAACTCGGCCCTTCCTATAACTATATAATGACCTATAACAACTTCCTAATAATGCATACAAGCTACATTACATAACCTGTCAATCTAGTCAAGAAGGCACATATTGCAGTCAGATCTTCTGCAAATTTAGTGAGAAATCAATCCAACCCACTTAAATCGAAACACCCCAAATTTATAGAACTAGGGGGTTAAACCAAGAACAGACAATAAAGATAGTATATTATATACTAAAAAAACATCGGAAAAAAATGATATATTGAGAATGTGGCCATCCCCTCTTTAGAAATTTATCCACATGAATTGGTGGGGAGTAGAAAAGTTACAAATGGAAGGCCCCACTTAACCTATTCCCCATCCACTTATCATGTGTCAACTGTCAACTGAGCATATAGGACACACATGCCATGGCCCAAGAGAGATACAATAATAAAGGAAAGTTATAGACAAGGACAAGGTTTTGTAGCTCTCTTTGCATCCCACTTGAGCACATGGTTTGATTACTCATTTGAATGCTTTGATATTGTTTATGGAATATTCTATTGAACAATGTACTTAGAGGGGGCAAAGAAGAAACTTTCTTTTATTTTTTGAAGCAAAGAACAATGGATAAGAACTAAGACATGCCAGCTCCCTCTCCACTGGCCACCGAGTTTCTAGAAACTTTGAAGCAAAGGAATGCCCATTGTTTCAATAACTAAAATTGCTATACTTTGTCACAACCTTCTTGTGAAGTTCTCAAGGTTGAAACTTGTCGTAGGCACGGATACTCCAAAACTAGTGCCATATCACATCCATGTCGGATATGTACCAGTTACAACAGTTACATTCCAAACTAACACTAGGAGACGTCAAAACTAGTGTTGCTTCCTTGTCGCGTCTCTGTATCCTGTCGTATCGTATTCGTGTTAACATAAAAAGGCTAATATCTTGCCAACTTTCCAACTTTTTTTTGAGACTACCTACTAAATATTTCAACTCCTAAGTTTTGCATAGTATATAAATCCATATTACTGTAAATAAGAGTTCATAAATTTTACCTAAAGGTTGGTTTCTTGTAAATGACCAAATTTTGCTTAAAGCTACAACTTTTTAGGGTTGAGAGGAACAACAAAGCAGCAAATACTACCAAAAATCACTGATTGTTTCAACAAAAATAATAAACATTAGGGTTTTCTTAACAACTCGGAACCATAAGAGTCAATGGAAAAAAATAATATTATTATCAAGAGATGTCGGATGCCAACATGATCATGTGCTTCAAAATCAAATCTTCCCCATTTTCTACAGAGATCAACAAAAAAAATCAAACCTTTCCCATTTTTTTTCTACAGATATCAATAAAAAATAAAAAAAAATAAAGTCAAAATTTTCCTATATATGTAGTCTAGTTTGCACCGACACCGTACGGATACGGGGGCGCCGGATAAGGGACCCATTTTGGCGTGTCCAGGTGTAATTTGGAGTGTCCGATACGTGTAAACGACGCCATGCTTCAATATAGCAAGAATCAACCAAACGAATCAAAGAAAGAAAGAAAGATTCAGAACAATTAGACGAAGCTTTGGGGATTAAACGAAAAAGAGACGTTATTTTTATATAGAAAAAAAGGATCAAGAAATCGATCACGATCAAGAAAATCAACGAGTTCCCCCATTCACCCAACACGAACACGACACCGTACGGACACGGGGGCGCGGACACGGGACGGATAAACAAATGAAGAAAGATTCAAGACCCCAATTCTTACCGATTCGATGATGACGACGGCGAAGAAAGACGAATTTTGGGGGATTTTTCTGGGAAGAAGAAGAAGAAGAGGAAGAAAAGAATAGGTCGGGGACTTGTATCATATGTATATTTGTGAAAATTTTGACATTTTGCTGCAAGGACACGTCGGGAGTCTGACATTTTAAGGGAGGGAGGGGGCCCAGCTGGAATTGTGTATTGTTGACTGGTGAAGTTAATTGCAAGAAAAGTCAGGGTGTTGTCCGGAAAATGCGTTTCTATGGACCCACTTCCACGTGCCAAGGCCGTGACCATTCAAAAAATTTTCTTTCTTTCTTTTCTTTTGAGATTTAGCAAATTAAAACAGCTATTTTAATTATGCGTTTAGTAACTTAAATTTGCAAATTTATAAATTTTATCAGCATTGGATTACAGTTTAAGTTTCACTATAAATTGGACAAGTAGGCTTAATTGTACTTCGATACCCTCAGCTATTTCGGTTTTTCAACTTGATATCCTAAACTTTTTTTTTGTAACAAGTTGTTACCCGAAAAAAAAATTGGACGAAAATACCCATGGTCAAACTTTAAAATTACCCCCACCCCCACCCCCCTTCCCGCTTCCGGCCCCTCCCCCCTCCCGCTTCCGGCCGTCCTCCCCCCCCCCCCCCCCCCCCCCCCCCTCCCGCTCCGGCCACCCGCCCCCGCCTCTTCCCCTAGGGCACGACTGCGTGGGAGGAGGGGGGGCTGGGGGAGGGTGGACGGAAGCGGGAGATGGGAGGGGGGGGGGAGGCGGCCGGAAGCGGGAGGGGGGGGGTGGCCGGAAGCGGGAGAGGGGGGTGGCCGGAGGGGGGGCGGGACGGGAGGGAGGGGGGCTGGGGCTGTGCGGGAGAAGGGGATGGCCGCAGTGGGGGAGGGGGGGGAGGGAAGAGGGGGAGAGGGAAGAGATAAAGGCATTTTCGAAATTTTTAAAATTTTAGGTACGAAGTTGAAAAAAAATAATAGTTGAGGTATTAAATTGTTGAGTAAAAAAGTTTAGGATATCAAGTTGAAAAATCGAAATAGTTAAGGATATCAAAATGCAATTAAGCCATATATATATATATATATATATATATATATATATATATATATATATATATATATATATAATCTTCTAACTATCTGAACAGATAATAATAAAATATATTCAATATTTAAATTATATTTAAATTAAGTACATAATATTATCTAACTAAACACATCCAAATTTCTAAAAATATATCAATCAAAAATTATAATTAAAATATATTCAAGTAATATGTAATTTTTCAACAATATTATAGATTTTTTTTTTCCGATATGTAGAACGCCCTAGTTTTGATATATATAAGATTGAAAAGGACTATTTTTTTGATATATAATATCTTTTTGGTATTATATATAAATAAGATTAGATTTAGGATCTATTGATGTCTAAAAGTTAATGCACTACCCTAGAGAACAGCTACCCTATGTTTTCATCAAACGTACACATTTTATTAGGTTTATTTATTAGGAAAGTCTAATAAATGCTTTCAAAAAATGCTGCCAAAATAAGCGTTCAAAAAATTGGAAGTTCGAGCAAATGCCAATTTTTTTGAGATAGACTTTAGGCAAAAAACTTTGTGTGTTTGAAGGAAAACTAGAATTGTAAAATAGTATATTTCTTCTTCTCCTTTCATCATATGGTAAGAGCCATATATATAGGTATAAGGGGCAACCCAAGGGTCATGAGTTACATAACCCAAGGGTCATGAGTTACATGATCCCAAGGGTCATGTGTAACTCATGACATAATGGTGAATAGATAAGGGTTTCATAACACTCCCCCTTATTCATCCATTTCCTTGGATCCACTTATGAAATACTTCAGGATTCAATAAGCTAATGGGGTGGATACTGCTGGATCCAGAGTAAACTTAGTTTGCCTCATTAAAACCTTGGCTGTGGAAAACCCAGTGGGAAAAACCATCAGTCCTAAGGAAAAAGAGTACAATCCTATAGTTTTACTCCCCCTGATCTATACAAGCTTCAGGCTTGCAGGTCTTTTAGTTGCCTCATCCCTATTCCTCTTACAAGCTTTACAAAAGTACATCGTGGCAGTGTTTTGGTAAACAAATCTGCTAAGTTATTACAAGATTGAATTTGTTGTACTTTGACTTGTCCCTTCTCTTGAAGGTCGTGCGTCCAGAAGAATTTGGGGGATATGTGCTTCGTCTTGTCACTCTTCATGTATCCTTTCTGAAGTTGAGCTACGCATGCTGCATTATCTTCAAAAAGGGTAGTAGGCTCAAGTTCACCAGTCTTCAGGCTAGTAGATGCCAAAATGTGCTGAATGACGGAACGAAGCCAAACATACTCCTTGCTTGTTTCATGGATTGCCAGGAGTTCAGAATGGTTGGATGAGATAGCCACACTGGTTTGTTTGACGGACCTCCAGGAGATAGCCGTACCATCGAAAGTAAACACAAATCCAGTTTGTGATTTCTCTGTGTGGGAATCTGATCTATAACCTGCATCTGAATAACCAAGTAAAGTGGAAGACCCACTATTCGGGTAATATAGTCCTAGGTCTATAAACCCTTGGAGGTAGCACAGAAGATGCTTCACTCCATTCCAGTGGCGCTTTGTGGGCGCTGCACTGTATCTGGCTAATAAGTTAACTAAAAATGCTATATCAGGACGTGTACAGTTAGCCAGATAGAGTAGTGCCCCAATGTCACTTAGGTAAGGTACTTCAGGACCTAATGATTCCTCCCCCTCTTCCAGTGGACGGAAAGGGTCCTTCTTTACGTCCAATGATCGAACGACCATTGGTGTACTAAGGGGATGGCATTTATCCATGTGGAATTGTTTAAGTAATCTTCGTGTATATGTAGATTGGTGTAACAGGATACCACCCTTTAGGTGTTTGATCTGTAAGCCAAGACAATACTTTGTTTTGCCTAGGTCTTTCATTTCAAAAGTTGTCTTAAGGCTTTCAGATATCTCAGTGATCTCTGCAGGAGATCCAATGAGATTTAAGTCGTCGACATAAACGGCGACTATAACAAATCCTGTTCCCGATCTTTTTATAAAGATACACGGACAGACTTTATCATTAGTAAATCCTTGCGTAGCAAGAAACTCACTTAGTCTGTTATACCACATTTTTTCTGATTGTTTAAGACCGTACAATGATCTTTGTAACCTTACAAAATAGGTGTCCCGAGGTCTATCTGTTTTCTCTGGTAAAATTTTATATCCTTCAGGGAGTTTCATATAGATATCTTTATCTATATTGCCATAAAGATATGCAGTCACAACGTCCATGAGCTGCATTTCTAGGCTTTTCAGAGAAGAGAGGCTGATCAGGAATCTGAAGGTATTCCCATCCATGACCGGAGAATATGTTTCTTCATAATCTATTCCCGGTTTCTGGGAGAAACCTTGTGCTACAAGGCGTGCTTTGTAGCGCACAACTATGTTGTGTTCATTTCTTTTTCTTGTGAAGATCCATTTATATCCCATAGGTTTTACACCTTCAGGTGTTTGGACTACAGGTCCAAAGACTTCGCGTTTCAAGAGTGAGTCCAGCTCTACTCCTATTGCCTCGTTCCACTTTGGCCAATCGTCTCTGCGTTTACATTCTGCTAGAGACCGTGGATCGATGTCATCGTTATTTTCAGTGACGTGAACGGCAATATTGAACGAAAAATCGTCGTCGACGACTGTGCTTTTTCTGTTCAGTACCTCTCCAGTACGTACATAATTTAATGATATTTCTCCTGTTTGTTCCTCTTCAGGGGAAACTAGGAGGGGAGAGGTAGCTGATCTGAGCTCAGCATCCTGTGTTGGGATCTTCTTAATTTCTCCAGGGTTTTTTTCTTTTACGAGGGACTTTGTCTCTCGAACCTGGTGGGCGTCCTCTTTTTAATTGAGGTATTTTCATTTCTGCTGCCGGTGGATTGCATCCATCTTTGGGGATGTCAATCCTAGCTGGCGTGTTGGCAGCAGGGACGTGTGATCTGACAATCTTCTGGTTGTCAGTAAATGTATCCGGAAGTAGATGTACAGTGTTCTGAAGATGTAATATCTTCATGATCTCATCTTCATATTAACTTGTACGTGGATCAAAATGAGACAGTTTTTGTGTTCCAAGAAATTGTCTTAGAAGCTTCTGGCTTCTTAGACTGTGTGTCCAGTTTAGGAAATAATCCTTCATCAAACTCACAGTTATCAAGACGTGCCTTAAATACGTCACCCGTCAGGGGTTCTAGGTATCTAATTATAGAGGGTGAGTCAAACCCAACATAGATACCTAATCGACGTTGTGGACCCATTTTGGTCCTCTGTGGGGGAGCAATGGGGACGTAAACAACACAACCAAAAACTCTCAAATGTGAGATATTTGGAGGTGAACCATAAGCGAGCTGCATCGGAGATAGAATATGACCTCCAGAAGGCCGTATTCTAATAAGTGATGCGGCATGCAATATAGCATAACCCCAAGCTTCCACAGTCAACTGTGACTGCATCAACAATGGACGAGCAATCCATTGTAATCTCTTAATAAGAGATTCTGCTAACCCGTTCTGGGTGTGAACATGAGCTACAGGATGTTCAACTTCGATGCCAGTTGCTTGGCAATAGTCTTGAAAAACCTGTGAAGTAAATTCACCCGCATTATCAAGTCTTAATTTTTTGATATGGTTATCGGGAAAATGAGCCCGCAACTTAATTATTTGTGCCAATAGCTTAGAAAAAACTAAGTTACGGGTGGACAAAAGGCACACATAAGACCATTTAGTAGATGCATCTATAAGTACCATAAAGTACCTAAATGGACCACTTGCGGGGTGAATAGGTCCGCAAATGTCTCCATGAATTCTCTCTAAGAAGCTAGGAGACTCTAGTCCCACTTTCAAAAGGGATGGTCTCGTTATAAGTTTGCCTTGAAAACAAGGTAGACACGAGTAATCATACTTCTGAAGAATCTTCAGGTTCTGTAGGTTGTGTCCACTGGATTGGCTCATGATTCGTTTCATCATAGCTGATCCTGGGTGACCCAGTCTATTATGCCAAAGTTTAAATTTTGGCGATGAATGACACTTCTGGTGCACAATCATGTTAGCTTCTGTTGATTGAATATGAGTATGATAGAGACCCGACGGGAGTCCCTTGAATCGTTCTAAGATAGTTTTTGAACCATCTTTTAGACGAGTAACATACAGATATTCTGCCTCATTTATTTCATTTGTTTCTAAGTGATATCCGTTTAAACGAATGTCCTTGAAACTTATGAGGTTCCTATTTGATTTAGGAGAGAATAGTGCATCTTTTATTATTAGTCTTGTTTTATTTGGGAGCAATATAATTGTTTCACCAGATCCTTCTATTATGTTTGATAGTCCTGATATCGTAATAACGGGACCGTCATAATTATATAAGCTATAAAAATAGCTTTTTTCTCGAAGGATTGTGTGCATCGAGGCGCTGTCCACAAGGCATTCACACATCATCTATAGATCTATGAAAAAATAACAACAAACAATCGTAATTAAAACAACAGTTTTGAAATACAATTTTTGTTTTTTAAAAAAAATCTCTTATATCGATCGACGGACCGATATAGAGAGGTCAATAAGTTGCTTGCAAAAATGCATAATTTATAAATACAATTTGAGCAAAAAAAAAATATTTGGTCATCCCCTTTCGGTAGCTCTACGTGAATATGACCAGGCGGAAAAATGAGGGAGGAGGGTCACCGGGGACCTCTTAAGAACCAAGCCCCAAGTTCTTTCTGACATCATACCCAAATAGGTGAGCCTATTCGGAGAGACTTCGTAAAAAAAATTTTGTCAAATGTAAGAATAAATATCATTTTTCAAGAAATTTAAAAGAGAAGCATAATATGAAAATACGGCAACAAGTTTTTAAAAGCATGAAATAAGATAGTGGCTCTAGTCGAGTAGGTCGTCGTTCTCGAAGTCTTCCACCGAGAACTGAGTAGACGGCTGCTTTTCTACCAGATTTGTTTCAACTTGAGACTTCTGGCTCGCTTGATACAGATTTTGTAGATGTCGTGGGGTGCGACAGTTTCTGGACCAGTGTCCAGTCATGCCACATTTGTGGCATTTGTCCTCCCAATTTTTCTTGGGAATGGACATCAGTTCTGTGGTCTTCTTCCACTTTTTCTTTGCCCCACTTTTGCTGCTCTGGGGATGAAAGTTGTTCTGGGGTGGACTTCTGGCCGGCCTTTTATGGGCATTCCCCATGTTAGATCTGACCTTATTTTTCTTCTGCTTCTTGGAAGAAAAATGAGCTTCTGGGAGAGGAGCTGAGCCTGCAGGGCGTAGGTTATGAGTGGCCAATAGAAGTTCTCTGTTTTGCTCTGCCATCATCAGGGTGGAGTGCAATTCAGAGTACTTTGTGAACTTTCGTTCACGGTACTGTTGCATGAGGATTGCGTCCTTTCGTGGAAGGATGTATATGTTTTTTCCAACATGCGATACTCCGAGACTTCTTCACCACACAACTTCAGGCGTGAGGTAATATTATGGAGAGCTGAGTTGTACTCAGCTACGGACTTAAAGTCCTGAAGTCGAAGGTTTTCCCACTCATACCTTGCACGTGGGAGGATTACATCTTTTTGATGTTTATAGCGGTCCTCCAGTGCAGTCCACAATTCCTTTGGGTCTTCTACAGTGAGGTATTCGGCCTTTAGGGTCCGATCAATGTGTCTCCTGATGTAGATAATGGCTTTCGCCTTATCTATATCAGAGACTTTCACTGTAGAAACAACCACATCAGTGTCTGCTGTATTTTCCGTACCAGTGGCCGGAGCCGATGGAAGAGGAGTTGAAATTGTGGCTAATAAGCCCTGGGCACGTAAGTGGAACTTCAGGTCCACGTGCCAGCTCAAATAATTTTTTCCAGCAGCATCTAGTACTTCGAAATCGACACTCGCTATTTTGGCCATTTTATCTATTATGTGAAAAACATGCATAAATTAAAATTAAATATTTATGCATAATCATAAATGTTACAGAGCTCATGAAAAATACCACGGTGCTTAATAAAACAGTTCAATCCATAAGTTAATATGCAATCTGTCAATATTACAGGCTTAATAAAACAGTTCATCTCTTACAAGCTTACGTAGCTTTACTGCTCATGTTCTTTCACTTTTTTTTTCTCTCGAAACAATATTGCATGAAGAACGTAGAAGATTACTTAGGGACACAATAAACTCTTGCAAAAAAAAAATCAATAGTACTTGCTAAGTGTGCTCAGTTTTGTTAAATTGCATGAAGTTTAATTTTCCCTGATATAATCACTTAACGTAAAATTGTTTGTCAATTCACTTTCATGGTGTACAAAAGTTCTCTGTTTATCTTGGACAAAACCAGTGGCTTGTGATGAGTGGGAGGTGTGATAATAATATCCTCGTTAGCCAATGAGATGTAAATCCTCTTTTCTAATCTATCAATAATGAAATTGTGTACTGGTTTGAATGGCAAGGCAATTTGTTCAACAATAAGCTGGTCTAACAATAAGTCAATTTGTTGAACAGTAAATAATATTTGTTTTAATAAGAAGCAAATTTGTTTTGAATGTTAGCAATATAAAGAATATCACTCTTAGATTGTTAGATATATATATTGCTAATTTTCATTCAAACAATTAATTTGTAAAAAGAAATTTTTAAGAAGTGTTACCAGCCTCTGGTCGGAAAAAAGGAAGGATGACGTCGAGATCTGGACGTCGATTCTCCTTGCTTCAGCAATCGTGCTGATAACGTGTTTGAAGGGAAACTAGAATTGTAGAATAGTATATTTCTTCTTCTCCTTTCATCATATGGCAAGGGCCATATATATAGGTATAAGGGGCAACCCAAGGGTCATGAGTTACATGATCCCAAGGGTCATGTGTAACTCATGACATAATGGTGAATAGATAAGGATTTCATAATATTGTGCACATTACTTTACATGCCTTTTGGATCCACTATCTCCAACTCTCAACATTTTTTAAATATAAGACCCTCCAACTCTCAATATTTTTATAAATGAAAAGAATACTCTTGTATCCACTCCATCCAAATCTCAACATTCTTATAAGTAAAAGGAATAATATATTTCCATGACTCGATCCACTGATATTTTATCATCCGGATGCCTCTCAGGTAACCACAAGGATCACTCGAATTCGACAGCAAATACCAAATATGAGGATTACAAATATGAGCCTTCCTTTTCAAAAACTTGTTATGTGCTCACTCCGTTGCAGGGTTGGTAATTACTATATAAGTGTAGACTTTTATTTTGTGCCAAGAGTAGAACTGTGGACATTGAAAAACACTTGCTGTGTTTGATTGGACCATTTTTCCATGGAAAATATTTCCATCACAAATTTTTCACCAATTATACTAAAAATTTTCACCAATTGTAGTGTTTGATAGCTTATATTTTCCATGGAACTATTTTCTAAAAAACTATCATTTTTCATTTTTTCATCTAAAATAGTGGAAAATGAAACTTGTCCAACCCATAGGAAAATACTATTTTCTGTGGAAAATAATGGCAATCAAATACCCAAATCAAGTTTTCCATGAAATTTTTTTAAAATTCCATGGAATATTTTTCCTAGGAAAATAATTTCATGGAATTAATTTCTTTTCCACGTATTTTCCACCTTGCAATCTAACGCACCCTTATTTAAAGTTTATTTTTGTATGGTTTATTCCAAATAAAGCTTTGGACAATGTGTCTCACCCACCAATAGAAAGTGGGCAAGTAACCTTTCCCATCAACTGCTGACATAGACTTAGATTCGCAAATAACTTCAACAGAAAATTTACTGTAGAGATAAAATATTATTAAATATTTGCTGGAAGATAAGAAGTTTGTAAAAATAGCTGTAACAATACGTTCAGCCAGACGGTCTGGCGAAAATTGAGCGAGTTGGGTTGGGTTGAAGAGGTTGGCTGGGTTGGGTGGAAGAGGAGTTTATTGGTTTATCGGTTTGGGTGTTTTGTTTTTGGTTTTTTTTGGTGGAGTTTTGTTCAATGGTTTTTTTCTAGTGAGTTGGTTTAATGGGGTTTTTTGATGTTGGTTATTTTTTTTGGTTGGTTTTTTTTTGGGTTTTTTTTTTTTTTTTTTTTTTTTGAGTTGGGTGATGTTTGGTTTGCAGTTGGGTTGAGTGGGCTAGTTGAATTTCTCCCAAGGTTACAATACCAACGGTAAAACTGCAACGTTCCAATTCAAACGGCTATATTATACCACATTCATATGCATAAGTATCAAACCCAGCAATCTCTTCTTCTCTAAAATTTTCTCATTTCCTTTACAATATTTTTCATTTAGTAAGAAGCTCATCACAGTCTACATCCTTGAAAGCTGAAGTTCCTCTCATCCTACCACAATTTCAAAGCTCATCTTCTTGTCAGCATGGATCAAAATCTAACAATACTATGCTCGCTTGGAGGTGTACTAAATGGGTTAGCTTATGAAGGAGGTTTAACTCAAGTTCTTTTAATTGATCGAAATATTTCGTTTCTTAGTTTACATAATATAATTATTGATCAATATTCTATCGATTATGAATTTATATTAGTACATATTTTCGTATCTAATTGTATAAATGTAGATAGTGAACAAGCATGAAAATTTATTCTTGAAGTTAACGCACAATCACCGTATATTAATATCTATGTCACTCCACCCCCAGCAAGAATTAATAATGTAAGTAGTATACTTGCCTCTAACATAAATGTTAATGTTGGTCCTAGTTCTTCTCACCAAGTTATTCCACTTATTGAAGAAGAGCATATAGTAGATGATGGTAATAACGATGATGAAAATAGTGATAATCTAATTGAAAATTTAGATGGTGAATATGATGATTCTGTTGATAGTCTTAGCACTCCTGAATTATTTATTGGAAAACAATTTGAGAATCGTTCTAAATTTAGAATTTTTATTAGTGATATAGCAATTAAACATAATTTTACTTGTTCAGCTACTTTAAACAATGCTACTGGGATTATATATAAATGTAATATTCCAAATTGTCATTGGAGAGTATATGCTAAAGCCATTGGTAGAGGAGACACATTTTCTATTGCTACGCTAGAAAATATACATTCTTGTTTAGGTGGACTTACAACAGGTTGTCATCCACTAGCTACCACTATATGGGTTAAAAATCAGATTATTGATAAAATTCGAGATAATCAGTCGTATAGTCCATCTCATGTTGTAAAAGATATATTTAGGGAACATCGAATACATATTAAATACTGTAAAGCTTGGAAAGCTAGAGAACTTGCTCTATCCGAAATAAATGGTAGTTATATTGATGCATATAGTAGTCTCGAAGAGTATGTTCTTAGAATTATTGAGACAAATCCAGGTAGCCAATGTTTTATGAAGATTACAGAAAATAATAGGTTTGAAAGAATTTTTATTTGTTTTAAGGCATGCATTGATGGATTTCTAAGGGGATGTTTACCTGTGATTAGTATTGATGCTACTTTTCTTTCCTCTAAATATAGAGGTATTTTATTTATTGCTTGTGCTCATGATCCTAACTATCAATTATATCAAATAGCTTATGCTGTTGCTGAGAGTGAAAACACTGATTCTTGGACTTGGTTTTTAAACGGTTTAAGAATATCTTTTGAAAGATTTTTTGATGCGTGGAATACAATTTCTTTTATATCAGATAAACAAAAAAGATTGATAAATGCCATGCGTGCTATTTTTCCGGAATCGCCTCATATTTTTTGTATTCAGCATTTTAAACAAAATTTGAAATCGGTATGTAGATCAAAACATTTTCAACGTAGTTTAGATTATCTTGCAAGATGTTATAATGAAACAGATGCAAATAATTGCTTGAAAATAATTAAAGCTGAAAACATAGATGTTTACAATTGGCTCGTTAGAGTAAATGATGAAAAATCGTATTTTCTCACACTGGATTACAGCTTATTCTCCTTGTCCAAGGTTAGATATTAACACGTCAAATCTTGCTGAATGTTTCAATAACTGGATTAAAAATCTTCGTGATAAGCCAATAACAACATTACTTGATGGTATTCGTGCGAAGATTATAACACTTCAGGACAAGAACAAACAACAAGCTGAAAATCTTGAAACAAATTTTTGTCCAAAGATGTTAAAAACGATGGTTCGTATCACAAAAGAAAACCATCAGCTTGAAATGTTACGTACAGTTGGTCATTTATTTGAGATATTAGATCGTAAAACAAATAGGACATATGTTGTACGTTTAAATGAAAACTATTGTTCTTGTTTAAAGTGGTATCATACTTTTCTTCCATGTATACATGCATGTTATGCCTGTAATTGTTGCAATATTAGGATTGAGCACTATTATCCAGCTTCCTCTACTACGATTGTAGCATGGCGGATCTTCGGGTATATGTTGTATCATACCGAATTGCCGCATAACACGATCAGCTGGATGATACATTATGTCTCCATGGTATATTATAAAAAATCTATGAAGACTTAAGTCATATGCTGTTCGTTCTATCTCAGAAGGATAGGAATTCAAACAATAATGCACCAGTTGAACCTATTTTAGGACAAATAATTATAAGATAATAAAACATAATAAACTTAATAAATGAATATAGAATGATTAAATTTACCTCTGAAATCTGTAGTGAATCAAATTGGCCCCGATATATCGGGGCAACCGACTGGACACAGTGTGCAGGATCTACTGCATCTGTAATCCACCGTAAAGCTGTCGGAAAGACATGTGTATCGCTACTGATACGAGAGACTGGCCTACCGATAGGAAAGTGCTCGTAGGACCAAACCTAATAATTATATGATATAAGTGTACAAATTTTAAATGTATAACAAATTCAAGGAATTTTCGTACCTGGATCAATGTCACACATCCATTTAAATTTTTCATTAATTTATCCTTTTACTGGAAACACACAAAATCTGACATAGTACTGTATAGATATTCCAGTACTGACGCTCCCCAAGCATGAATCGTGGGCTCCGTCAAATCTTTCAGAAATGGCAAAAATCGTAAGTTGACCCTTTCCGATGAGTCGGGAAACATAATTGCATTAATTAGGCCTAGTAAATAGGCTATAGTGCAAGCAATGACCTGGACAAATTATGAAATGATTATATTAGTTAAACTAAATTGTTATATAATCTATAAATACTAACAATAAATGTTATACTTACCCGATCCTCATCAACTGATATTTTTTCGTCACCAATACGATCTATGTGCATAAAATTCTTGCGGAGCCATGTATACATCACTAAGCTTTTGCCTTTCAATTTGGGTGCCACCACACCTAGGTACTCCATGATCGCAGTCTCAGCAGAAAATGACTCATCAAATATTATAGGTTCACCTGTAATAGGTAATCCTAAAATATTTGCAACATCTTTAAGGACAATAGACATTTCGCCGAAAGGTAACTGGAACGTATTTCGTCCGGACCACCAACGCTCTACTAGACTGAGGATCAGGTCTCTATCGTGACGTAGAAAATGTATTTGATCAATGTGCTGAAAACCAAATACGTGCAACAAAGCTTCTTGGTCGCTATTCAACTTCCAAAAACCAAGTTGGCCTTCATAGCGCCATGTGACATGTTCTCGAGACCGCACATCAGGTTTATAATCACATAGCTAAATATAAAAATATGCGAACTATGTTATTATTGAACATATAAAATATATACATTTTAAAGACTAACAAAATTAAATTTTAATATACCTCTCCAGTAAATATCAGACTAGATATATGCGACTCACGCTGCTGCTCAATCAATTCTGTAGTGGGACCCCCCGGTATACGACCATCGTTTTGGCTAGCCATCTGTAAAAATATGGTCGTCAAAACGCATATTTTAATAGTTATGCTTGACAAAACGCATAATTTAGGGTTTGGATTAGGGTTAGGGTATATATTAGTGTTAGGATTAGTCCATTGGAATAATAATAACAGGATAGTCCAAAACCACTCGGATTTTCTTTCAATATTTCAAAACTACTAAAATTAAGAGAATAGTCCATTGGAATAATAATAATAGGATATCCTAAATATATAAATAATCAAACTTACATATGTTCCCGCAGCTTCTAATTCTTCTTCTCCTCCTTCTTCTTCTCCTTCCCGCAGCTTCTAATTCTTCTTCTCCTCCTTCTTCTTCTTCTTCTCCTTCCCGCTCTCCTCCTTCTTCTTCTTCCTCTCCTTCCTGCTCTACTTCTTCTGTGAAGTCTTCTTCATATAACCTCCCTCCCCTAACTTCCAACCACCATATTAACTCCCTCCATAAACCCCAACCACCAACCGCCAACCGGCCTATTAAATCTCCCTAACTCCCCCAAACCGAGCCGTTCCCGCGAACCGCCGTGACCTATTTCCGCCAGACGGTCCGGCGGAAATTGGACTTCGCCCAATTTCCGCCGGACGGTCTGGTGGAAATTGAGCATGGCTCATTTCCGCCAGACCGTCTGTCAACCTCTATCGGCCTACGAAATTTCGCAAACTTCTATTCCTACCACTAATTTTCTCTAATTTTTTATCGCAACAGGAAAATTTCCATAACTTCAATGTGGAAATATTATTCTAACTCATCCATCAAGCAGAAAAGATCTGAGCATAGGTACTGCATAACCAACAGAGAGGGAAAAAAAAAAGAGACAACCAAAGCATTGACCAGATCAAGTTATTAGAGCCATTAAACCTAATCATGTGTCCAGGAACCACACACTGTTTCGACACTGGTGTCGCAATCTGTCTCAAAACAACTAGAACTAGAAATATAATGTCCGAATAATTCATCAGTCAAGCAGTCAAGAGTTCGTAAAGATAAAAATTCGATCTTATAACATTAACAAGGAAGACGATGGACTCTGAAAATTGATAATGTTCACATCATGATAATTTTTACCGAAAATTGCTACAGTAATTTGTGAGAGGTGAGGCCACAGAAAGAGACTTGATAATCCAATCGGTCTGAAGACCCTACCAAACGAAGCAGCTACAGCAACCTATGTCAAGTGGCAAACTGTTAATGTCAGATATTTAATGAACAATCCAAAAAAAACACATAAGTAGTTACTTTTACAAGATGGATGAAATCATGAAATAGACGGGTGAAGAAGCTACAACCAATTATTTGTTTTATGGTTTGTTTCTTACAAGGAAAGGTAAGTAGGCTTCAGAGGAAGCCACTAATTTATTTTTAAAAAAAATAAAGGGACAATATAAACGTTAAAAAAAATTCAGTTAAGATTAAAGACCAAATGAGTCATGATTCAACCAGGTTTAGGTTTGTGTATCCAATACCAAAGAGAATGACAACACCAAGCAATTGTACTGCATGGACACAACAAAAAGGTGCTCATATTCATATCCTCGTCACTTTCGGACATGTTTCCGTGTCCGTATTCGTGTAACGTGTAACATAGTTAACTACTTCAATACTTTGAAAATGCATTTATCCTGAACTCATATTATGCATGTATCCATGTCTGTATTCATGGCCAAGTACAATAAAGTTGGTGTTTGTTGCAAAGTTACAGAAGATACAACAAGAAAGAAAATATGTAAGAGGTAAAACCACGATTTTTTAACTTCGACAACAACATGAACAGTGGGTAATAAATTTGTACATCCAGAGAAAAATTGCCCAATTGATTCAGATGCATCAACTGAGCAAGATGTGAAATGGAACCAGATCCCTCCGAGATGTCACTGTTGTCTAGGTTGGCATCTCTGAGAATCCTTGGTAAAAAAAACTTTGAGAGGACCAGATCAGAGAAGTGTCACCCCTGTAATTGAGAGGACTTGCGGCAAAGTAGTTGCAACAGAGTTACTTTATATGATAACATGTCGAAGATGAACATGTCCAAAATGGAATAGTTTGCATTATCAATTTTGAATACAAGATCTCGTATAATTGCCAAATAGATAAGAATTTTACCATCAAACACTAAAGAGCTCAATAATTACAAATACAAGAAAGGTTTGCTATGAGAGGATTGCAATGTCGATTCCAAGATATATGAGAACTGCAATGCCTATTCCAAGATATATGAGAACGCTACTGTTGCATGGAGTTGAGAATTGTATCTTCCATAACTATATATACATAGAGCTATAAAGAGACCATCCTCTAGCAAAGTGAACTGTACTTACATCATAAGCCTTATAAAGGACTTGAAAGGACACTTTTAACAGAGTCTAATTAAGAAAAAGAACAATGCACATACCTTTTATACAAATTTCTCTATGCTTGCAATCAATGTGCTTTCTGGCACCGCACCAATCACTGTGTCTTTCTTCTCTCCGTTCTTAAAGATCATGATAGTTGGGATACTTCTTATCCCATACTGGGTAGCTATATCCGGGCTCTCATCAGTGTTGATCTTATAGCATTCCAGCTTTCCTTCGTAGATCTTCGAAAGTTTGGCAATAATAGGAAGAATCATGCGGCAAGGCCCACACCATGGAGCCCAGAACTCCACCATGACTGGCTTATCAGACTCTATAACAAGGGACTGCCACGTATCTTTAGAAACGTCACGCACTGAAAGAGGGAGGTCCGAAATGATTAGTTAAGGTACAAATAAACAGCAGCAGCATCACCCAAGCATTCCCCCATAGGGTCGGGTATGGAGAATTACAAAGATCCATATAATATTTGAGATTTATGACAGACTGTCAACCCTCCATGTTGGTGCCAAATTTCTACCCAAGGTAACCATGAGTATGAGAGTGGTCATCCCGTAGAACCTAGGGTGGTAGTTGGCAGGTAGATAAACCTACCTTTTGGAATGCAGTTTATGCTCATGCAACCAAAGAGCACCCTCCAAGTTTCCTTAAACTATAAAGAGTCTAGACGAAGTGGTAAGATGATATGATTTGCTACTATGAACTGCATTCATCTCTATAACACATATAAGCCAAAGAATGAAAGATTGACAATCCCATTTAAGGTACAAATAAACACAATTCGGCAATAAATGGTCATAAAATATCTTGCAGGAGTAATTTTTCAATCTGTGTTTTCTGTATAGAAGCAACATGTATATGGTAAATAGTGAATTGACCAGACTTTTGTCACACACACACCCCCACCCCCCCAATCCCTCCCTAATCTACTTTATTTGGAAGTTGGAACATTCATTACAAATATGCATCACATGATCTTGTAGAAGTGGAGATATGAAAACAATTCAGGTTTTGTTCCCAGAAAGCTTCATGATTTCATGTAGGGTTATCAGTAAAAACAAAGCCATATAAGTTGACATTTGATGATGAAAATAGTGGAAATACAGGTGCAATACTGCACGTCTACAAGTCTCCCATTGACTTCCAAATCACATATAAAGGTATACTACCCGGTGTTCTAAATGGCGGTTGAGGCGGCCGCCTAGGCGGTAGGCGGTCTCTCTCAGCACCGCTTTGCGGTAGGCGGAGGTGAGGCGGCGGAGGCGGAGCCTAGGCGGAGCAATACCTAACAAGATGTTTTGGCCAAAAGGTTTTGCAAGCATTATCGACCTAAGATTCACTTTTACAAAACTAAAATTTCATAAATCTTCGTGTTCTACAACTTAGTTATACATGGAACACTCTTAAAATATGCATATTATGCACACAAAAAAAAACTGTGATAAAATAGTAAAAATTGTCCAAAATGTATCAACCACCTAAGCGCTGCCTAGGCGGTAGGCGGACTCTCTCCGCCAAGCACCCACCTACTGCCATTTAGAACCTTGATACTACTAGATACATCCGGTCAAGAAGCCAACTAATGGAACTGTCTTTGGACCTAAGCTCTTTAGTTCTTTTACAAGCAATTGTCATTTAGCTTCATTGTCCACTAATGCTATGTTTGGGAAGGGAGGAAAATGGGGGGAAGGAAAATTTTGAGGGGAAAGTGGGTGGAAAATTAAAAGTTGTGATGTTTGGAAAGAGGGGAAGGAAAATGGAGGAGAAAAATTTGGGAGAAAAATTTATGTAGGCCCCACCCAAAAAATTTCCTCCCAAGAATGGACGGAAAATGAACACACAAGAGAAAATCTTGGTAAATTTACTCAACTACCCTTCATTTAATTTGTTGTTTTTTTCTATGTTGAGAAAATCAAAGGTTAAGTAGTAATTTTACCTATGTTCCACAAAAAACAAAAAAACATTAATTCTTACTTTCCTTTCATTACTTTTTTGTCATCCAAACAAGGAAAGGTAAAATTAATTTTTCTTTCCCTCCATTTTCCTTCCTCTCAAATTTTCCTTACCCTCTATTTTCCTTCCTCTCAAAGTTCCCAAACATAGTGTAATTGGGAGACGTAATGCTAATGGAATTAAATGATAATCATTTTAATAGTTTGGTCTCTTCTATGCAATCTCATAACTGCATTCAGTATAAATGACAGTTCTTTTTGAAAAACAGGTGCATACTTGATAAGGAGTGCTTGGTCAAAGTACCCGATTAAACTTCAGTAACACAACCAAGCAAATAGCGCAAACCAAAACATCCAACCAAGGATGCAAAACACTTGGATCCTACAAGTCTCCCAAATCGTATCATATTTAGTTATTTAGTAATATAATTTTAATAAACAGAAAAAAGGAACTAGCATCCTCAACTATCCCTTCCATACTAAAAGAGCACGTCCTTGTGCCCCTCGAGAAGTAGCTGAAACAGTACAAGGCAAAATAGTACCATTATCATCTCCCTCCACTGGTGGTAAAGCCAAGATCTTCAGATCACCACTAGTGGACTTCTTATTTCCTTAAATTCTTTTTCCCCAACGCCTTATTTGACCTCTAGTGAGTGAAGCGACCAAGGCTAAAAAAAGTACTTCTTCCCTGCTCCTACCTTATTATACAATTCCCTTCTATTCTATTCCTTGAGAGCCCTCCCCCCATTAATAATTTCTCAATTTGGATAGTAAATGGTTTTCAAAAAGTCCCAGAAAGGATTTGCTACTTTCTCGCATCTCAAATATGTTTACTATGTTTGTCACAATCACGACCATCAAAAATCAGGTTAGACTATGTCTTTAGTCTCTTAGTAGACTACAAACAGGCAAGCAATATCCTCGTTAGTGTTGACAAGGAAGTGTCTTGTCCAATATGCGCCATATACAGATATGGACTGGGATACGATCCTCTGGAAAGGGATCTGACGACCCATGCAACATGGCTTCAAACAGTAAACAACCGGTACGTATTAAACAGAAAGAAAAGGCTGTAGGGTTTTTGGACTGTCAAGATGTATGCAACCTTGCCCTCAATAACGGGGAGGCGGTTTCCGGACTCGCCAGCATCCTCAAGACTTTTGGCCCTCGTGTTGCACAAGTTTCAACGTTTGCGCAAATGGGATGGAAGTTGCAAACAACAAGATGCACAACCAAAGTTTTTGAGTATCATGCTCTATGAACCAGTACATTGGAAAAATTCCGTAAAATTCCTTACCTAGCTTAGCTAAGTTATAGTTGATGCAGTCCATTGGAACCTAGAAGACTAGTCCTATATGAGGGCGCATGGCATTTTAGTCTCGCTGTGTCCCCCTAGTGCACTTTTGTAGTGTCGTGTCCGGCATGACACTATACATATCAAAACAGCCTAATAATCCATATTAGTCATAATATTTAGAACTTAGCTACTCCAACCTTCCAAAGAACCGATTTTTGAAGCTATAACCAACGTTCAAAAACGGATCTTTCTTAAAGAAGTGAGATCGAATCGGGAGAGTCCGTACCATCGACGGCGGTGTTGGAGGCTTCGCAGACCACGGCCCCGCGACGGAAGGCGACGGAGGCGGCCCGTCCGGCGGCGGAGGAGATGACCCTCCGCCCGCGGCCGGATATCCGGAGGCCGGTGAACTCGGCCATCCGGCCGGAGGGGACAGCGGAGACCCGGCGGGGAGTGGCGGCGGAGGAGGCGGAGAAGGCGGGGATGGCGCGGGGGACGGAGATGGATCCGAGGACCGCCGCCGCCATTGATGGAGGAATTTGACCTAGATTTTTTTTAGGGTTTCTGGAGGGAGGGGGTGAAGAATGCGTGGAGGCTTGGAGAGGAGTGGATAGAGGGAGGGAGTGAAGGGGAGGTTAATGGGTCGGATTTTGGATCCGGATCCGATCAAGATGTTAGAAGTAGCATCTGGCAGGTTTTGATTGGGTGTGATGCTGTAGTTTCAGATAATCCTACAAATGGAATTTATTTCTAACAAAAGTGTTATTTTTAAGCTAAAAGTATGGTTTTTATTTTCCAAACAAACTGAAATTTTTTTTTGGTGTGTGATCCCTGGGTCTCAAACTTCTAATGATTTGCTAGTAAATAAATTGTGCATAGAATTTCCTCTTAGGAAGGCTATAAGAGCTTTCTCTCTCATTCTGAAAGTCTTTAAAACTTATCTATTCGATTAGATTTCAGATCCATAATTCTAGTTGATTCTCCACATTTCAAGTTATGGAAAATATATTAAAATTCATGGTATAAAATTGCTTGAAACATAAAGAACGCAGTGAACCAAAAGAATAAACACATGGCATACATATATTAGAAATCAATTCGTTGAATTTTAAGTGTTCCAAAGAGGGAGACTTATAAATCATGAAAATAAAATAGAAGTATGATCTATCTTAATCATAATATTATTTGAATAAAAAAATCTTTAAAGAACTTGAAGAGAGACTTACCAATCTTCTTGGTTTTAATAAACCTGAATAGTGGAGGGTGGTCGGTATTACAGCCGGTTGCACCAATGTCGAAGATTTTACGATTTTGTACGATAAAGGAGTTTTCGAGTCTCCCTTCCTCATTTCTCTCTCGTGTCGCACTTCCTCCTTTCTCTGCTCTTCGAGCATTCGTGCTAATAACTTGTTATGAAAATAGAAGAGAGGAAGAAAATATTTTGCAACCGAATAGTCTCTTACGTGACTACTTTATTAATCATATATATAGGAGAAAAATGTTAGGATTTGTGTGTATTTGGATAAGGACAACCACTTATTTGTGAACCATTCATATAGATATGACTTACAATACGTATAAAATTTTCTGACAAAAAATTGGGACCTTTGTGTTAGAACCCGCCAATCTACTTCTTTCTCGCAATAACAATTCTTAAGTTGCAATTATGTTGGAGTGCAACTAAATAACCGGTACATAAAATATGTTACCCGACCGAATTCAACTAAAATATACAAAAAATTACGTACACAATAAAAAAAAGAAAAGAATATAACCTAGGGGATAGCAAAGTCTTCGAAATACAACAAAAAAGATGTAGTGTCCCGTCCCTACATTATGTCCCGTTTTTCGTCCATGGGGATCGCAATAAAGGAATACTATCGCTATTGATTTGGTCGGAGTCGATTGATCGGGATCGATTGAATCGATTGAATTAAGATCCATTCCTCGTTATGAAATGACTTCTTCAGAATCAAGTTCCATATTCAGCGGGTTGCGCCTCGAGGATGGACTCTACGTCTGAGTTGGGAGAGACCCCTCGTTGCTCTATTTTTCATGTCGTACTTGCTTCTTTGGCTTTGGTTTTCTGAATATGTGTTCGTGAATATTTTCGATGGTTTTCATGGCTTGCATTTTTGAACTTCGCATTCATATTGAACTCATTGAATGAGACAGTATTCTAACCAGTTGCTTATGCGATTTCAGGTGATCGCGTAGGTGCCGTCTAGCGCCGCCAACGGGTCTCTCACCTCAATCAAATAATCAAAGTTGTAGAAGCATGAAAAAGGGATATTATTTTTAATCCCACATCGGAAATGAGAAGAGGAGAAGTCTCATTTTACTCTATAAAGATCCCCTTTGCCTCCTTTGAAAAGGGCACTAAAATAAAAAAGAAAATGGAGCCCGTTTCCAGGGAGCCCGTTCGAGCCACAAAAAGTTGCAACAGTGTCTTTTCTTCTTCTGGATCGGCTGCTGTCACGACCTGCACCCGCTTTTCGGACGCGAGAGCATGAGCAAGCCAGCTATGTATCGAGCGGACTCCAGCCCAACTCGAATACGTAAACGCTGTCAAGACTATGGTATACTGCCAAATCATGGCAATACAATCTATATCTCAATCCACAATAAGATAATAAAACAAGAATGAACACTATGGGTCGTGGTCTGCAGCCCACTAGCATAGATGTCCGATAAGACTCTAAAGGAAATAACAAGAGTCTAAAACTAAATCAAGATACAGGATATCTCATGATAAGGTATGAAAACACGAGCAGATAATAAACACGATAACGATACCTGAATCCCGTAAGAACCGCAAATCCTCCGCCATCCAGAACTACTAGCTAACTCCATACAATCGGTAAACCTGAGGAGATCATCAGGTCATCAGAGGACATAGCAAGATACATAATATACATGCCTATCTAACAGTTTTACCATGCGCAAGAAGTAAACAAGAAGAACAAGAACAAGACAAATGACTACGACACGAACACGAATACGAACACACGAACACTAGAACAACTACGCACAAATGAACTGCCGGATGAACGATAATCACGAGATCAATGAAAGAACCAAACCCTCATCTCGAGTGTGGACTCACGGATTTGAACTAAGCACTAACCATCGTCCCGAGTGTGGACTCTCTGGTTAGCTCACTGTCACGCCCCAGAACCAGAATACTGGAGAGCGGGGGCAGACATAGCCAGCTACGTATATGAAATGGAATCCATCTCGCTATATGGTCACGGGTGTCTAGATACATGAGGGTTTATCTATAAGCCAACAGTCTCTTAAGGTCATGAACAAGCCTAGTGTCTCAATCACCAGCAAGTAAGTAAAAGTCACAAGATGTATGATCATTAAATATACAATAGTAAGGCGTCCCAAACATTACATATTCAGTTGATCATGAAGCTAGTCGTTACAAAATGTCAGGACTAACAAGAGTTTAGTCATACATGATCAACCCTAGGATCTGTTAATCATGTTACAGCCCGTAGGCAGACAGTAAGTAAGTGCAATCGAGCTAAACAGGTGCTCGTCGGCTAAACGCCTCAAAAGAATATTTTTACAAGGGAGTGGGGGAGCAAAATAAAACCCACTCGTTGCTGGGATTCCTTCTAGTTCACCATCTGGCAGAAAGGTCGGTAGATCCTCTGGAGCTGCTCCGAAATCTGGCCACACAAAATCAGCTGGGTCAGACCCCAGAAAGAGCAAGTGCCACAAAGGAGGCTTCACTTAAGAACTAAAACCAGCAAACAGCACAAGATATAAATAAAAGTAAGAACTGGAAATAAAGAAAATACACCAGGATGATATACGACGAGATAACCATGGAACTATTCAGATAACCAGGTTACAACCCGTAAACCAAATAAGGACCGGGGTTGTAACCCTTCGTCTGAACAGAACTTGGAATTCTTACCATTTATCGGTAAAATAAATGCAAGCATTCTGGTCATGCAGCAATCTGGAACAGGATCAGGGCAAGACTAGACTGGTTAGACTCCATCCAATCATTTCACGGCCAAGCAAGAATTACGGCTTGATACTTTAACTAACTAGGGTTGTCACAAGCCTAATTACTAACAAGATACAGCGAGATTATTCCACAGTCACAAGCCCTGCAGACCATCCAGGTTACCCGGGTTAAAAGATTAGAGTTGAATTCAGGTGGGTACATCGTCCAGGAAACGAATGTACCCTTAGGTAGCTTGAAGGGTGCAACACATGACAGTGTGCTGGAAATGTGCCCTACTCGACGGCAGGCTACAGATCCCAAGGCGTGCCCAGGTAACGGGATTGTCTGTAGCTGGGAAATCTCGTCATGACTAATGTATTAGTCTAGTTATTAGCCTTAGTCCATTTTAGTAGGTACTCCTGACCGTGGTACTCAGGAGTCCCATCCTAGGCATGATGTAAGACAGGACTGGTTTATTTACACAAGCACAATCGCCCACGGTGTCCAGGTTATTATACAGGTTATGTCATGTCAAGTAGCCGTCGCAACAGCTTATCAAGATATAACATGTCAGGTTATCAGGTCAAGTGTACTAGTCATGAGTGCGCCACGACGGCCACTATCAGGTCATGTCAGGTTACTCATGTCAGGAGTGCACCACTACGGGTCACTATCATGTCAGGCTCAGTTATCCTTTCCAAACATATTACATAAATTCGTGATTATCAAGTTTATAACAAAAGGCGTAAGGATATAAAATGGGCGTAAAATATCTAATAAATTATCAATATACAGGGCTATAGAAGAGCCAAGCTTAAGGAAAATAAAACCAAATCTGGCACGCTGACATAAGACCAAGTCAGCCAAAGGCCATATGCTCAGTACAAAAGTCATACGCTCAGTGCAAGTCATACGCTCAGTGCAAGTACTCCATACGCCTCAAAAGGCAGCGTATGAGGTCCATACGACTCCTTGTCACCCAAGTGAGCGTATACAAGACATACGCTCCCAAAAGGCAGCGTATGGTCTCCATACGACTCCTCATCAAGGCAGCGTATGGACTCCATACGACTCCTTGTCACCCAAGTGAGCGTATGCAAGACATACGCTCCCAAAATGCAGCGTATGGACTCCATACGACTCCTTGTCACCCAAGTGAGCGTATGCAAGACATACGCTCTCAAAAGGCAGTGTATGGACTCCATACGACTCCTTGTCACCCAAGTGAGCGTATGCAAGACATACGCTCCCAAAAGGCAGCGTATGGATCGGACTGCGCTGCGCTAAAGAGCGCGCGCAGCTCAGTGGCGCAAGCTAAAAAGCTCGCATACACTGCTCACTGTCTTCTCCAAATCAGCAAGAACTTCATGGGTTGAACCCAAAGCTTCAAAAGTCCATAACTTGGTCAAAATAAGTCCAAATCCGACTTTATAAAGTTCTATCTTGGTTGAAATTCAATTCTCTCCAACATAAAAACATCAAAACCCATAAAAATACAACTTAAATAGATCAAAACCATGCAAAACCGAAAATAGAAGAAACTTAAATCTAGAACAATGGAGACTCCAAATCACAAAATGTCAAGTTCTAATGTTGATCACCATGGCCTAATCTAGCTAATGGATAAATAAAGAGTGGTTCTCAAGTGGTGGCAAGGTGCACTTGCCTAAGGGGTGTTGGTGTTGTGTGGAGGAAGGAAGAAGAAGAAGATGAAGAAATAAATGAGAGAATTATGAGGAGAGAGAAAGGTAGGTGGAGATAATAAAGAGGGTGGTTGTGGTGGAAATAAGGGAGGAGCATAGGCTAAGGTGTTCCAATGTAAAATAAACTAAACCAAACCAATCCTTCTCCATAAAATAAACCAAGCCGGGTCGAGAACCAATGTACGAAAAATCCAAAATCCGCTAGTCAAGAAAATAAGATACATGCCAAAATCCAACTTCAAGTATAATTACGAAATACGGGAAACGGGGGTGACAACTCTACCCACCTTAAAAGAATTCCGTCCTCGGAATTAAATCAAGAGGCTAGAGGAGCAATGACAAGCTATATTAATCACATGCAAGCTATAACTAGGCAGACAATCATTCATTCAAGCAAGGAATCGAAGGCATGAGGCATAAGAAAGACATTATACCTCACGAGTCAAGCAAGTCGAGATATCGCGATCGGATATCATCCTCACGCTCCCACGTTGACTCCCCCAAAGAGTGATGACCCCAAGTAACTCGGACTAACTTGATAGTCTTGTTCTTGAGGATCTTCTCTCTCCGGTCCAATATAGACACGTGCCTCTCCTCATACGAAAGGTTGGTACCAACAACCAATTCCGAATGATCCAGGATGTGGCTCGAGTCCGGGATATACCGTCGTAATTGGGATACATGGAACACGTCATGCACCTCGCTTAGCGACGGTGGAAGAGCGAGACGATAGGATACATCTCCTACTCGCTCTAGAATGTCAAACGGTCCTATATACCTAGGACTAAGCTTGCCCCGTACGCCGAAACGAATGACGCCACGGTTAGGCGAAATCCTCAGGAATACATGATCGCCGACCGAAAACTCGAGAGGGTGCCGATGAGAATCGGCCCAATGGCGCTGGCGATCTTGGGCAACTCGAAGATGATCTCTGACTCGCATGACCACTTCAACTGTCTGGACAATCATTTTTGGACCGAGCATCTGTCTCTCTCCAACATCATCCCAGGCTAGCGGGGATCTGCACTTCCTACCATACAGTGCCTCGAACGGTGCCATCTGGATACTGGCCTGAAAACTGTTGTTATACGAGAATTCCACCAGGTGCAAGTGATCTTCCCATGAACCACCGAAGTCAAGTGTGTAAGACCGCAACATGTCTTCAAGAGTCTGGATCGTGCGCTCCGACTGGCCATCTGTCTGCGGGTGATATATCGAACTGAACTGGAGATGAGTTTCCAAACTCTCTTGCAAGCTACGCCAAAAGTGCGACATAAATCTTGAATCTCGGTCCGAGGTGATACTGACTGGCACACCGTGCAATCTGACAATCTGCCTGAGGTACATCTCTGCTAACTGAGTCGTCGACTGACCAACTCTGAATGGAAGAAAGTGAGCCACTTTCGTGAGCCTGTCAACTATAACCCAGATAGCATCTCTACCAGCTGGGGATCTAGGTAGTCCAGTCACAAAATCCATGGTCACATGCTCCCACTTCCATTCTGGAATCGGCAAGGGCTGAAGAAGTCCTGCTGGCCTCTGATGTTCAGCCTTAACTTGCTGGCAAACCAAACACCGAGAGACAAACCGAGCTATCTCCCGTTTCATACCATTCCACCAGAAATGCTGCCGGATATCACGGTACATCTTCGTACTGCCGGGATGGATGGAATACTGCGAACTGTACGCTTCTGACATGATCTCCTGCCGAATATCTCCGTTGGGTACACAAAGACGCTTACCATGTCGAAGTGTACCATCCTCATGAATGCATAACTCTGGTCTTCGTCTTGTCTCACACTCTGCTCTGAGTCGTTGAAGCTTGGAATCTGTCGACTGCGCCATCCAGATCCTCTCGACTATAGTGGACTGAACTTGCATACTGGCCATCAAGGCCACACTGGAAGGGAGAACAACTTCAATACCCATCTTCTGAAGATCTGCTAACAGCTCTGGTTGCGCTGTTAGAAAATAAACTCCCGCTCTTCTGCTCAATGCATCTGCTACGACATTGGCCTTCCCAGGATGATACTGCAGGTTGACATCATAATCCACAAGAAGCTCCAGCCACCTTCTCTGACGCATGTTAAGATCCTTCTGGGTGAAAACATACTTCAGGCTCTTGTGGTCGGTGAAAATCTCTACCCTGTCTCCATACAAGTAGTGCCTCCACAACTTAAGTACAAATACCACTGCTGCCAGCTCCAAGTCATGGGTTGGGTAATTCCTCTCATGATCACGAAGTTGTCGTGACGCATAAGCTATTACCTTCCCATGCTGTATCAGAACACATCCTAAACCTCTGCCTGAAGCATCACAGTACACTGAGAATCCTCCGGTCCCATCTGGAAGCATGAAAATAGGAGCTGTTATCAGGCCTCGCTTCAACTGCTCAAAAGAACTCTGACACTCTGCTGTCCAAGCAAACTGTGCATCCTTGCGGGTCAACTGCGTTAATGGCGCTGAGATTCGAGCAAAATCTGAAACAAACCACCGGTAGTAGCCGGCCAATCCAAGAAAACTACGAACCTCTGCAACTGTGCTGGGCACTGGCCATGACTCAATAGCCACAATCTTCTGGGGATCCACTTCTACTCCTCTTCGAGTGATGATATGACCCAAGTACGAAATGCGATCGAGCCAGAACTCGCATTTACTGAACTTGGCATATAACTGATGCTCTCTGAGGATCTGAAGAACTATACGGAGATGCTGCTCATGCTCCGCCTCACTCTTGCTGTAGACCAGAATGTCATCCAAGAACACAATCACAAACTGATCCAAGTAAGGCATGAAGATGCGATTCATGAGGTCCATGAATACTGCCGGCGCATTGGTTGCTCCAAAAGGCATAACAAGGAATTCCCAATGCCCATATCTCGATCTAAAAGCTATCTTCGGGATGTCCTTCTCTCTGACTCTGATCTGATGATAACCTGAGCGCAAATCAATCTTCGAGAATACTGAAGCCCCCTTGAGTTGATCAAACAAGTCATCTATCCTCGAAAGAGGGTATCTGTTCTTGATTGTCACTGAGTTCAAGGTACGATAATCAACACATAACCTGGACGTACCATCCTTCTTTTTTACAAGAAGCATCGGGGCTCCCCAAGGCGATCCACTAGCACGAATGAATCCCTTGGTTCTGAGTTCTTCAATCATCTTGTACAATATCTCCAACTCTGACGGTGCCATCCTGTAGACTCTCTCTGACACTGGGGCTGTCCTGGAAATCAAGTCTATAGTGAACTCGATCTCCCACTCCGGAGGCATACCTGGAAGTTCTTCTGGGAAAACATCTGGAAACTCCTCGACTATCCTAGGCAACTGAACTGCTGCTACTGCCATCCGCAATACTGGAGGAGATGACTCAACTTTGCCTCGGGAGAAAGAAAACTCCGGCTCGCCTGGAATGCTAAAAACAACCCTGCCAATGTGGCAGTCTATCCTAGCATACTGGTTCCTCAACCAATCCATCCCTAAGACCACATCATAATCGGCTATCGGGAACTCTATCAATCTAGCGGGGAACTCCCTACCGCTAACTACGATCCGACACGAGAAAAACACTCTATCTACTCCCACAAGTCCGTTACCAGTAAGTATATTAAGCCTTACTGATAATGACTCGGGCTCCAATCCTATCCGTATCGTGAATCGTGCAGACATAAATGAATGCGATGCACCAGAATCAAATAAAGCTGAAGCTGGAAAGGAGTTGACGAGAATAGTACCTGCCACTACCTCTCCTGGTGCCAATCCTTCCTCCACGGTCATCACCATAGCCTGACTGTGCCCTCGGGGTGCTGGTCCCCTCTGCTGAAATCCTCGCTGTCTGCTCTGACTCTGGGCTGGGACTTGTGCATACTGCTGGAGGTTCTGCTGCTGGAACACTTGGGTTTGAGGCGGCAAGGGCCTCGACAATGGATACTGCTGCTGCTGGACCGGAGCTGGTCCTCTCACCGAGGAGCTAAAAAGGTTGGACGATGATGAACCACCCCTATTCGGGCAGGATCCAACCCTATGGTCTGGTGCTCTACAAGCCAGACACAATCCCTGTGCCCTGCAATATTCTGTCACCACATGGCCTGGCTTCCCACAATGAGAATAGCCCACTGCGGAAGATTGTTTTTGCTTCTGCTGCTGAGGGTGCGTCGGAGTTGAATGCTGAACCGACGTTACTGAGGCCGCTCGCCTCGGAGCTCCAATAGTCAAAGCCCTGGCTGCCGGGGCCGGTGCTGAAGACTGATTCATCTGGCCGTGAGATCTCTTCCGACCTCCGGCCCTATCCACAATCCTCTGGGAGGTATACTCATGCCTCCTAGCTGCTCTCAAGACTGCATCAAAAGTCTGATGCTCAAATTGCTCTACTGCCAACAAGATCTCCAGATGAAGTCCCTGCTGGAACCGCTGGGCTCTATCATACTCGGTTGCCACCAAGGTGGGAGTAAACCGACTAAGTCTGGAAAACTCGGCCGCATATCCGTCGACCGTCCTGCCTCCTTGCTTCAGATTGGTAAACCTCATCTGCAGATCATACCGAGCCACGAAATCGAAATACTTGGTCTGGAATCTCTCTCTGAATACTGCCCAAGCAATGGGTGCTGCTAATCCAACGGCCTGCGCTGCCCACCAGCTGCGGGCAAGATCTAACAACTGCAGGCGCACAACGGCCACCTTCTCGTTCTCTGGGGTCCTGGCTGCTTCTAGAATCACCTCTGTGTCCTGAAGCCACGCATCTGCTGCGATAGCATCTTCACTACCATCAAAGAATGAAGGGTTCAAGCGCTTGAAGCTGTTGGCCGCACTGTTACCCTGATGACCACCCCGGGTCAAAGCATCCGTCACTGCCTGGTACAAGGCATCTCTACGCCGGTCTTGGGAAGCTATCAAGGTCCTGACGAGTCCTACCAAAGTGCCGTCATCATGTTCTACAGGTTGAACTGGCTGGACTGGTGGCTCTCCGCCAGAAGGCACAACTCTGGAGGCTACTCCGGAATGCTGGGCTTGATCTCCAGGTTGCTGCTGGTCCGCGGAAGGTGCTCCGCCTTGCTGGTCGGTAGGACCACGAATAATGCCGCTGAAGAAGACGACATATGGAACAATAAGGAAGGGCCAGGACAGATCAACGATACAAGCATATGATTAGGACAAGAATCCAGGGATTCAGAAGATACGAGCAGAGATCAAGGACGAATACTGATTGAGACATATATTCGGTAAACCCTCACATATCTTGATTTACAAGACCTGCATGGGCCACCACTTAAACCATGTCACGCCCCAGAACCAGAATACTGGAGAGCGGGGACAGACATAGCCAGCTACGTATATAAAATAGAATCCATCTCGCTATACGGTCACGGCTGTCTAGATACATGAGGGTTTATCTACAAGCCAACAGTCTCTTAAGGTCATGAACAAGCCTAGTGTCTTAATCACCAGCAAGTAAGTAAAAGTCACAAGATGTATGATCATTAAATATACAATAGTAAGGTGTCCCAAACATTACATATTCAGTTGATCATGAAGCTAGTCGTTACAAAATGTCAGGACTAGCAAGAGTTTAGTCATACATGATCAACCCTAGGATCTGTTAATCATGTTACAGCCCGTAGGCAGACAGTAAGTAAGTACAATCGAGATAAACAGGTGCTCGTCGGCTAAACGCCTCAAAAGAATATTTTTACAAGGGAGTAGGAGAGCAAAATAAAACCCACTCGTTGCCGGGATTCCTTCTAGTGTTCACCATCTGGCAGGAAGGTCGGTAGATCCTCTGGAGCTGCTCCGAAATCTGGCCACACAAAACCAGCTAGGTCAGACCCCAGAAAGAGCAAGTGCCACAAAGGAGGCTTCACTTAAGAACTAAAACCAGCAAACAGCACAAGATATAAATAAAAGTAAGAACTGGAAATAAAGAAAATACACCAGGATGATATACGACGAGATAACCATGGAACTATTCAGATAACCAGGTTACAACCCGTAAACCAAACAAGGAACGGGGTTGTAACCCTTCGTCTGAACAGAACTTGGAATTCTCACCATTTATCGGTAAAATAAATGCAAGCATTCTGGTCATGCAGCAATCTGGAACAGGATCAGGGCAAGACTAGACTAGTTAGACTCCATCCAATCATTTTACGGCCAAGCAAGAATTACGGCTTGATACTTTAACTAACTAAGGTTGTCACAAGCCTAATTACTAACAAGATGCAGCGAGATTATTCCACAGCCACAAGTCCTGCAGACCATCCAGGTTACCCGGGTTAAAAGATTAGAGTTGAATTCAGGTGGATACATCGTCCAGGAAACGAATATACCCTTAGGTAGCTTGAAGGGTGCAACACATGACAGTGTGCTGGAAATGTGCCCTACTCGACGGCAGGCTACAGATCCTAAGGCGTGCCCAGGTAACGGGATTGCCTGTAGCTAGGAAATCTCGTCATGACTAATGTATTAGTCTAGTTATTAGCCTTAGTCCATTTTAGTAGGTACTCCTGACCGTGGTACTCAGAAGTCCCATCCTAGGCATGATGCAAGACATGACTGGTTTATTTACACAAGCACAATCGCCCACGGTGTCCAGGTTATTATACAGGTCATGTCATGTCAAGTAGCCGTCGCAACAGCTTATCAAGATATAACATATCAGGTTATCAGGTCAAGTGTACTAGTCAGGAGTACGCCACGACGGCCACTATCAGGTCATATCAGGTTACTCGTGTCAGGAGTGCACCACTACGGGTCACTATCATGTCAGGCTCAGTTATCCTTTCCAAACATATTACATAAATTCGTGATTATCAAGTTCATAACAAAAGGCGTAAGGATATAAAATGGGCGTAAAATATCTAATAAATTATCAATATACAGGGCTATAGAAGAGCCAAGCTTAAGGAAAATAAAACCAAATCTGGCACGCTGACATAAGACCAAGTCAGCCAAAGGCCATACGCTCAGTGCAAAAGTCATACGCTCAGTGCAAGTAATACGCTCAGTGCAAGTACTCCATACGCCTCAAAGGTAGCGTATGAGGTCCATACGACTTCTTGTCACCCAAGTGAGCGTATGCAAGACATACGCTCCCAAAAGGCAGCGTATGGTCTCCATACGACTCCTCATCAAGGCAGCGTATGAACTCCATACGACTCCTTGTCACCCAAGTGAGCGTATGCAAGACATACGCTCCCAAAAGGCAGCGTATGGACTCCATACGACTCCTTGTCACCCAAGTGAGCGTATGCAAGACATACGCTCCTAAAAGGCAGCGTATGGACTCTATATGACTCCTTGTCACCCAAGTGAGCGTATGCAAGATATACGCTCCCAAAAGGCGGCGTATGGATCGGACTGTGCTGCGCTAAAGAGCGCGCGCAGCTCAGTGGCGCAAGCTAAAAAGCTCGCATACACTGCTCACTGTCTTCTCCAAATCAGCAAGAACTCCATGGGTTGAACCCAAAGCTTCAAAAGTCCATAACTTGGTCAAAATAAGTCCAAATCCGACTTTGCAAAGTTCTATCTTGGGTGAAATTCAATTCTCTCCAACATAAAAACATCAAAACCCATAAAAATACAACTTAAATAGATCAAAACCATGCAAAACCGAAAATAGAAGAAACTTAGATCTAGAACAATGGAGACTCCAAATCACAAAATGTCAAGTTCTAATATTGATCACCATGGCCTAATCTAGCTAATAAACAAATAAAGAGTGGTTCTCAAGTGGTGGCAAGGTGCACTTGCCTAAGGGGTGTTGGTGTTGTGTGGAGGAAGGAAGAAGAAGAAGATAAAGAAATAAATGAGAGAATTATAAGGAGAGAGAAAGGTAGGTAGAGATAATAAAGAGGGTGGTTATGGTGGAAATGAGGGAGGAGCATAGGCTAAGGTGTTCCAATGTAAAATAAACCAAACCAAACCAATCCTTCTCCATAAAATAAACCAAGCCGGGTCGAGAACCAATGTACGATAAATCCAAAATCTGCTAGTCAAGAAAATAAGATACATGCCAAAATCCAACTTCAAGTATAATTATGAAATACGGGAAACAGGGGTGACACTCACGGCAAGACACCCTCGTCCCGAGTGTGGACTCTCTGGTGTAATTGGTCAACCCTCGTCCCGAGTGTGGACTCTCTGGTACCAATGATCACGACAAACACCCTCGTCCCGTGTGTGGACTCTCTGGTGCACCAAACAACCCTCATCCCGAGTGTGGACTCTCTGGTTGTGTACAACGATAATCAAGGTTATGGCAGTTCACTACACGCACTCGTTCTATGACACGACTCAAGCAAGGTACTGGTAAGAAACTCCAAGCACGAAACACAAGGCCAAACATAGACACGACTATATGCAATAAAAAGACAACTCTATAGAATATAACACGAAAAGCACATGCCCATAAACAATCAAATGACTCAAAGAAAGGAAAATGCATGTAAGTAAAACTGTAGAGGAAGGCAAGGTATACTTGCCTGTGATCCTGAGCTGCGGGTACGGTGTCAAGTGCTGAATCAAAACCCAATAAAACCTGTTTTATAAGTTTACCATGTCAAAACATAAGTTGAAATCAAGAAATAACCTATCTATTTGGTCTTTAGCTTAGGGTCATAATGTTGTACTATGTAGAGTCTAAATTTATGGTTACCATACTTTATTACCTATAAGGTATTGCCCTTACCAATTTTTGCTACTACATGTACCCTTCTGATACAAAACACTGGGTTTAAGCATCTAAAGCATTAGATTGAACATGATATAGGAAAACTTGAACAAGGGAAATATTAAACTGAACTTGTGTTTAAGAGAATTGATACCCTGTTCAGTTTGGGGACTGAACTAAGTGCCTAGGTCTGAACTAAGCCTAAGACTGATATCTAAACATCCTATAGGAATGATGTAATCTTTGACCACCATTGATACATGGAGACAAGGTCTGATACCTAATATTCAAGGGACTGCACACCAATTATGTAGGACACTACAAAACTAATGGGACAGAATATCTAAAGTAAAAGTGACTGATACATTGTGAATGATGGAACAACTGAACAGTGGTAGCTAATATCAACTGTTCCAAACTAAAATAAAGGTGGAAATGATACTCTAAAATAAGCCCATGCTCGAGACCCTACCTGGAATGAAACCATAGTGTTCACAAGGACATAAACTTAATTCTAAGGGGACTGAACCAAATAATCAACATCAAGATCCGAGGAAACAGGCATCAAAGAGAGATCTTAGTAAGAGAATAAGAAATCCATGTTACTTCATGGATGAAGAATCCATCGAGCTTAACACACAACCAGTAGTACAAAGAATCAAAACCAGGCAAGTCGCCTGATCCAAAGAGCACATTCATAACAATAATGGAGGTTTGGATTTGAATATAAGACAGAACAAGGTCTGGACTGAACTTAAATCTAAAGAAAACTGATCCTAAAGTTATCTGGACTGAACATTTAGATATAAGAGGTCATATAAATTGCTAGGGGCTGAACCAAGCCTAACTTGTAACCCCTGTTTCTCAATTTTTTTATATTTTATTTTATTGTGTTTTAAAGTAATTTATTTTTGAAACTTTGTAAAAGATATTTACTATTTTTCTGCATTTCAAAATGTAGTTTGTAATTAAAGGTTTGAAAGTACTATTTAGTTTTTATAAATATTTGTTCTTGAAATTTTATTATTAAAATTATAAAGTTATTTATTATTATATTTGGATTTTCAAAAAAAATATCGGTTTTCGAAAATAGTTTAAAAATAAAGATTATTTTTTGAGCAATAAAAAGATTTAGTAACTTATTTTGAATAAGATTTAGATTTATAAAATATATTTTACCTTATTTGATAACATCAAACATTATTTAAAATACTTTTGGTGACTAATTGTGGCATTAAGAATTATCTAATCTAGATTTGAAATATTATTTGATTTAACGATTTATCTATTAGATGATTTAAATTGCTTTGATAAACATTAAATTTATCTAAAGTTATTATGTTGAATTTGATTTGGATTTGAATTCATATAATTTGGATTTAAATAATTTATTTGATTTAAATTTATGGAGAGACTTGTCCGTTAGAAATCCTAATCCTATTTGAATCATATCTAGTATTAGATAGATTATTTCTTATTTGAACTAATCATATTCCTATCCAAATTAGTTGGTAATCATAATCATATCTTTATTGATTGAGTTCTAATCATATCCTAATTCACTAATTGCTTTCCATTATCTATATATATTGAACCTATAAAATAAAACCATCTCTCATACCTTCTTTTCCAAAATTTCTTTCTTTTTTCGTCATAATTACCCCAAATTCGTCATAAATTTAGCCTTTCTTTTCAAATGTTTTACCAACTTCGAAGGGCCATAACTTCCAACTCCAGACTCCGTTTGACCTCCAGTTTTTTTTGTTGAAACCGTCTCGAGGTATATTTTCTGAATATAAAATTTATTTTCAAATAATTTTAACCTAATTTTTTGGAAAATTCATGGAGTGTCAGTTGTCCGAAATTTGACACGTTTCGGTGTTTTCGAGATTCTGGGAGAACCAGGAATCGAAATCACGATCCGTTTGAAGTTTCGGAACGCTGATGAAAAAGTACACATCATATATTTTTCTCAACAATTTTCCAAAATATTTTATTTTTTATTTTTATTTTAGAGGTCTGTCTCATCATCTAAAATTATCTTGCGTAGCATTAACTTCTGAGACTATTTCTGTGTCGACATGACAATATCGTGCCAGTCAGCTTCAAATCAAACCGAGGCAAGTATCACTATGACCTATGTTTCCTTTATTTTATACTGTATGTATATTCGTGTCGTCGTTTCACTATTACTCCATTATGATTTGTGTTGTCATTGTTCATGATTACCGTTGTGCACGAGAGTTAGAATCGTTAGGATACATACATGTTCATCTCTTACTCATTATTTTCTATTGTTTACAGTTTATCGTATTGCTAATGTTTATCGTAATGGACATGTATTATGAGTGAGTCGGGCGGGAGAATATAACAAGTAAGCATGTGGTCAACGAATTGAATACAGACCTCCTATACATTGATTGCATAATATCATTCATGTACCACACGTATGACTGACGGATATCCCAAGCCGTCTACATGCTGAAAGTTGGTATTCTAAAACACACAGTATACGTGACTTAATTATTGTTGCTCTATTGTCTATTGTTCTTGTTTCGTCAAGTCTACCTTCTTATTGTCATCATGTCTTAGTGGTATGTCAAGTCTACCTTCATGTTGTTATCATCTCTCAATGGTACTTTCTTATCATATAGTGTCATGCCTATACTTATCTTCAGTTAAATTCCTTTTATCGTTCCTTCATGCTTGTATATTATATTGTGTAATATAGTGTTATGGTGATCTTGCTCCAATCCTGACTGGATAACTATTTTTCAGTTGACAGATTCTTGATGACTATTCTCGATGACTTGCTCTCTTGCTTTGGGTTCCTTTGGGTGGAGTTAGAGCTATCTTGGAGGCCAACCATAAATTCTAGATAGAATAGTCACATGTAGCGGGTTTGTATCTGTATGCAAATTTGAATGTATTATTGGAATTGTAATTAAAATAATTATTATGAATGAGCAAAGTAGAGATATTTGTTGTACTTGAGATTTATATTGAGCCCAGACAGCGTACTACCGTCGATGCTGCGGCGTAGGCTGGACTTGGCCACGTACTCGTATCCCGAAAAGCGGGAACGGGTCGTGACAAATTTTTATGGTAGCCCATGCAGGTCCGTTTTCGCAAAATTATACAAACTTATGGTAGTACCTATATTAGTCGTACTACTACAAGCCTGCGATTAGGATGCTCATTCACAATTATGTTGATTTGATTTTTTTAAAAATGACTAGGCCTAGGACTAGGTACACCGTGGGTATCCCATAGAATTATTTTGAATTGATTGTATGGGTAGTTAAGGTTGTTACATAGGCTACATGATTAAGGTGGTGATATTTGTTGAATTTTGAGATGCCCTATTTGATGAAGTTGAAATTGTGATTTGATAAATGACTCTAATCAAAGATGGATAGAATTCTCGATTGATAAATTGAATATTTGGTTACTGTTGAAGATGAAATTTTTAGCTTTTGGTATTCTGAGGTTTAAATTTCTATATGATCGATGAATTATTGATAAGGTCGAATATTTAATTTTTAAAGGAAATAATTTTGATTTGATCAATAAAATTGAGGTATGATTTGAAATTTTATGGAATTTAAATTTTTGAGGAGATTATAAAAATGTTGAATTTTGAATTTAAAATAAAATTGAGAAATTTAAAGTTTTTTGAAGGTAGACTTTGAAGATATTTATCAAGTTGGATTAAGGGTTGTGAATTTGATAAGATGATATTCATGATTGCTACATCACGGTATTAAATTGAGTTAGTGACTTTTAAAAAAGATATATGATTGAATTTGAGGAATTTTTTTTTATAAATAATCTTGAGGATACAAATTTATTTGATGAGTGATAACTTAGATGTCATGTAGGTAATACTCCTCCGAACTATATCCATTGACTACATTCTTCCATCCTTCTTGATCAATCTTCTTATTAAGAAAAAATATTATTTTTATTTCATTGATCATTATTCCTTTTTAAATTTTTTTATCTTTTCACCTGACCAACCAAGCCTATTTTTTCTGTCATTCTTAAATTTCGAGGACGAAATTTTTCTAAGGTGGGTAGATTTGTAACCCCTGTTTCTCAAATTTTTTTTATATTTTATTTTATTGTGTTTTAAAGTAATTTATTTTTGAAACTTTGTAAAAGATATTTACTATTTTTCTGCATTTCAAAATGTAGTTTGTAATTAAAGGTTTGAAAGTACTATTTAGTTTTTATAAATATTTGTTCTTAAAATTTTATTAATGCAATTATAAAGTTATTTATTATTATATTTGGATTTTCAAAAAAAAATATTGGTTTTCGAAAATAGTTTAAAAATCAAGATTATTTTTTGAGCAATAAAAAGATTTAGTAACTTATTTTGAATAAGATTTAGATTTATAAAATATATTTTACCTTATTTGATAACATCAAACATTATTTAAAATACTTTTGGTGACTAATTGTGGCATTAAGAATTATCTAATCTAGATTTGAAATATTATTTGATTTAACGATTTATCTATTAGATGATTTAAATTGCTTTGATAAACATTAAATTTATCTAAAGTTATTATGTTGAATTTGATTTGGATTTGAATTCATATAATTTGGATTTAAATAATTTATTTGATTTAAATTTATGGAGAGACTTGTCCGTTAGAAATTCTAATCCTATTTGAATCATATCTAGTATTAGATAGATTATTTCTTATTTGAACTAATCATATTCCTATCCAAATTAGTTGGTAATCATAATCATATCTTTATTGATTGAGTTCTAATCATATCCTAATTCACTAATTGCTTTCCATTATCTATATATATTGAACCTATAAAATAAAACCATCTCTCATACCTTCTTTTCCAAAATTTCTTTCTTTTTTTGTCATAATTACCCCAAATTCGTCATAAATTCAGCATTTCTTTTCAAATGTTTTACCAACTTCGAAGGGCCATAACTTCCAACTCCGGACTCCGTTTGACCTCCAGTTTTTTTGTTGAAACCGTCTCGAGGTATATTTTCTGAATATAAAATTTATTTTCAAATAATTTTAACCTAATTTTCTGGAAAATTCATGGAGTGTCAGTTGTCCGAAATTTGACACGTTTCGGTCTTTTCGAGATTCTGGGAGAACCAGGAATCGGAATCATGATCCGTTTGAAGTTTCGGAACGCTGATGAAAAAGTACACATCATATATTTTTCTCAACAATTTTCTAAAATATTTTATTTTTTATTTTTATTTTAGAGGCCCGTCTCATCATCTAAAATCATCTTGCGTAGCATTAACTTCTGAGACTATTTCTGTGTCGACATGACAATATCGTGCCAGTCAGCTTCAAATCAAACTGAGGCAAGTATCACTATGACCTATGTTTCCTTTATTTTATACTGCATGTATATTCGTGTCGTCATTTTACTATTACCCCCTTATGATTTGTGTTGTCATTGTTCATGATTACCGTTGTGCACGAGAGTTAGAATCGTTAGGATACATACATGTTCATCTCTTACTCATTATTTTCTATTGTTTACAGTTTATCGTATTGCTAATGTTTATTATAACGGACATGTATTATGAGTGAGTCGGGCGGGGGAATATAACAAGTAAGCATGTGGTCAACGAATTGAATACAGACCCCCTATACATTGATTGCATAATATCAGTCATGCACCACACGTATGACTGACGGATATCCCAAGCCGTCTACATGCTGAAAGTTGGTATTCTAAAACACACAGTACACGTGACTTAATTATTGTTGCTCTATTGTCTATTGTTCTTGTTTCGTCAAGTCTACCTTCTTATTGTCATCATGTCTTAGTGGTATGTCAAGTCTACCTTCATGTTGTTATCATCTCTCAATGGTACTTTCTTATCATATAATGTCATGCCTATACTTATCTTCAGTTAAATTCCTTTTATCGTTCCTTCATGCTTGTATATTATATTGTGTAATGTAGTGTTATGGTGATCTTGCTCCAATCCTGACTGGATAACTATTTTTTAGTTGACAGATTCTTGATGACTATTCTCGATGACTTGCTCTCTTGCTTTGGGTTCCTTTGGGTGGAGTTAGAGCTATCTTGGAGGCCAACCATAGATTCTAGATAGAATAGTCACATGTAGCGGGTTTGTATCCGTATGCAAATTTGAATGTATTATTGGAATTGTAATTAAAATAATTATTGTGAATGAGCAAAATAGAGATATTTGTTGTACTTGAGATTTATATTGAGCCCAGACAGCGTACTACCGCCGATGCTGCGGCGTAGGCTGGACTTGGCCACGTACTCGTATCCCGAAAAGCGGGAACGGGTCGTGACATAACTGAGCCACATGGTTTCAAGGACAGAAATAAAGATGGGTTTATAGGAGGACTGAACTAAATACAATGAACTCCACATCTAATTGAATTTGTAAACTCAAATAAAGTAATGAAGACTGCCGTATTGTAATATCTGAACATAAAAGAACAGGGGACTGTTCAGTCATGGAAAGAACTGAACTAATAGGAATAGGGACTGCTACAAACTTCAACCTGTCGACTGATACAATATCAGTTAAGAATAAATGGCATTCTTACTGGAATCCAACACTCGATTTCCCTGTTGCACTCAGGTCCTGTTCTTTCTTGATTTCCTGTATCCTCTAGTCTACTGTACACATGAACCCCATTAATCATTCAAGTCGGATACCCAAAATGCCTATAAGCCACTACATCGATTTTCCTTTCTCACTAGGGTCTGATGCACGCTCATACGCATTCATCAGGAAAATCCTCCCTTACCTATTGACTGATATGGTGTTGCTTAAGGAGGGTTGGGGTTTCACGTCCTATGTACTCAGATGTTGTGGTCTGAACTAGCAAAAGTGTGACTTGATATGGGAATGGCACCAGATAATTGGGGACAGGCTAAATGTTATATTCCAAGTGGACTGTTACTTGTACCACGAATTCATTGATCCCATTGCACTCGATACCTAGTGCAATGATCTAAAGTGCAATTAATTCGTGAAGGCTGATACAAGCAGTCTGATACGAGAGGATCGGATACTAATAACTCTGATACCATCAATTCCCGACTGATACGCTCCTCCCAACCTCCTACTGATGTATCTTCCTATTGTGGGGTACTCCCTACCTGCCCCTTCTTATGCATAATAATAACATTTCGTGTGAGAAAGGTACAACAGTATCCAAGAGTCCTATGTCCGAACCTTAAATTGATGCTAGTATTGAAGTATAGGACCCTGTTCTTATACATGATGCTACTGTCTTGATTGTTACCTATTTGTGGCTATTGCTTAACAAGATTGGAGCATGCAGTTGCATATGCAGGGGGATCAATTTCTAACCCACATTAGCCTAAGTCCCACATTAGTTTTGGCACACAAGAGAGAGTAGGCTGATACTCGACTGTTATTGGGTTAAACTGGATGTGTGATAGGACAACTTAAGGTACTATCTGCTATGTTGGCAGGTGGATATGCTGTACAATATATGTGAAGTAACAGCAGTTGTGTAGCATAACATGTTACCAGGTTGGTCTACGACGCCCGATCCAAAGGTTTTGTTTCTGAGTGATGTGGTTTCATGCCTCGCCTACATCAGGTTTCTTGTATGGAAAAAGACTTAGGATACCCACTGAAACTTGATACTCTCAACCCCATGTTAGTTCTCTACTTGGACACACGTGTCTCTAACCCCAGCTCCCTGATGCTACATCAATCCTAGGCACGAACCCCTCACACACATGGCTCCATCATAATACTTGTACCTGTGTGCTTACAATGCGTATAGTTATTGCACTATTCTGGTATCCTTGTGCTCTGATACATAGGCTCAGTATTTGGAGGGGGTAATGCTTTAAGGCTTCCTATACTGTTAGCCAATATGTAAACCCCCAAAATTTTTCAAAAGATTTTATTATTATTCTATATTGTTTGAAAGTATTTTTTATTATTTGATATATATTTATAAATAAAGTCTTAGTCATAATTATATTTTATTACGCTCATTGACTAGGCAATGTGGTACGACGGGTGGCATCGTGTGCCTGACCAGCGTCGTTCCCCTCTAAATTTACTTGTCGTAATATTCGATTATTTTTTTAGAAATATTTTATACTTGTTTATAATTTCCTTGTATGTATTATTTACTTATTTTAGAAAATAACTGAAAATTATATTTCGGTTAAAAATATTAGGGTTTCAATATTAAGTAATTTTTTTATATAGTGTAAATAAATGTTACAAGGTATTTCAGGAAATTATAATTATATGATATATATTTTTATGAATTATGTGGTTAAACTAGCATTTTAGATATAAATATATATATCTTTTTTTTTGTTTTTATAAGGTTTATTTTGTAAAAAAAATAAATAAATAAAAAAAGATGTTGCTGACGTCATGCTGATGTCAGCTGTTCAAATGAGCAGAGCCGGCTGTTCCCATACAGGGACGGGTTCCATTAGAAAGGAAAAAACAAAAACAAAAACAAACTGGGAACAGTATTGTTTAAAACCCGATCACCCCCCTGCTTCTTCCCTTGCGCGAACAAAAAAAAAAAAAATACGGACAGAGAAGAATTTCTCTGATGGATTCGAAAGAATCCAAAGGCTAATCAAATTTGATTACTTCAAACCTTTATGCAAATCTCAATTCAAATTTAAATCCCAGTTTAAAACCCAAGTTTGATCGGATGATATTTTCATCCAAAATCCCGATATCGAGAATCCCGAGCAACTCGAGCAGCACAAACCCAATCTTCTTCAACCCCAGCCTTGGGCGACCTACCTCGCACCTCCCTAGCCGCCTGAAGTCGGCCGTCGATCGCCGGAGCGCCACCAGGCCGCCATAAAACAGAGCCTCCATCTGTTTTCATCGCCGTCGAGGTACCATACTTGCCATCGATTTTTCTTCCCTTGTACTCGATCAATTTCATATCTAGTTGACCCTATTGGAAGCCTACATAACCCTCTCGAAAACCCAGTAGATAGGTTCGAGCATAGCCGAGCAGGTCTGCCCAAGAATTCAACCCAAAGTCGACGAGAAAACTGTTCCATAGAACAGAGTACAACTAGCCCGACCACCCTTGTTCACAGACAAATTTCGATCAATCCACGAGAGACTTTCAAAAACTAATTAATGGCAAGGCTAGGCAACCTATAAGTCTCCATAACCCATTTGGTAGAATTTGCTTTTGTTAACTGTGCAAATAGAAATAGGATCTCAAAAATAAGAAAAAATAGTATTTCGAAATAATGAATTTCATAAAAACTCTCCGATACGCCGTGCGCCCCGACAAACCGGGCGACGTGGTCGTGCACTATATGCATCGAAAGGCGCGTATAGATGTTGTCGACGTGTGGGAACTGACGGAACTCAATTTCGTTGCGTGTGCGCGACGAAATCAGTGCGTATCCGTCGAAGTACCCCCGTATCTACCTTTTGCAAACTTGGCCATAACATCGTGTACATTCGTCGTATCGAGACAAAACTTATGCCAGCAGGACCGTATCATTTTTCTGGTCCTGTATGCCAAGTTTGGTCCGATTCTGAGAAGGTCGAGTGGAACGCCTATTTGGCGGGCCCGCGACCCGCTCTAACGGGCGAATTTGTGCACGGCTCATCGGAATCCAAAACTGGACATACCGTTGAGTTCATCTCCTCAAATCAGACCTGTAGACATATAGTTTGACGACTTTAGAGATCGTAGATACTGGCACACGTTTCGGTGCAAAACGAGTCCAACGGTGGACATCGTTTTGACCCGAAATTATGATTTTGCCCCTGTTCCAGAATATAACTTTTGGACAGGCATTTTCTAGGCATATCTTTTATTCCAAATTCGTTCGTGATGTTTGTTTCAGCATCCGGAGCTCCTTGTGGATTTTGACTTTCGTGTGGACGATTCTGACTGTCGGATTTTGCTACATCTCGTGCCACCCTCAGGCAAGATACATTGCCATTATATATTCTACTTAATTACTGCCAGTTAGCATGCTGATTTAGTTTATTTTCTTACTTATTGTCTTGATATATTTTATGCAATTAACTGTTTAGTTTTACTTCTATTATTTTATTATTATGCATCGACTTAAAGTAAGAAGACTACCCTATGTTTTGATGCATTCATGGCCTTGTCACGTGTTACACGAATCACGAGTCTCATATAGGTCTCGTACTTGCATAGTTGGTTGGCCACCGATATGTGAGGACGTGCGTTAGAAAATAACTGCTAATAGAGTTGCATGCTAGAAGACTTAGCAGTTATGAGTCGGCATTGGGCGGGGAGAACATGATTGGAAGTTGACTACCACCCTATCTATCGTAGACTCGCTCGCTACCGAGGAACGATATGTAGACTATATGCTATAGACTCGCTCGATACTGAGGAATAGCATATGGTGTTGTGACTCGCTACTGAGGTACTGTACTGCATTGGTATTTTTTTGACTTGACCCGGTAGTCATGCGACCATGAATTGTTCTTAAAATGCATTCCACTTAGAATGGTTAGATGACCTTTATCCGTAGGTGTATGTACTTTTCCATATGGTTGTGTACTATACCGTTCATGGCTTGGAACAGTATTTTGTCACGAACTAGTGGACCATACCTTGTCCTTGTTTGGTTGTAGGTGCGGTTCACTGCTTCGATGATAAAGTACTGAACTATGTTATGATTCGGATTATTGTGAGCGGTTTATATTCAGTTTATATGGCATGTTTTTCTGTATCTTGTTATGTCCCGCTGAGGACCTGGTGATCTCTCCAGGTGTAGATGGTCAGGATTGCCCCAGGAGTGCGGATTTGGTTTAGCTCTTTCGTTTCCTACCGAGGATATCTTACCCTCTGACGATGTCTGATCCTCTCCTTACTTGTATCTTTCAGTTATATTTTTGTAAGTTGGACTCCAGTATCATAGATTGTATTCATAGCTGTTTGGTAGTGGATTTGTTTCCACCCGGCTATCTATCTTTTGACTCTTTTATTTGATACTATCTGGACTATTATTTCCTCTTGTGATTTTGTGGGTGAGATATAGTTATTTGTGATTGGCCTGTGATTTACAGCTTATGTATGCGTACGAGGATTCCACATATTGGAGTATTCTTCGTATGTATGCAGCTGGCATGTTTCGTATGCCTAGTCCTACGTATTTTGGGATTGGGGCGTTACATATTTTTGTGGTGGCCCATGCAGGTCAGAGCATATCGTATCGGCTACATAACTGTGCTTATATAGGATTAGAAATTAGGAATCTCATCCACATGTTTGATACCTTCTTTGATTCCTCATCAAACTCTCATTTGATTTGCTTGACTTGCATCTAGCTTGAAATCGTTCTAACAAAAATTTTATATCTCGTGCCAGAAAATGAATCCCCATAGCGGTAGCGCTGTACCACATGCCGTCACACCAGGAAACTCGGCAGCCCAAGAGGAGCAAATTCACTCACACCATCCTATAGCAACCTCAACCATGCCTTCTCAGTCAGACCAGACGACCCCACCTACTCACCTGCATGGGCCACCACAAATTTTGGCATGTAACCCAACAATATTAAATTGGACCTGCATGGGCCACCACAAAAATATGTAACGCCCCAGTCCCAAAATACGTAGGACCAAGTACGTGAATATGCCAGCTGCACATATACGAAGAACACTCCAATATATGGAATCCTCATATATGCATATAAGCTGTAAATAAATAATCACATGCCAGAATAACATATCTAATCTCATCATAGCTCAACACAGAAGATAATAAAATCCAAATATATAAATAAGAGTATCAAAAGATAGCCAGGTGAACATACTCACTCCAAACAGCTATGAAGAATAGTCTCACAAGATCGGACTCCAACCTCCACAAAATAGAAAGAAAAGAGATGTAAAATAATGTCTACAACTGTCTCAGATAAGTAATAGACTAGGAATCATAAGGCACTGCCTCATCATCAATTTAGGATAGCTCCAATGCCGCTCCGTACTCCTGTGGAAACTCGTCTAAACCTGGAGAGATAACCAGGTCCTCAGGGGACATAGCAAGATACAAGAAAACACCATGCCATATAATTATGATAATATAATAAGAGAAAGGTATGCATGCAACCGGGTTCCTGACCATTCTACTGTGAATATGCATTTGAGATACAATCCTTCGACGCATGAGCCCTGGCTGTAAACAGGATCGGCATAGTTCCCATAGAGGGTACCAGGGGCCTACGTCCATAACGCTCGGGAAGCGTCAGAGGGCACCATGTGCAAGGGGCTACGTCCATAACGCTCTGGGAAACGTCAGAGGGCGCCTGGAGCCTGCGTATCCAGAGGAGCGCACAGGTAATCATGGAAGTGTAAAGAAGCCCATACGTCAGGTATTGTTCTCCCCACCCAATGCCTAGTATCATCATCTCCATGACTGATATGAACCTCTTGTAACCGCCAAGTCTTCTAACATGCAATACTATTGGCAGTTACTCCTATCCGTCGCACACTCCATACTATCGGTGGCCAGCCAACTACGCAGAAACGTATCCTACATGTGACTCACATCACATGATACAACAAGTGTCAAGGACATATGAGATATACCAATACCTCAACATCAATGGGTGGTCAATAAGCTAAGTCAATGCAAGAGAATAAATAAAGCAAGAAAAACGACCGATAGAGTCGCTTGCACCCAAGTGTGACTTGGACGCACAGTTTAAATATCACAAAATAAAATGCTAAAAATAACAACTAAAAATAAGAATATAATAATCACAGAGTAAGGTGGCAAGGTATCTTGCCTGGTGGTGCAAAGTGGCAAGTCCAAGAGTAGCAAGTGTCAGCACCAAAACTCACAAATCACAGATGACTCCAAATGCTGAAACAATCATCAAAAATGATCTCGGTGAAGAAGATATACCTAGGAAATGCCTGTCCAAAAGTCAAATTCTGGAACAGGGGCAAAATCGTAATTTCGGGTCAAAACGATGTCCGCCGTTGGACCCGCTTTGCACCAAAATGCGTGCCAAAGTCTACGGTCTCTAAAGTTGTCAAACTATATGTCTACGGTTTCAGTTTGAGGAGAGGAACTCAACGGTATGTCCAGTTTTGGATTCCGAGCAGCCATGTACAAAATCGCCCGTTTGAGTGGGTCGCGGGCCCGCCAAAATTGGGTTCCGATTCGACCTTCTCAGAATCGAACCAAACTTGGCATGCAGGACCAGAATTTTGATCCGGAACTGTTGGCGCAAGTTTCGTCTCGATCCGACGACTGTACACGAAGTTATGGGCAAGTTGGCAAAACGTCGATACGGGGGTATCTCGACGGATACGCGTTGATTTCGTCGCGCACACGCGACGAAAATAAGTTCCGTCAGTTCCCACATGTCCGCAACGTCCATACGCGCCTTTCTATTCATATAGCGTGCGACCACGTCGCCCGGTTTGTCGGGGCGTACGTCGTATCGGACAAAATCTACTAAAATTTATTATTTCGAAAACAGTTTTTCACCCAAGTTTAACACGAATTTAATTCTTGCACAGAAATCTAAATACCGATCTACCAGTTACGTTTCAATCGTGGTTATGTTGTCTTCACATGTGTTCAATTAGTTTTATAAAATAGTCGAAGAATCGCCAAGATTTTGGCTTCCAAATCGGGGTTTGGGACTGCCCTGAAACTGTTCTGTTTCGACAGTTTTTCGGGAAATTTGGGTTCGAATACAGAGCGATATATGGGGTTTCGCTCGATTCTACCGGAAAGGGTTTTGAGAGGGTTATGTCTGCTACGTATAGCATTCGATAGATCAAACTTTCGTCGAACAGATTTAAAGAAATCGAAATTGGAAGATGGGTACCTGAGTTTTTCGAAATCAGAGTATCCTCTGTTTACTGTCGACTCCGAGCGATTTGACGACAATCCAGACATCGGCGACGACGAACAGGAGGTCGACGGTGAGCGCGGGATGTGGGGGAAGGTTGGCGGCCTTGGGGTCGAGAAGTTTTTGATTATGATAGGGGGTTAGGGTTCGACTTTGGCTTTGAGCGGATATATACTTGGCCGCTGCTATATTATTCCGAATAGGAATAGCTAAGGGGGGTTCGGGTTATACTCCTAGCAGCAGTTGTTGTTATACCGTGTATTTAGTGGGGGTGTGGGGTCAGGCCCACCCTCTTGCAGCTGCTGTTGCGATCAATTCTATTAAGGGGGTCTCGAGCTGAGGTGGACCGGCCCACGTGGCTGGTCCCCTCCAAACACTTATATTTTTTTTCAATAACTATTTATATATAACTATATATATATATAACTATATATATATATATATATATATATATATATATATATATATATATATATATATATATATGATTAAATTTCTAAAAATCCTATAAATCTTTAATACGTAACAAAAGATTTTTAATAATTGAAAACTATATTATTAACAATTAAAAATATCTAGCACAATCATACATTTACTATATATCTATAATTACGAATATACCAATTACCACATTAATTCCTAATGATATAAAAAAAATTAAAAACACTAATATAATTATAAAATATTGGAAGTTTACATCCTACCCAACTTAAAAAAAATTTCGTCCTCGAAATTAAACTAAGGTCGGGGGATCAAATGCAATGCAAGGAAATATAATAGCACTTAAAATGCAAGACATACCTTCGTTTTCAAACAACTGTGGGTAGCGATTTCGGATGTCATCCTCGCGCTCCCAAGTAGACTTCCCTGGCGAGTGATGCTTCCATGCCATGCGAACCAATGGAATAGATTGATTCCGTAACACCTTCACTCGGCGATCGAGGATACCTACTGGTTGCTCTTCGTACGACAGACTCGGTCCAACTGTGATCTCGGAGTGATCAAGCACATGATTGCTGTCCGCCACGTACCTCCTCAGCTGAGATACATGGAATACGTCATGTACTCCTTCTAGTGACAGTGGCAATGCCAATCTGTAGGCAACCTCTCCAATACGTTCCAAGACATCGAAAGGGCCGATGTACCTTGGACTCAACTTGCCACGTCCTCCGAATCTAATCGTGCCCCTGGTGGGGGATATCTTCAAGAACACATGGTCACCCTCTTTGAACTCCAAGGGTCGACGACGATTATCTGCCCACTGCTTCTGACGATCCTGTGCTGCTCGCAGGTGGTCCTGAATCTTCTTCACTGTCTCCACTGTGCTCAAAACCAACTCGGGACCCAATAGCTGTCGCTCTCCTTTGTCGCTCCAACAAACAGGAGACCGACACTTCCTACCATACAATGCTTCAACCGGAGCTATTTGAATGCTCGCTTGATAGCTATTGTTGTAGAAAAACTCAACAAGATAAAGATGGTCCTCCCACGAACCGCCAAAATCAAGCATACACGCTCTCAACATATCCTCTAGCATCTGTATGGTACGTTCGACTGGCCGTCTGTCTGCGGATGATACGATATGCTAAACTTTAATCGAGTGCCCAAACTCTCTTGTATGCTCCTCCAAAAATGCGAAGTAAATCTCGAGTCACGGTCCGACACAATACTAACAGGCACACCGTGCAATCTCACAATCTGCTCCATATACATCTCTGCCAATACCTCTGTCGACTGGCCCACTCTAAAAGGTAAGAAGAGGGATGACTTCGTAAGTCTATCAACAATCACCCACACTGCGTCACGTCCTCTAGGACTCTGAGGAAAACCCGTGACAAAATCCATAGTAATGTGCTTCCACTTCCACTCGGGAATGGGTAGCGGCTGCAATAATCCGGCCGTCCTCTGGTGCTCCGCCTTCACTTGTTGACATACCAAGCACTTGGCAACGAAACGAGCTATCTTCCGCTTCTTCCATGCCACCAATAATACTGTCGTAAGTCGCGAAACATCTTGGTTCCTCCGAAAGGAATAGAGTAAGTCGAACTGTGAGCCTCTGCCATAAGCTCCTGACGTAGCTCTCCATTGGGTACATAAATATGATCACCACATCGCAGTGTCCCATCTGAGTGGATCCTCAAACCTGTCTGCTCTCCTGCTTCAGTCCTCTTTTTCAGCCGTCGAAATCTAGCATCATTAGGCAATGCTGCCTTGATGTGCTCTACCAATGATGATTGTACTTGAAGGTTGGCTAATACGCCGTCTGCTCCAGGCAATACTACCTCAATACCAAGCTGCTCCAAGTCTCTAATCAACTCCTTCTGTGTAGTCAAAAAGGGTGCCATGGGATTACGGCTTAATGCATCTGCCACGACATTAGCCTTGCCCGGATGATAATGAAGCTCGATCTCATAATCCTTCATCAACTCCAACCAACATCGTTGTCGTATATTTAACTCCTTTTGTGTGAACACGAACTTGAGGCTCTTATGATCAGTGTAGATATCAACCTTTTCGCCGTACAAGTAGTGTCTCCATAGCTTTAAAGCAAAGATAACCGCTGCGAGCTCTAGATCGTGAGTCGGATAATTCTTCTTATGCACTCTCAACTGTCGCGATGCATATGCTACTACGCGACCGTGCTGCATCAATACACATCCTAATCCCTTTTCGGATACGTCGCTGTAGATCACAAATCCTTCTGGGCCCGATGGTAGTGTCAAGATCGGTGCTGTGGTCAATCGCTTCTTCAACTCGTCAAAAGCGGCTTGACACTCGTCTGTCCATACAAACTCCTGATCCTTGCAAGTCAATCGAGTCATGGGCCCCGTTATTCGAGAGAAATCTTCTACGAACCGTCGGTAGTAACCCGCAAGTCCGAGGAAACTTCTCACCTCAGAAGCTGATGTGGGAGCGGGCCATGATTTGACTGCTGTGATCTTCTCTGGGTCTACTGATATACCATCGCCCGTAACAATATGTGTCACGCCCCAAAACCAGAATACTGGAGAGCGGGGGAATGACTCAGCCAGCTACGTATTACGGGTAGATGAATACCGTATAATATGATCAATGCTGTCTAACCAGACGAGGGGGTGCATACTACATAAAAGTCCTACTATGGTCACTTCACATCTATTGTCTCAATCATTCAAACAAAGAACAGAAATAGAGAACATGTAAGATAAGGCAGCAAGGCGTCCCAAACGCTTTGTCAAAATGTTCTTGATATCTGGCTTTACAAAATATAGCCAGATTGATGTAGCAAAAGTATACACAATTGTTATCAGCTGCAGCCTGACTTAGTTACAATTATGCAAAAGTAAGTACAAGACGATCCGACTAACATGTCGGTGCCAAACGGCAAGGTATAAAGTATTTAACAAAACGAGCGGGGAAGTAAGGAAACCCACTCGAGTCCTCCTGCGATCATCCTTCTAGTGTTGACCATCTTGGAGGTAGAAGTAAGCTGGATCCTCGGGAACCGACTCTAAATCTGGCCATGCAAAACCAGAGAGGTTAGACCTCTAATAGCAAGTACCTCAAGGAAGGACGATATGAAGGATTAAACCAGTAAGTAAAGGAATATAATGATAATAGATCTCTGCTTGCTACTGGAACTCACATCACATCAAGACACTTCGAACCAACCTCCCAACCAAACAAGGACAGAAGTTGGCCCGTCATGTCCTGACATTCTGATCATCCCAGTTAGGTAACAGAGTAGGTACAGTACACAAACAAATCATCTTGAACGGCCAATCAACTACTACGGCTTGCTATTATGAGTTCCAAGTTATCCTGGAATAATGCAATTAGGGATTCCTCAGTTCTTACTATGTGCAAGCAAGGCTAGTCTATACAGTCAATCAATTGGCCCATGCATGAATTAGACGAGTCCTAGCAGGACGCTCGCCAATATACAATATACAATAATAATAAAAGCAGATACTGTTCCCTGCCCGTGTGGCAGATTTACAGTATCTGTGGGAACCAGCCGGCCCGTCGGGTACTACTCGTTCCAAGAGGGCTGCCATGTAAGAATTCGGGAATCCATTCTCTCCATGCAATCATTATTTTATTTAACTTAATAGTCCCTACGTTGAGTGAAATCCCATGCCGTGGATCATGGTCATTCAAATGAGTACTTTCGTACGGGGTACGATATGCACAACTCTACAACGATACCAGTGCGGTTAGGTTGTAGGTCTTACATAGCGTAATGCAACAATCAAATCTAACCACGAAAATCATGCCTTGACCATAAAGTACACATGCTGGTTTTTGGAAGATAAAAATAACTAAATAAATAAATAAAAAAAATTTGAAGCCTGCATGTGCCTGTATGTCAATATTCGAGATTAGCCAGTCGATTACAATAGTTCATTATATGAACGTGTCTCATTCGTTCAGTTCAATAAGACGACTAGCCAGCCTCTTTAGTTCCAACTAGGAACGCATGATCAATTTTAGTCAAGCTAACAATTATCATCAATGGTATCAAGGCATGAAAGTCAACTAGTATTCAGTGGGGTCGAGTCTACAACCTTCAAGGTTTAATTCCAGTCAATCCGGGTATCTATAACTCAATTCATGACACATGGTACATCCCACGTAACAATCTATAATTAATAGAAATATTAACATATCATGATTTATCAAGTTTATGCAAAAAGGCGTAAGGATATAAAATGGACGTAAAATATCTAATAAAATATCAATATTCAGGGCTATAGAATAGTCATGCGGCTAAGTCTAATGCGGCCAGGATGAGTCTTATGTGGCAAGGAAAAGAGTCGGGTTCATGCGGCTCAGGGGGTAGAGGCGCATGCGGCTGAAGAGGCAGGAACCTATGCGGCTGGCGAGTGGGACTAGCTCCCATGCGGCAAGCAGAAAGGGTGTTCCATGCGGCTAGGATGAATTGGGCTCATACGACCGAAAAAGGCAAGACACATGCGGTCAGCGGAAAGGATACTCATGCGGCTGGCGGGAATGAGTCCATGTGGCTCAACCAAGTCGAACCCCATACGGCCGGGTCAAGGAGATTGCTTATGCGGCTATAAGGTTCAGGACCTCATGCGGCCAGCGAGTGAGCCTGGTTCATGCGGCTGGATTTGGAGAGAAATCTATGCGGTCAAGAAAGACGGGGGCGCATATGCGGTTAAGTGGGGAAAGTCCATGTGGCTAGGAGAACTCCCTATGCGGCTGGGCTCAAAATGAGTCTCATGCGGCCGGGTAGAAACTTTTCATGCGGCTGAGAAGGAAACAACCCATGCGGCTAGGAATCACTTGCCGCATGAATTATTCATGCGGTCAAGTCAAGTACTGTTCTTCTTCTCCAAGTTTCAGAGAAGAAGAACACCATCAACCCAAGCTTCCAAGTTCCATAAAACCTTCATCCAGAGTCCAAATTCGAACTTCCTTAGGTCAAAATTGGGTAGAACGAAATTTTCTACAACATGGAACCATCAAAACTTAAAGATAACAAAGTTTACTAGATCAAAACCTAAGAAATCCAAAAATGTAACAAACTTAGATCTACAACAAATTAGCCATGGAAATTAAAAATGCTAAGTACTAAAAAGACTTCGAATCAAATAAGGAGGATGATGGAACAATAATAATGGGGATCCATCAAGAAGCAAGTTGGCACTTGCCTACGGTTTGGTAGGTGGAGAGAGAGTAATGAAGAAGAAGAAGAGGAGTAATGGTGAAGAAGTAAAATAAATGAGGAGAGAGAAGGGAGAGGGTGACTTAAATAGAAAGGTGGTGGTAGGTGGGAGTTGGGCCGTGTCCAATGGGTCCAATAAGGCTAACCCGAAAGTAAGACTAAAGCAGGAAATAAAATACAGGTAATAAAATTACAGGAAGAAATATAGAAATAAAATTGCAGGAAATAAATTAACATGAAAATTAAAGAGCAGCTAATTAATTAACATGAAGTTATTAAGAATTTAAATACAGAATACTACATGATAAATGCTAAATAAATACATTCAGGCAATATACGTATTAAAATACGCATTCTGGGAACGGGGAGTGACAATATGACCAAGGAATGATACCTCTTTGAGAAAGAAATCACACTTGCTAAGCTTCGTAAAGAGTCTCTCGTTCCTCAATGTTCCCAACACTATCCGTAGATGCTGCTCATGCTCCTCTTGACTCTTGGAGTAAATCAAGATATCGTCTATAAAGACTATTACAAATTTGTCCAAGTATTGGTGAAAGATCTTATTCATTAAATTCATAAAAACTGCGGGAGCATTAGTCAAACTGAAAGGCATGACCAAGAACTCGTAGTGTCCATACCTCGATCGAAAGGTCGTCTTTGCAATGTCTTCCTTCCGAACCTTCAATTGGTGATAGCCCGATCGTAAGTCAATCTTGGAGAATACTTTTGCTCCACTCAGTTGATCGAATAAATCGTCTATACGCGGCAAGGGATACTTGTTCTTCACCGTCACTGCATGCAATGCTCTATAGTCAATGCACATGCGCACTGTCCCGTCTTTCTTAGGCACAAAAAGAACGGGTGCTCCCCATGGTGACGCATTAGCACGAATAAATCCTTTCTCTAATAAGTCATCAATCTGTGTCTTCATCTCTACCAACTCCTTGGGTGCCAGACGATATACTCGGGATGAAATAGGCTCGGCTCCGGGAGTAAGCTCAATAAAAAACTCAATATCTCGGTCTGGTGGTAATCCTGGCAACTCCTCGGGGAATACATCCTCGAACTCGGTGATAATAGGGTGCTGAGGGGTGTCATGCATCATCATGTGAGTTTCCGATGTGGGTGCATCACAACTCTCTCCGTCTTCTTTGGTGAACTCAAACTCTGTCGCATTCGGGGGTCTAAAGATAATACTGCTCCTATGGCAGTCTATGAGAGCGAAATGCTGGCTCAACCAGTCCATTCCAAGAACCACATCAAATGTCGGCATAGGAAATACAAGAAGTCATGCCATCATCTCTCTGCCATTTATCACTACAGGACAAAGTCTACAAACACCACTAACAGGTACAACTCCTCCTCCAGTGAGGATTTTAACATTCTTAGCTAAGGGTGTGATGGGAATGTTGTGTCTAGTGGCAAAACTAGTGGCTATAAATGAATGTGTGGCTCCAGTATCAAATAATGTAATAGCAGGAAAAGATGCAACTAGAACCATACCTGCTATAACCTCCGCCTCTGTCTCTATATCCTCAACAGCAAGTGAGAATGCCTGCCCAAAATTTTGTCCCGGGCCCTGAGCTCTGGCCTTGTTGTACTTTGTGCCTTGGGGAGGCAATGGTGGACGAGGTGCTCCTGCTATAGGCCGTGGTGCTGGGAGAGCTGGGGCTGTGGGCCTCAGATTTTGCCGAGCTTGTACTATTGTATGTTGCTCCGGATAATCCTTGAGCATGTGCTGATTGGATCCACATCTCAAGCATAATCCAAGGCGAGTCCTGCAGTCGTTCTGGATATGTCCTTATTTTTCGCAGTAATGGAAAACGGGCTTCTGATAAGGTGAGGGCCTCTGCTGGAACTGTCCTGTGGTCCTCCTGATAGGTCCACTCTGAGTGGCTCGGGCTGGTGTAACTGTTGGGGTATGGTGCCTCGATGTCTGCTGCTGTTCCTTGCGAAGAATCTTCTGACCACGAGCTTCTTCCAAGACAGCTGAATAGGAGACTCGAGACTGAGTAGTCGTATAAGACTTGAGCTCTGGTGCAATCCCCTGGTGAAATCTCCTCGCCTTCTCTAACTCTGTTAGAATCAATCCCGCACCAAATCGACTCAGGCGATTAAATTTCGAGTCATACTCATCAATTGTCATATTCCCTTGCTTCAGATGGAGGAACTGGTCGTAGAGACCATCTCGAACATGAATAGGGAAGAATCTCTCATAAAATACATCATAGAACTGCTTCCAGGTGATCCCAGTGCCTAATCGTCTCTCTTCCGCCTTCCACCAGTGGTGAGCATTGTCTTCTAACAGTAGGTCCACTGCTGTCATCCAATCTCGAGCTGGCAATTGGGATGCCTTTAGTAGCTTCTCGGTACTAATAAGCCACTGTGACACCTCTAATGGCTTTTCCGTTCCTCTAAAGGCCTTGGGGTTCATATCTGTGTAATTCTTGATAGAGCCTTCATAGGGATGCAGAGCCGGTGCTGGTACTGGTGCTGGAGGTGGTGGTGGGGGTCTAGCCATAGCTGCCATCATCGTCTGTCTCATCAGCTCAGTCTGTTGCCACTGAGCCTGCATCATGGTGTACATAAACTGAGTAGTAGGACTCCCATCAGTCGGTGGTGGAGGCATCTGAGGTCCCGACTGTGGGGAAAACTGCTGAGAGAATGGTGGTGGTGGAGGCAGTGGTACATTCCCTCCCGGTGGCATTGTAGTAGTCTGTCCAGCCTGGCTGCCTGGAGGTGCTACGATCTCTGGGTACTCCGTCGTCGGTGTCGTAGTAGGCTGTGACAGTCCTGGCTGGTAGGGTGTCGCTGGAGTCATGGGAGGATTCTGTCCCTCCGAGGTAGCCTCCTCACCAGATGTGAGGGCCAAGGCAGAAGTGCGTCCGCTTCGTAGATTCATACTGTTGGCACGAGGAAGATAAGTTGATATTAGGAAAGATTAGATATGAAGTAAATCGAATAATCAAGGAAGTTTCGAAAAGATTGGAAGTCAAAAGATAGTAGTAGTTCTGGATGAGATATTCCTATTCCTATATGCAGGCTTGTTGGGCACAGTCATGTAACCCAACAATATTAAATTAGACCTGCATGGGCCACCACAAAAATATGTAACGCTCCAGTCCCGAAATACGTAGGACCAAGTACGTGAATATGCCAGCTGCACATATACGAAGAATACTCTAATATATGAAATCCTCATATATGCACATAAGCTGTAAATAAATAATCACATGCCAGAATAACATATCTAATCTCATCACAGCTCAACACAGAAGATAATAAAGTCCAAATATATAAATAAGAGTATCAAAAGATAGCCGGGTGAACATACTCACTCCAAACAGCTATGAAGAATAGTCTCACAAGATCGGACTCCAACCTCCGCAAAATAGAAAGAAAAGAGATGTAAAATAATGTCTACAACTGTCTCAGATAAGTAATAGACTAGGAATCATAAGGCACTGCCTCATCATCAATTTAGGATAGCTCCAATGCCGCTCCGTACTCCTGTGGAAACTCGTCTAAACCTGGAAAGATAACCAGGTCCTCAGGGGACATAGGAAGATACAAGAAAATACCATGCCATATAACTGTGATAATATAATAAGAGAAAGGTATGCATGCAACCGGGTTCCTGACCATTCTACTGTGAATATGCATTTGAGATACAATCCTTCGACGCATGAGCCCTGACTGTAAATGGGATCGGCATAGTTCCCATAGAGGGTACCAGGGGCCTACGTCCATAACGCTCGGGAAGCGTCAGAGGGCACCATGTGCAAGGGGCTACGTCCATAACGCTCTGGGAAACGTCAGAGGGCGCCTGGAGCCTGCGTCTCCAGAGGAGCGCACAGGTAATCATGGAAGTGTAAAGAAGCCCATACGTCAGGTATTGTTCTCCCCACCCAATGCCTAGTATCATCATCTCCATGACTGATATGAACCTATAGTAACCGCCAAGTCTTCTAACATGCAATACTATTGGCAGTTACTCCTATCCGTCGTACGCTCCATACGTATCGGTGGCCAGCCAACTATGCGGAAATGTGTCCTACATGTGACTCACATCACGTGATACAACAAGTGTCAAGGCCATATGAGATATACCAATACCTCAACATCAATGGGTGGTCAATAAGCTAAGTCAATACAAGAGAATAAATAAAGCAAGAAAAACGACCGATAGAGTCGCTTGCACCCAAGTGTGACTTGGACGCACAGTTTAAATATCACAAAATAAAATGCTAAAAATAATAACTGAAAATAAGAATATAATAATCACATAGTAAGGTGACAAGGTATCTTGCCTGGTGGTGCAAAGTGGCAAGTCCAAGAGTAGCAAGTGTCAGCACCAAAACTCACAAATCATAGATGACTCCAAACGCTGAAACAATCATCAAAAATGATCTCGATGAAGAAGATATACCTAGGAAACGCCTGTCCAAAAGTCAAATTCTGGAACAGGAGCATAATCATAATTTCGGGTCAAAACGATGTCCGCCGTTGGATCCGCTTTACACCAAAACGCGTGCCAAAGTCTACGGTCTCTAAAGTCGTCAAACTACATGTCTACGGTTTTAGTTTGAGGAGAGGAACTCAACGGTATGTCCAGTTTTGGATTCCGAAGAGCCGTGTACAAAATTGCCTGTTTGAGTGGATTGCGGGCCCGCCAAAATTGGGTTCCGATTCGACCTTCTCAGAATCGAACCAAACTTGGCATGCAGGACCAAAATTTTGATCCGGACCTGTTGGCGCAAGTTTCGTCTCGATCCGACGACTGTACATGAAGTTATGGGCAAGTTGGCAAAACGTCAATACGGGGGTATCTCGACGGATACACATTGATTTCGTCGCGCACACATGACGAAACTGAGTTTCGTCAGTTCCCACACGCCTGCAACATCCATACGCACCTTTCGATGCGTATAGCGTGCGACCACGTCGCCCGGTTTGTCGGGGCGTACGTCGTATCGGATAAAATCTACTAAAATTTATTATTTCGAAAACAGTTTTTCACCCAAGTTTAACACGAATTTAATTCTTGCACAGAAATCTAAATACCGATCTACCAGTTACGTTTCAATCGTGGTTATATTGTCTTCACACGTGTTCAATTAGTTTTACAAAACAGTCAAAGAATTGCCAAGATTTTGGCTTCCAAATCGGGGTTTGGGACGTCCTAAAACTGTTCTGTTTCGACAGTTTTTCGGGAAATTTGGGTTCAAATACCGAGCGATATATGGGGTTTCGCTCGATTCTACCAGAAAAGGTTTTGAGAGGGTTATGTCTACTACATACTTGGCCACGACGGACAAATTTAAAGAAATTGGAATTGGAAGATGGGTACCTGAGTTTTTCGAAATCAGAGTATCCTCTGTTTACTGTCGACTCCGAGCGATTTGACGGCGATCCAGACGTCGGCGACGACGGACATGAGGTCGACGGTGAGCGCGGGGTGTGGGGGAAAGGTTGGCGGCCTTGGGGTCGAGAAGTTTTTGATTATGATAGGGGGGTTAGGGTTCGGCTTTGGCTTTGAGCGGATATATACTTGGCCACTACTATATTATTCCGAATAGGAATAGCTAAGGGGGGGCTCAGGTTATACTCCTAGCAGTAGTTGCTGCTATACCGTGTATTTAGTGGGGGTGTGGGGTCGGGCCCACCCCCTTGCAGCTGCTGCTGCGATCAATTCTATTAAGGGGGTCTCGAGCTGAGGTGGACCGGCCCACGTGGCTGGTCACCTCCAAACACTTATTTTTTTTTCAATAACTATATATATATATATATATATATATATATATATATATATATATATATATATATATATATATATATATATATATATATATTGTATGATTAGAATTCTGAAAATCCTATAAAACTTTAATACGTAACAAAATATTTTTAATAATTGAAAACTATATTATTAACAATTAAAAATATCTAGCATAATCATACATTTACTATATATCTATAATTACGAATATACCAATTACCACATTAATTCCTAATGATATAAAAAATTTATTTAAAACACTAATATAATTAGAAAATATTGGGGGTTTACATAAGCTGTATACTTAGGGCTAGGTACGTATCCATGCCAGCTTTATACATACGAAGTATACTCCAATGTATGGAACCCCGTATGTATACATAAGCTGTAAAATGTAGTAAAACCACGATAACTAAATCTCATCCACAACAATAAAGAATAATATTATAATCAACTCAAGAATTTATCATTTATACATGTAGTTGGGCGGAGACAAATCCACTACCAACTAATTTACAAGAAAGAAGATATACAAGGAAATGATCGATAAAATAGCAAGACGAACCAAGAGCAATCATCCTCGAAGAAATGGAGAAGATCACGGCCTTGGCTAGAACACCTGCGAATGACATGAGCACACGCCTGGCGAGATAACCAGGTCCTCAGAGGGACGTAACAAGATACAATAAACATGCCATATAAATACTGAATATAAATTATGCCACAATTAAAGAAAGTGACAAGACATAAATAGGTAATCTAACCATACTAAAGTGATCATGCAGTTGAGAAATAATCCTTTGACGCATGAGCCCTGGCTGTAAATGGGATCGGCATAGTCCCCATATAGGGCACCAGGGGCCTACGTCCGTAACGTCCGAAGATCGTCAGAGGGCATCATGTGCAAGGGGCTACGTCCATAACGATCTGGAAAACGTCAGAGGGCACCTGGAGCCTGCGTCTCCGGCGGAGCGCACAGGTAAGCAGGAAAGTGCAAAGAAGCCCATACGTCAGATATTGTTCTCCCCACCCAATGTACCTGTCAAGTCGCATCCATGACCATGTACCTCTACTAACTGCTAAGTCTCCTAATACGCCTCTATTAGCAGTTAGCCCTAACGCATGCGCATGGGGGATCAACCCACACGCAAGAACCTCTATGTGCTACTCATCTCACACATCCTCGTGGTACAACTGTGTCAAGGTATATGCGATGCACTATAGACGGTAGTCCTTTAACTCTAGGTTCATGTGCAACCAAAGGATAGTAACAAAGTAAACTAATAATCACTGAGCATGTAGTAAATCAAGAACTGTAATAACTGAAAATAATGAACAGTGATATATAAATAAATGCAGATTGAATATAAACAGTATAATGGCAAGGTATCTTGCCTGATTCTGTGCTGTAAATATGAAACACCGCTCCCGCGTCCACGCCTCCGGAATCCGACACTCCTAGATAATTAATTAACTAAATTAAGTCACTACTCATGAAACTTACAATACGACTTAATTAGTCGAAGTAATGTGTTAAAATTATATTCAATCTCTCGTGGAACCATTTAGATCCATACAATCACACACAGGTTCCACGAGACATCGAAACACAGTTTTTAGGGTTTCTAACTTTTAATTAGTCGGTTATGCCCCTACTTCAATACATACTTAAAAATCATATAAAAATCATAAAAATAATATTTAAACTAATTTTATACAGATTTATCTCTGAAATTCTAGAATTAATATTTCTAAAGACATTTACGACTGGTTGATTACTAAGTCAGCTAGTCTACCCGAAACTCGCTCGGAATATAGTTAATGACTCAAAATTGCTAAAATAATCAAAAATATATTTTAAACAGAAATAAAATACTTTATTTCATAGAATAATATCAAAGGTACAAGGGTTGAGTTATACTACAAGTTTGAGACATTCTAGGTCAGCCGGTTACCCGAAATTAGCTAGTTTTGACCTACAATTTTTCCGACCAGATTTGAGTTGCTAAAAATCATGGAAAAATACTTAAAAATCCTAATTTAGGTATATGAACACACATAAAATTCAGTTTCGAAAATATGTACCAATAACTCATAGTTCCTTAACAATGGGGTTAATTTTGATCCTACCGACACATGAATATTATGCCTATATTTTATGAAATATTTATGGATGATTATAACTAACAAAATCCATCAAAATATAATTTCTACAGAATTAATAATATATTTTCTACAGAATTTTAGCAAAGGTTTTTAGAAGAAAAGATTAGGGTTCTTACCAAAGATTCTTGCTACAAAGGGTGATGATGACTTCTCTTCACCAAAGCTCCAATCTTTTCCGCTATCATCGCTTGCTAATCCTCTCTTGGTGAGTATGGGAGAGTTGATAATGGCTATAGAGGATTGGATGGGGGAGATGGAATTTTTAGGGTTTGTTTTGAGGGGTTTCGGGGATGTATGGTGGAAGAGATGAGTTTTTGTGAAGGATGGAGAGATGTGCAATGGAGGAGATGATGTATGGAGGCTATGGGGAGTTTGTTGCTGCCGAAATTATGGAGAGGGAGAGGGGTTTTGGTCGGCAAAAGGTGAGGGAGAGAAAGATTAGGATTTGGTTAAGATTTGGGATAAGTTGGTATATTTAAACGTATCCTTAAATAAATTTTAAGCAATCTAGGATTTAAATCCTATTTAATTTGATGCATTTAGCCATGGGGGGTTGCTTAGCCGAAATTATCATGGTGGGGGTCCACTTGACATGATTTGGTTGTTTGGTGAGTTGGCAAGTTGATTGGATTGAGGATTTAAAAAGGGATTTCCTAATATAGAACTATTTAATTCTATCTATGTAATTATACTACAAAATCTGAATTAAATACAAATAATTGTAATTATTAATATTTATTAATGCCCAACATGCCTACATAGTTTGGGTTTGGCTTGGAAGAGGTTTGGGAAGGTTTGGTGCAACCGGGTCTCCTAAAAAGTCATAAAGGCTTTCTAAACTAATTAATTAAATAAAAATATAAATTGTGCCATAATTTGAATGGTTACCATGCAAGAGATTACAATATGACCATGTCATTCCTAACATGGCTAGCATACTAGTTAAAGCACCCGACTACGCTATGCATGCCATACTTTCTAGTCGCCTTGCATATTCAAACTCAACCATGGCTATAGTCATTTTATATAATATAAATAAGATAAAAAATAAATTAGAATTAAATAAAATCCAAAAACAATTTAAATATTCCTTTAAATTATAAGGGGTTTTACACGTCCCAAGTGTGCTGCATCCACAGTGAACCGGAGATGCGCACTACCATACGCGCTATCGATGGTAAACTGTACAGAGTCGACTCGGGTGCGTTTGCACCAGATATGAGCCGACTCTCAAAGTCCCCGTCTCGCTTGAGCGCATCTTCTGCGTTTGGAAGCAAGTCGTACGAGGCAAAACTTGTGACTTTGAACCCATACGCCCATGTTAGTTGTGCGCATGAAGTGGGTTCAAGTCGCAATATATGTTGCTCCCCCACCAATGATCTGGGCGTATCTCATGCGCTGGAACTGGATCAGGGGGTACATCATTCACATGAATACCCCGACACTTGGCCTCGCCATGCGCCTGAAGGGGTGTGAAAGTGAAACTCTCCCCTTATGATTTGCATAATGTGATCACTCACAAACGCAGATCAGAAGAGCTGACTATTAAGCACGATGGCCCCTCGTGGGACATACTTGTGCTACGGTCGCCATCAACTGCTGCTGTCATAAAACAGTGGCTCCACCACCAAGGCAGTCTGTGTTCTAGCGACTTCAATCTGCTGCACCTGTCCGACATTATCTCAAAAATATGATGCCAATTGAAGACTTTGTAACAACCTACTCTTAACTAGGCGCATCACTCTGATGTCTCAGCTAGGTGCATCGTCTCAGTCCAGCGCATTAGTCTACCAGCACATCACTCTGCCCCGTCAAAGCGAATCACTTCCTCGTTAACGCACAGGCACATCTGCCAGCCTGGGGCTCTTCCATTATAATGAGGCTTGGGCACGTCAAACCCAAACCATGCATTCAACTTGACACCCAATGCCATCTCATAGGTGAAACAACCAACTTGGCACATCTTCATCTTCCACTACCAAAATACAGTAATTTAGCGACGGATGTATTCCTTCGCTAATAGCGACGGACTACCGACGAAACAACGATGGTCTTCCGTAGAATTGTAGCCAATTTTTTTTTTAATTTTAAGGGTAAATCTCGATCGAAAATTCGTTCCTATATCGTCGGAAATATAGCGACGGACAAGTAACCCGTCGCTATGTCGTTGCCCAGTTGTCAATATTTTGCAAAAAAATGTTAGAAAATATTGGCGCAAAATTTGGCGACCATATAACGACGGATTATCCGTCGGCAAACTAGCACGGGTATAGCGACGGCCTGGCGATGGATATATCTGTCGCTAATTCGTTGCTAAATACTGTGTCCTAACATAAAACGAACCGACGGGGGAGGGGATTTTTCATTCCTCCCAAAATTTTCTCTCACCTCTTTCTCTCTCGCACGCTCTCTCTCACTCAGGTATGTCTCTCTCCCTCCCTCTCTCTCTTGGTGGTCGAGGGGGTGCACCCCGCGGGGGGGATCGTGGCCACGGGGGGGGGAGCTTTAGGGTAGCAGAGGGAGGAGGGCCAGAGGGAGGGGGGTCGGCGGGTAGGGAGGTCGCGGGAGAGAGGGGTAGGGGAACGGAGGGAGGGGGGCCGAGGGGTGTTGGTGGTCGGGGCGGGGGAGGAGGGGGGGTTTAGGGTGGGGCGGTGGGTGGGGAGGTCGGGTCGGGAGGTCTTGGCGGTCGGGGGAGGGGGAGAGGAGAGGGGGGTGGGGGCCCGGCCGGGGGGGGGTTAGGTTGGGGGCCGGCGGGTGGGAAGGTCGCAGGGGGGGGGGTAGGGGAGAGGAGTGGGGCCGGGGGGTCTTGGTGGTCGGCGGGGGGGGGGGGGGGGGGGAGGGGGGGAGGAGGAGGGTTGGGGCCCGGGGTGGGGGAAGGGTGTCACGCCCCAGAACCAGAATACTGGAGAGCGGGGGCAGACATAGCCAGCTACGTATAACGGAATGGAATCCACACCGCTATACGGTCACGGCTGTCTAGATATGTGAGGGTTTCACTACAATCCATCAGTCTCTTAAGGTCATAAAATAGCCTATTGTCTCAATCTCAGCCAACTAATAATAGTTACAAGATGTCAGACCACCAAATACACAATAGTAAGGCGTCCCATACATTATATATTCGGATTGATCATGAAGCTAGTCGTTACAAAATGTGAGGACTAGCAAGAGTTCAGTCATACATGATCAACCCTCGGGGCTTGTCAATCATGTTACAGCCCGTAGACAGACAGTAAGTGAGTACAATCGAGCTAACACTTGCTCATCGGCTAAACGCCTCAAAAGATTAATTTACAATATTACAGTGGAAGAACAAAAAGAACCCACTCGATGCCCTGGTTACGCCTGGTGACCACCATCGGGCTGGAAAGCAGGGAGATCCTTTGGTGCTGCTCCGGTATCTGGCCATACAAAACCAGCTGGGTCAGACCCCAGAAGGAGCAAGTGCCACAAAGGAGGTTTCACTTAAGAACTAAAGCCAACAAATCATTATCATTCAATACATAAGAAAACAACAATAAATAACACAGATTGAGGTTTGTGCACTACCAACGCACTTATCCCAATCAGAGAAAATAGTTAAGCGAAGCATCATTGACATAAAAGAACTGGAGAATCATGCTAAATAAAACATAGCTGGACAATATATGAAGAGAAAACGAAGGTACTATTCCGGAAGCCAGGTTACAATCCTTAAACCAAACAAGGACCGAGATTGTAACCCTTCGCCTGAACAGAACTTGGTCTTTGATCATTTATTGCTATAGGTGACAATCATTAAGGTGAAAATGAGAGAGTACAATGATAAAAGTGACAATGAAGAGTGCAATACGCTAGAGTGACAATAGAGTACAATTATTATAGTGACAATCTGGAGTGACCATCATTATAGTGACAATCATTATAGTGACAATCATTATAGTGACAATCTGGAGTGACAATCATTAAATTATTCTAGTACAATCTTACAATCAATCAATTCTAGACAGTACTATACTGGACTAGACTCCATCCAAGCAATCACGGCCAATCATTGCCTACGGCTTTCTACATTAACTAACTAGGGTTATCACAATCCTAGTTACTAGCAAGATGAAATGAGATGCTCCAAGTAGTCACAGGCCCTGCAGCTATCCGGGTTATCTAGGCAATCATTATAGTAATAATTTAGAGAGTACAATACATTAGAGTGACAATATAATTCAATCATTTAAGTGACAATGGTGGGTGCCCCACATAATAGTGGGCTGGAAATGTGCCCTACTCGTCGGCAGGCTACAAGTCCAAACATTTGCGGCCGGGACAACGGGATCGCCTGTAACTGGAGAACATCTCTTCATGACTAGTGAATTATACTAATCATTAACCTTAGTCCATTTCAGTAGACTCCTGACCGTGGTACTCAGGAGTCCCCTCCTAGACATGATGCAAGACAGGACTGGATTATTTGTACAAGCACAATCACCCACGGTGTCAGGATTAATCATACAGGTTATGTCATGTCAGGTAGCCGTCGTAACAGCTATTCGAGATAATCATGCCAGGTTATCATGTCAAGTGTACTTGTCAGGAGTGCGCCACGACGGGCCACTATCAGGTCATGTCAGGTTATTATGTCAGGAGTGCACCACTACGGGTCACTATCACGTCATGCTCAATTATCAATTCCAAACATATCAAGTAAATTCGTGACTATCAAGTTCATAACAAAAGGCGTAAGGATATAAAATAGACGTAAAATATCTAATAAAATATCAATATACAGGGCTATAGAAGAGCCAAGCTTAAGGAAAATAAAACCAAACTGGCACGCTGACATAAGACCAAGTCAGCCAAAGGCCATACGCTCAGTGCAAAAGTCATACGCTCAGGTCAGGCTACGCTCAGTCATACGCCTCTAAAAGGCAGTGTATGAGGTCCATACGACTCCTCATCAAGGCAGCGTATGGACTCCATACGACTCCTCATCAAGGCAGCGTATGGACTCCATACGACTCCTTGCTATCCAAGTCAGCATATGCAAGTCATATGCTCCAAAAGGCAGCGTATGGACTCCATATGACTCCTTGTCACCCAAGTGAGCGTATGCAAGAAATACGCTCCCAAAAGGCAGCGTATGAGCTCCATACGACTCCTTGTCACACAAGTGAGCGTATGCAAGACATACGCTCCCAAAAGGCAGCGTATGAGCTCCATACGACTCCTTGTCACACAAGTGAGCGTATGCAAGACATACGCTCCCAAAAGGCAGCGTATGGATCGGACTGTGCTGCGCTAAAGAGCGCGCGTAGCTCAGTGGCGCAAGCTAAAAAGCTCGCGTACACTGCTCACTGTCTTCTCCAAATCAGCAGGAACTCCATGGTTGAACCCAAAGCTTCAAAAGTCCATAACTTGGTCAAAACAAGTCCAAATCCAACTTTTCAAAGGTCAAAATTGGGTAGAATAAAATTCTCTACAACATGGAACCATCAAAACTTGAAAACAAAGAAGTTTGATAGATCAAAACCACCAAAATCCGAAAATAACTAATTTCTAGATCTACAAAAATTAAAGCCTCAAAATAGAAAATGACAAGTTCTAATGTGTCTTAGAAACAAGAGGAGAAGCTAATGGAACAATAAAAATGGGTTCTCTTGTGGAAGCAAGTTGCACTTGCCTAAGGGGTGTTCTTGGTTGGTGGTGGGTTTAATGGAGAAGGAAGAAGAGTTAATGAGAAAGTGGAGGAGAGAGAAAAGTTAGGTGGGTTATAAAGGGGGATGGTGGTGGTAGGTAGAGTGTTCACCCCTATGGTTCATAATGAACCAAGACAAAACCAAGCCAAGCCGAACCAACCAAGGAATAAACCAAGCCCAAATAAACCAATAATCCATTAAAACAAATTAAACTATCAATGCCAATAAAACCAAGCCAATGCAAAACAAACCAAGATAACTAACCATGAATAAATAAAATATGGGTCCAAAACACGTATACGTACACTAAATACGTATCACGAATTTGGGACATTATATCCTACCCACCTTAAAAGAATTCCGTCCTCGGAATTTAATCAAGAGGCTAGAGATATAAGGGAAAGCTATCCTATCACAGGCAATCTACCACTACCAATCAATCATACAATCAATCATGCAAGCAAGGATTCGAAGCGTAAGGCATAAGGAAGATATTACACCTCACGAGCCAAGCCGATTGGGATAACGTGATCGGATATCACCCTCACACTCCCACGTTTGACTCTCCCAAGGAGCGATGAACTCAAGCAAACACGAACTGAACTGATAGTCTTGTGCTTGAGGTCTCTCTCTTTGGTCAAACATGGACACCGGCCTATCCTCATACGAAAAGGTTGGTACCAATAACCAGTTTCGAATGACCTAGATATGGCTCGGGTCCGAAATGTACCATTGTAATTAGGATACATGAAATACGTCATGCATCTCGCATAATGACGGTAGAAAAGCAAGATAAGAGGACACATATACCTCTCGGCCAATTCTGAACCTGAGCCTGGGCTAAGGCAAACTGCCGCGGGTTCTGTTGCTGGAAAGTCTGGGCCTGAGTCGGCAATGGCCTCGGGAACGGAAACTGCTGTTGCTGGTGAACTGGAGCTGGTACTGGTGCTGGTCCCCTAACCGAGGGACTTGATACTGTCGATGCTGAATCAACTCTGAATGGGCAGGACCCCACCCTATGGTCCGGTGCCCCACACAATAAACACAATCCCAACACCTTGCGACACTCCTCTACCACGTGTCCAGGCTTCCCACAATAATAACAGCCCACGGCGGAAGACTGCGCTTGCTTCTATTTCTGCTGAGAGTACGTCGGGGTTGAGTGCTGGACCGACGTAACTGAAGCTGCTCGCCTCGGAGCTCCAATAGTTAAAGTCCTAGCTGCCGGGGGTAGTGCCGAAGATTGGTTCATTTGACTATGGGACCGCTTCTGACCTCCGGTCCTGTCCACTATTCTCTGGGAGGTATACTCGTGCCTCCTTGCTGTTCGCAACACCGCATCATAGGTCTGATGCTCGAACTGTTCTACTGCCAATATAATCTCCAGGTGAAGTCCCTGTTGGAACCTCTGCGCTTTGTCAAACTCGGTTGCCACCAAGGTGGAAGCAAACCGACTGAGTCTGGAAAACTCGGCCGCATAACCGTCGACTGTCCTCCCCATCTGCTTAAGATTACTGAACCTGGTCTGCAAGTCATACCGAGCCACTGCATCATAATACTTGGTCTAGAACTTCTCGCTGAACACTGCCCAGGAGACAGGTGTTGCTAATCCCACTGCTTGTGCGGCCCACCAACTGCGGGCTAGATCCAATAACTGTAGGCGCACCACAGCCACCTTCTCGTCTTCTGGAGTCTTCGCGGCTTCAAGAATCACCTCTATATCTTGTAGCCAAGCATCGGCAGCAATGGCATCCTCGCTGCCATCGAAGAACGGAGGGTTCAGGCGCTTGAAACTGTTGACCACACTATTTCTTCGGGGACCACTTCTATTCAGAGCATGCATCTTGTACCGCTTGGTGCAGGGCATCTCCCTGACGATCTAGGGACGCAAGCAATTCACGGATGAGTCCTACCAATCCTCCATCCTCTGACCCTGCTGGCTGGACGGGCTGAACTGGCGGTACTGGTTCTCTAGGAGGTACGACTTGGGAGGCAGCTGCTGAGTGCTGGGCCTGATCTTCTGGTTGCTGCTGGTCTACGGGAGGTGATCCGCCTTGCTGATCAGCAGGTCCAGGTTCAATGCCGCTGAAGAAGACGACATGGGAACAATAAGGAAGGACCAGGACAGATCAACGATTACAAGCATATGATCAGGACAAGAATTTCAGGAATCAAGAGGATACGAGCAGAGATCAAGGGTGAGTACCGATTGAGACATCTATTCGGTAAACCCTCACACATCTTGATTAACAAGACCTGCATGGGCCACCACATAAACCATGTCATGCCCTAGAACCAGAATACTGGAGAGCGGGGGCAGACATAGCCAGCTACGTATAACGAAATAGAATCTACACCGCTATACGGTCACGGCTGTCTAGATATGTGAGGGTTTCACTACAATCCATCAGTCTCTTAAGGTCATAAAATAGCCTATTGTCTCAATCTCAGCCAACTAATAATAGTTACAAGATGTCAGACCACCAAATACACAATAGTAAGGCGTCCCATACATTATATATTCGAAATGATCATGAAGCTAGTCGTTACAAAATGTAAGGACTAGCAAGAGTTCAGTCATACATGATCAACCCCCGGGGCTTGTCAATCATGTTACAGCCCGTAGGTAGACAGTAAGTGAGTACAATCGAGCTAACACTTGCTCGTCGGCTAAACGCCTCAAAAGAATAATTTATAATATTACAGTGGAAGAACAAAAAGAACCCACTCGATGCCCTGGTTACGCCTGGTGACCACCATCGGGCTGGAAAGCAGAGAGATCCTTTGGTGCTGCTCCGGTATCTGGCCATACAAAACCAGCTGGGTTAGACCCCAGAAGGAGCAAGTGCCACAAAGGAGGCTTCACTTAAGAACTAAAGCCAACAAATTATTATCATTCAATACATAAGAAAACAACAATAAATAACACAGATTGAGGTTTGTGCACTACCAATGCACTTATCCCAATCAGAGAAAATAATTAAGCGAAGCATTATTGACATAAATGAACTGGAGAATCATGCTAAATAAAACATAGCTGGATAATATATGAAGAGAAAACGAAGGTACTATTCCGGAAGCCAGGTTACAATCCTTAAACCAAACAAGGACCGAGATTGTAACCCTTCGCCTGAACAGAACTTGGTCTCTGATCATTTATTGCTATAGGTGACAATCATTAAGGTGAAAAGGAGAGAGTACAATGATAAAAGTGACAATGAAGAGTGCAATACGCTAGAGTGACAATAGAGTATAATCGTTATAGTGACAATCTGAAGTGACCATCATTATAGTGATAATCATTATAGTGACAATCATTATAGTGACAATCTGGAGTGACAATCATTAAATCATTCTGGTACAATCTTACAATCAATCAATTCTAGACAATACTATACTGGACTAGACTCCATCCAAGCAATCATGGCCAATCATTGCCTACGGCTTTCTACATTAACTAACTAGGGTTATCACAATCCTAGTTACTAGCAAGATGCAATGAGATGCTCCAAGTAGTCACAGGCCCTACAGCTATCCAGGTTATCCAGGCAATCATTATAGTGACAATTTAGAGAGTACAATACATTAGAGTGACAATAGAATTCAATCATTTAAGTGACAATGGTGGGTGCCCCACATAACAGTGGGCTGGAAATGTGCCCTACTCGTCGGCAGGCTGCAAGTCCAAACATTTGCGGCCGGAATAACGGGATCACCTGTAACTGGAGAACATCTCTTCATGACTAGTGAATTATACTAATCATTAATCTTAGTCCATTTTAGTAGGTACTCCTGACCGTGGTACTCAGGAGTCCCCTCCTAGACATGATGCAAGACAGGACTGGATTATTTGTACAAGCACAATCACCCACGGTGTCAGGATTAATCATACAGGTCATGTCATGTCAGGTAGACGTCGCAACAGCTATTCGAGATAATCATGCCAGGTTATCATGTCAAATGTACTTGTCAGGAGTGCGCCACGACGGGCCACTATCAGGTCATGTCAGGTTATTATGTCAGGAGTGCACCACTACGGGTCACTATCACGTCATGCTCAATTATCAATTCCAAACATATCAAGTAAATTCGTGACTATCAAGTTCATAACAAAAGGCGTAAGGATATAAAATAGACGTAAAATATCTAATAAAATATCAATATACAGGGCTATAGAAGAGCCAAGCTTAAGGAAAATAAAACCAAACTGGCACGCTGACATAAGACCAAGTCAGCCAAAGGCCATACGCTCAGTGCAAAAGTCATACGCTCAGGTCAGGCTACGCTCAGTCATACGCCTCCAAAAGGCAGCATATGAGGTCCATACGACTCCTCATCAAGGCAGCGTATGGACTCCATACGACTCCTCATCAAGGCAGCGTATGGACTCCATACGACTCCTTGCTATCCAAGTCAGCATATACAAGTCATACGCTCCAAAAGGAAGCGTATGGACTCCATATGACTCCTTGTCACCCAAGTGAGCGTATGTAAGACATACGCTCCCAAAAGGCAGCGTATGAGCTCCATACGACTCCTTGTCACATAAGTGAGCGTATGCAAGACATACGCTCCCAAAAGGCAGCGTATGAGCTCTATACGACTCCTTGTCACACAAGTGAGCGTATGAAAGACATACGCTCCCAAAAGGCAGCGTATGGATCGGACTGCACTGCGCTAAAGAGGGCACGCAGCTCAGTACCGCAAGCTAAAAAGCTCGCGTACACTGCTCACTCTCTTCTCCAAATTAGCAGGAACTCCATGGTTGAACCCAAAGCTTTAAAAGTCCATAACTTGGTCAAAACAAGTCCAAATCCAACTTTTTAAAGGTCAAAATTGGGTAGAATAAAATACTCTACAACATAAAACCATTAAAACTTGAAAACAAAGAAGTTTGATAGATCAAAACCACCAAAATCCGAAAATAACTAATTTCTAGACCTACAAAAATTAAAGCTTCAAAATAGAAAATGACAAGTTCTAATGTGTCTTAGAAACAAGAGAAGAAGCTAATGGAACCATAAAAATGGGTTCTCTTGTGGAAGCAAGTTGCACTTGCCTAAAGGGTGTTCTTGGTTGGTGGTGGGTTTAATAGAGAAGGAAGAAGAGTTAATGAGAAAGTAGAGGAGAGAGAAAAGTTAGGTGGGTTATAAAAGGGGATGGTGGTGGTAGGTAGGGGGTTCACCCCTATGGTTCATAATGAACCAAGACAAAACCAAGCCAAGCCGAACCAACCAAGGAATAAACCAAGCCCAAATAAACCAATAATCCATTAAAACCAATTAAACTATCAATGCCAATAAAACCAAGCCAATGCAAAACAAACCAAGATAACTAACCATAAATAAATAAAATATGGGTCCAAAATACGTATACGTACACTAAATACATATCACGAATTTGGGACATTACAAAGGGTGGGAGAGGGGATGGGCTGCGTGCTGCGTGCTGCGTGGGGTTCGCACGCGCGCCCGTTCGATCCAACGGTTGAGGACGACGGGCTCCCGATCCCCTATATATAATTTTTTCCCCTATATATATATATATATATATATATATATATATATATATATATATATATATATATACTAGTAACTCACAATAAGCTGCAATAAGCTATATATACTAGTAACTCACAATAAGCTGCAATAAGCTATATATATACTGTTGTTATGCAGCCTATCAGCAATAACTCCCTTGCAAATCTCAATGCACATGCATGCACACACACACTAATATGTATATACACACACACTCAACACTCCCACACACCATCTATACACACACTAATACCAAGTACTCTAAATTTCAATTAATACCACACTTTTATGTCTATAAACATCACCCATAAATGACACACTCTCACACACAACACACACTTCCCTTATCAAGCACAACACCAATGCACTAACACAATCACAAATACCAAATATCAAACACCCCTCTATTCCTACACCAACACCATTATGACACCAACATCCAAACCATATATATGAAATTATAATATATATATTTATTTTTCTCCTCTATTCCTACACCAACTCCATTATGACACCAACATCCAAACCATATATTTGAAATTGTAATATATATATATATATATATATATATATATATATATATATATATATATATATATATATATATATATATATATATATATACACACTACCAAAATAAGTCAAATCATCGATGAATTTAGCGACTCCAAGTAAGGACGTCACTAATTTTTAGGGGTTTAGCGACGTTTTATTAGTACGTCGCTATTAGTTGCCAAAAGCGACTAATAGCAACGTCTAGCGACTACAGTTTATTAAATAGGAACCTGCGTCGCAAGTCCGTCGGTACACGTCACTGATGTAGCGACTCGTAGCGACGCAATTTAAGCGACGTCGTCGTATATTAAATTTTAGCGACGTTTAGCGACGTCTGAGTTCATATAGGCTGTGAGGGTTTCCATTTCGATCATTCAAAAATCCCCTCCTCAATTTTTCGTGCGCTCCTCCAGCGATCTCCCTCCTCTGGCCTCCTCCTCCTCCTCCCTTCTCCTCAGGTAGCTCCTCCATCTCTCTTTCTCTCTCACACACACACATACACACACACTCTCCTGTCCCCACTGCCCCGGTTCCGATGCTTCCCAGTTTCTCCTCGTCTTCTAGCTCTCTCTCTCTCTCGCTTCTAGTTCGTGTCCACGAGAGCGTGGACTCGCCGTACGAGCAGCAGTCTGTACGTGTGTATTTTATGATTTTGTTAGTTTGGATACGTCGTGTCCTACTGTGTGGACACGAGACTCACAGTGTGACACCTATATATATACGACTCATATCAACTGTCAATTTGATGTTTTGCTTGGATTCGAATTCCAATTTAGGATTTGAGCCCTATTTACTGATACTGGGAGCTTTTTTTGGGCATTTTTAGGGTTTTGAAATGAAGAATAAATTGACTAATAATGTTAATTAATTGATGTTTATATGTATACATGTATGTGATAATGTTTAGATGAACTGGGATTCATGGGATGCATGTTTGGTTTGTATTAATCAACGGTACTATGTATACTGCCCCTTTTTAACAGTATACTATGTATAATGTTAACACATAACCCCCTGGACACCAATACTGTAAGCTTGAGCTTGGCTTGACTAGAATTAATCGAGCTCGAGCTCGAGCTTGATAATTTTTTCATTTTGGAGTTTGAGCTTGGTATCGGGAAATATGAGTTTAGTATCGAAAAATATGAGTTTGGAAAAATATGGATCCATGATTTGGTACAGCAGCAGCAGCTTCTCATAATCAAAACTGATGTGGTTAGCCATTGGCCTTGATTTTTAGTTCAGGTTCTATAAGGAATTTGCATTAATCGAAACTGATGTGATCAGGACATTGGGGGTCTGATTTTGAGCTGTGTGAGGAGGAGGAGTGTGTCTGGGTTTTAAATTACATTGGGGTCTGATTTTGGCTTAAATGATCATATCGGTTTGTTGAGTATTGGCTTTCTATATATTTAGATTGTTGTTCATTTGCTGTTCATTCGTGGATTCTCTACAATCGTGGATTCTCTATATTATTATAAGCTGTGTGAGGATAGTAGGCCATCTCCATTATGGTCTGATTTTGAATTACATGTTTCTAATGTGAGGGGTGTGTCTGGGTTTAGAAGTAACTGTCCCATTAATCTAATTTTAAATTACATGTACCAGCCCGATACTGTCCCTGCAGCCATTCAATTGGCGAGACAGAAATCTATGTACGATATTTGTTATAAGGAATTTGCATTAATGTACGGTACGACATCATGATCAGGACATTGTCCCTGCTGCCATTCGACTGGCGAGGCAGAAACTATGTATCCGTAGATAAAGTTGACTGTCCTCCGACCCCCATCACTCGGCAATGATGATACGACAACCTAACACTACATCTTTTAGTAGTAGATAATGTCTTAGTATTACATTTTGTGGGTTCATCTTATTGATTCTGTTATATCCTTCAGATACTAGATTCGATAAAAACATATACTACACCATATGTACAGAACATAGATGATTCACACTAATGTATGCTAGACTGAATTTTGGGTTGCATTCTGAGCCATCCGTCCCCACACTTGGCAATTAAGTATGTGAAATATATCATTAAAAAATATAAAATTTTGGGTTGTGTTCTGAGCTGTAATGCCCGTGGTTCGTATTACGTATTTTGTATACGTGTACGAAATCCCGCCTGTAGTTAGACTTGTCATGCTTGTCTTGATCCTGGTTTAGCTTATTTTGGGCTCATCCTGGTTTGGCTTGGCTTGGTTTGGTTTTATTTGGTTAGGTTCGATTGGGTTTGGGTTAGCATGAACCCCTACCTACCACCACCATCAATATTTAAGCCACCAACCCCCTTTCTCTCTCCTCATTCACTTCTTCTTCCTCCATTAATTTTTTCCACCTACCAGAAGAGCTTAGGCAAGTGCAGCTTGCTTCATGGAAAAACTCAAGTTTTATTGTTCCATTCTTTTCTTCATGAGATTCTAACACACTTTAGTACTTAGCATTTTTAATTTCCATGGCTCATTGCTTGTATATCTAAATTTATTTTATTTTTAGATTTTTTGGGTCTTAATCTATTTAATCTTGTTATTATCAAGTTCTAATGGTTCCATGTTGTCGAGAATCTCATTCTGCCCCATTTTGACCTATGGAAGTTCGGATTCGGACTTTAGATGAAGGATCTATGGAGCTTGAGAGCCCTGGCTTGCATGGTTCTTCTTTCCGAAAGAATGGAGAAGAAGAACAGTTTCGAGCAGCATGTTCCTTGCTGCATGAACTTAGTCGCATGATTTTTTATGCGACAAGTTCCTTCATGGCCGCATAAGCCTAGCCGCATGACTTGGCCGCATGAGACTTATTTCACTTCAGCTGCATGAGACCATATGAAACCCAGCCGTATGGCATATACTTGGACCAGGCCATATGACCCGCATTGGCTGAGCCGTATAAGACTCAGTCTATTCTCTAGCCGCATGAGACGCAATCCCTCAACCGCATAAGAACTCTGAACTGTCCTCCTGTCGCATAAGGCCCAATCCATTCCCCAGCCGCATAAGGCCAGTGAAACCCAGCCGCATATGCCCCATCCATTCCCCAGCCGCAGAAGACCCCCGTCTCCTGAGCCGCATGGACTCGATCTCCGAGCCGCATGGGACCCATTCCCTCTCAGCCGCATGAGTTGTGTTTCCCTCCACCGCATAAGCTCAAGTTATCTTTCTGCCACATAAGACCCGAATTCCCTCGAGCCACATGGGCTGCTCCCTCCTCAGCCGCATGAGATCACTCCCTGAGCCGCATATGCCTGAACCGCCCTGAGCCGCATGCACTCCCTCATTTCCTGGACGCATATGCCTGAGCCGTATGGCTCTTCTATATATTGTATTTTATGATTTAATTATTTTATTATACTCATGTCTTGTGACCCTTAGTGTACTTAGGCCTTGATTGAATGCTTGTACTATGTTATCCTGCACATGCACCATGAACACGATAGTGACCCGTTGTGGTGCACTCTTGACAAGTAACGTGACATGATAGTGGCCCGTCGTGGCGCACTCCTGACAAGTAAATTTGACATGATAAACTTGACATGATATACCTGACATGATAATTCTTGATGGTGGTCCGTCATGACGCACTCTCGACATGATAAGTAATCTTGATAAGTGAACTTGACATGATATATCTCGATATGCTGTTGCGACGGCTAGCTTGACATGACAAGAATGAATGACCTGGACACCGTGGACGATTGTGCTTGTACAAATGAACCCGTCTTGTCTTGTATCATGTCTAGGACATGGACCCCTGAGTACCACGGTCAGGGGTACCTACTGAAATCGACTAAGGCCAATTACTAGAATAATCCAGTAGTTATGAAGAGATTTCTCAGCTACAGGCAATCTCGTTATCTGGACGCCCACTTAGGATCTGTAGCCTGCCGTCGAGTAGAGCACATTTCCAGCACACTGTCTTGTGTTGCACCCTCTAAGTCACTTAAGGGTACATGCATTTTCTGGACGATGTACCCACATGAACTCAACCCCTAATTGCGTTCAGATAGCCTGGATGGTCTGCAGGGCTTGTGGCTGTTGGAATAATCTCGCTACATTTTGCTAGTAACTAGGCCTGTGATAACCCTAGTTAGTTAAAGTATCAAGCCGTACTTATTGCTTGGCCGTGAATGATTCGTTGGAGTCTAATCCTGTCTAGTCTTGTCCTGATCCTATGCCAGATTACTACATGACTAGATTGCTTATGTTTACCTTATCGATAAACGGTGAGAAACCAAGTTCAGTTCAGATGAAGGGTTACAACCCCGGTCCTTATTTGGTTTACGGGTTGTAACCTGGTTATCTGAATAGTCCCATGGTTACCTCATCGTATATCATCCTGTCATACTTTTCCTTATATCCTGTCTTTTGTTATATATTATTATTATTCTTGTGCTAATTGCTGGTTTTTAGTTCCTAAGTGAAGCCTCCTTTGTGGCACTTGCTCTTTCCGGGGTCTGACCCAGCTGGTTTTGTATGGCCAGATTTTGGAGCAGCTCCAGAGGATCTACCGACCTTCCAGCCAGATGGTGACCACTAGACAGAATCCTGGCAACGAGTGGGTTATTTTTGGCTCTTCCACTCTATTGTAAAAATATTCTTTTGAGGCGTTTAGCCGACGAGCACATGCTTAGCTCGATTGTATTTATTTACTGTCTGCCTACAGGCTGTAACATGATTGACAAATCCTAGGGTTGATCATGTATGACTAAAATTCTTGCTAGTCTCCACATTTTGTAACGACTAGCTTCATGATCAACTGAATATGTAATGTTTGGGACGCCTTACTATTGTATATTTGGTGATCTTACATCTTGTAACTTTACTTGCTTGCTTGAGATTGAGATATTAGGCTTGTTCTCGACCCTAAGAGACTGTTGGCTTGTAGTTAAACCCTCATATATCTAGACAGCCGTGACCGTATAGTGGGGTGGATTCCATTCCATTATGCGTAGCTGGCTATGTATGCCCCCGCTCTCCAGTATTCTGGTTCTGGGGCGTGACATGAGCCATTCTTCACTTTCTGCAGTAATTATCTTAAAATGGATATGAATTACTATCTGCAGAACCGTTTGTGGATGTACAATCATCATCCTGATAAATTACTATTTGTGTCAATCTTTGCAAAATTATCTTAAAATAGATATGAATTACTATCTGTGGAACCGTTTATGGATGTAAAATCGTCATCCTGATGACATGTACGGTGTACGGGATGAATTTATACAGGGTGTGCAACAGTTTCTGCAGTTTGCCAAGGCGTTCCCTCAGTACATGGACCGTACAAAAATTAAGTGTCCATGTGTGAGATGTCGCAACTTAAAATATCATTCGAAAGTGGATGTGACATTTCATTTGTATTCGAGGGATTTTATGCCAAATTATTATCAGTGGACCGCACACGGAGAACTTGTGCCTTTAGCCTCCGAGCCGGAGCCTTATGTGGAGCCTTATGTAGATGTCCATGAGCATGCTGATTACGACCAAGGGTGGACGAACATGGTTTTCGATGCTGCGGGGCCTAGTTTCGATCCGAACAATCAATATGCAGCTGAGGAGGCACCGAATGCCGATGCTGCAAAGTTTATGGAGTTGCTGGAGAATATAAGGACTCCTTTATATCCTGGTTGTGATGACCATTCACCGTTGGAGGTGGTTACAAGATTATTGAGCATAAAATCATATTTTAACATGTCTCAAGAATGCTACAACCGAATCCTGGAGTTAATTAAAGATATACTACCGGAGGGTGGAAAGTTACCTAAAGACTTCTACCGATCCAAGAGAATAGTGAGATCGCTCTGGATGGGGTATGAAAAAATCGATGCATGTCGCAACGGATGCACGTTGTACTATAAGGACGACAAGGATGAAGACACCTGCAGATTTTGTGGTGCCGATCGCTTCAAGGCAACTAGTACAACAAGGACTTCTGGTGCACGCAAGCCAACAGATTCGATGCACTATTTGCCTTTGACACCGTGGTTTGCAGAGGTTGTTTATGGAAAAGGAGACAGCTGATAATATGAGTTGGCACAAGCGGGAACAAATAGATGGAGTACTGGATCATCCATCCGACGGGGAAGCATGGAAGCACTTTGATCGAGTGTATTCCGATTTTGCTTCGGAGCCGCGTAATGTCAGATTGGGGCTTTTCTCCGACAGTTTTACCCCATTTGGACTTTTGGGCTCACAATATTATTGTTGGCCTGTGATTGTTACTCCGTACAACTTGCCGCCTTGGATATGTATGAAGACTCCTTATATGTTTCTAACTGTTATTATTCCAGGTCTGAAGAACCCGAAGAGGAAAATCGATGTGTACTTATAGCCCTTGGTAGATGAGCTGAATCAGTTGTGGAAAGTAGGTGCAACCACATATGATGTTTCCAGAAAGCAGAACTTTCTGATGAGGGCCGCACTAATGTGGACCATTAATAATTTTTTGACCTATGGAATGTTATCGGGTTGGAGCACCCATGGTCGTCTCGTATGTCCGTATTGTATGGATCGCACTAAGGCTTTTCGTTTGAAACACAGAGGAAAATCGTACTTTTTTGATTGTCATTGACAGTTCCTGCCAAAGGATAATCCGTATCGGAGGAACATGAATGCTTTTTGTGCTGGCGTGGTAGAGAAGTCCAGTCCACCGCCATGGTGGTCCGGGGACACGATATGGGAGGAAGTTAAAGAATTGTCAAGTGCTATTGAAGAGCCTACAGCAGGGTACAAGTGTGATAGATTTGGCCGCGCTCACAACTGGACGAAGAGGAGTATATTCTGGGACCTACCATATTGGAGTGACCATCTACTCAGACATAACCTGGATGTCATGCATATCGAGAAGAATGTATTTAACAATATAATAAATACTGTGATGGACGTAAAGGAGAAGATGAAAGACAATCCCAAGACCAGGTTGGACTTAGAAGAAATATACAGACGTCCAGAGTTGCATTTGATAAAGGAAGGCAGTGGAAATTATAAGCAGCCCAGAGCCATTTTTTCACTGGACAAGGAGGACAAAGGTAAACTTTGTAGGTAGATCCAGGGCCTAAAATTTCCAGACGGGTACGTATCGAATTTGAGAAGATGTGTTGACCCGAAGGATAACAAACTACAGGATATAAAGAGCCATGATTGTCACATTTTTATGGAGAGGTTAATCCCGATTGCATTTCGGGAATTCTTACCTCAGGTCATTTGGGATCCACTGACAGAGCTTAGCATATTCTTCAGAGATCTTTGTTCTACTAAGTTGCTCATCGACCGGCTTGAAAAGCAGGAGAAGGACATTGCAGTAACATTGTGTAAGCTTGAGAGGGTGTTCCCTCCTGGATTCTTTGACTCTATGAAACAATTGCCAATTCATCTTTTCTATGAGGCACGTGTTGGTGGGCCCGTCGGTTATCGGTGGATGTACTCGTTCGAGCGCCATCTAAACCACCTGAAGAGGAAGGTGAAAAATAAGGCACGGGTCGAGGGTTCTATTTGTAAAGGCTATGTCCTTGAGGAGATTACAAACTTTTGTTCAATGTATTTCAAGCCTCATATTGCTACAAATAGAACAAGAGCTCCGAGGAACGACGTTGAAGATATAGAATATAATGATGCATTATTGAAAGTCTTCAATGCACTTGGAAAGTCTTCTGGAAAACTGAAAAAGAGATATTTGAATGATGAGGAACTAAGGGCTGCCCAGTTATATATATTACTCAACTGCGAGGAGGATGAACTGGAAAAGCGAGAGTGGTAAGTAAAAATCTTCAACGTTCAAGTCATCTATTTGTTGATTACGTTATTATAATTTAACGAGTATATTCCGATATTTATTGGTTTTCAGCAAATTTAATAATGAGGTGAGGTCAAGTAGATCATACATTGCAGATGAAGAAGTAGACGAAGAAATGAGACTTTATTTTCCGTCTTGGTTGAATGCATATGTACGTAAGAAGCTAGTTAGAATCTTCCTCCATTTGTATTTGCACAAGAAATAACTTAACATTGAACTTAATTTTGTATCTTTTCGTGTTTAGGTCGATCGTTCTGACGTCATCCTTGAGAATGAATCTATTAGAACTCTTGCCAAGGTACCAATTTATGCCGTCAAAATATGGCCAAGTTATTGCATGAATGGGTTTAAGTTCAAGTCAACAAATGCTCCTATCAGAGATAGATTCCTGGATCTTGATTCCACAAAAAACAGTTGCATGTGTATCAAATCTACAAACTACAAAGATGTCACTCCAGGCAATGATTTCTATGGCGTCTTATGGGAGATCGTGGAATTGACGTACAACTATGGCATAGAGCCTGCCAAGATTGTGTTGTTCAAAGTTGATTGGTTCGATCCGATACAAGATCAAGGATGGAAAATTGACAAGCATGGTCTTATGGATATTAACTACCGTCGTCGATACGAAGGATACGAACCATTTATCCTAGCAAGTCAAGCTCAACTCGTATATTTTACAACATATCCTAGACGGGGAACAACGAGGTACGACTGGTAGGCAGTATGCAAGACTAAAGCCAAAAATACCTACGACGTCGACGAAGTGGCTTATCAGGAGGACGAGCTGCCTCTTGTACCAAATACAGTTGATGTCGACTCAGCAGAAGTTCCCCATTCAATATCTACTTGTGTAGAAGAGGTACAAGTATCCAGAAGGGAAGACGAAGGAGATGCTAGTGACGATGAGGAGGAAGAGGAAGAGGATGAGGAGGAGGAGGCAAACGAAGAAGATGAATTTTCAGAGGATAATTGAGAAACTGTGATTTTAATGTATTCATATTTCTGTAATCTTAAATTATGAACTATGATCATTTCTATTAGTATTCAGATTTTTGTAAACTTAAATTATGAACTCCAATGTATGCAGATATTTTTAAACTGTTATTGTATTTATTTATATTTTTAATCATATGTTATTATCAATATGGCAGGACGACGCGGAGGCACCTCAGGACGACACGGAGATAGGTCCGGACGAGCCGTATCCTTAGGTGGGCAAAGAGCTCCGTTACCAGAGGATGGCTCTGGACCATCGTCTAACCCGAGCACTCTATTGTACCATACGGTCTCAGGTCCGGATGGCAGTACACCTGGGACGAGCAGTTCCAGGCTTGCTGATACTCCTTTCCCTAGCCTTCCTACCGCTGACAGCAGCATGGCAGGTGGGGAGCAGGTGGAGGAGGTAGTCCCTACGCCCGCCAGATTGCTGAGCTGTGCGACGATATGCTGAGGAGGATTTCTGAGCAGCCAGGGTCTCAGGCACAAGGGGACGCTGCGTCGGTCACCGCACGCTTTGACGAGCTCGAGCGCACCGTGAGGGACGTACATGGGACGCAGGAGTCCATTCACGACACCGTTACTTGGATAGAGGCTTGCATAGAGCAATGTAGCATCAGACTGCGGAGACGCGGACGCACCCATCTCCAGCGGTTACACTGCCTCCTTCTCCAGCGGTTACACTACCTCCTTCTACATCGGTTGCATTGCCTCCTCCTTCATCGTCGTCGGTGGTTCTTACACCGGAACAGTATGCTTACCTTCTTTCCAGGAGTGGTGATGCTCCTCCTGATCAGCCGTAGTCGACATATATATATATATATATATATATATATATATATATATATATATATATATATATATATATTGTTGTGTGATGGCCCATTGTTGGGTCTTTTATGTGTTTATACATACATTGTTATTGTGTTTCATTATGTTTGACATTGTTGTTGAAATTTTTCACATATCTGTGTTGATTGATGAGATTGTGTTTCAAACATGTTCATGATTGTGTATCTGTGTTGTTTGATACTTTGTGTTCGTGATGCTCCTTCTGATCAGCCGGTGTTGAGTAGTGTTCCACCGAAGGGGTCGACGAACCCAGGGAAATGCTGCTTTAGGTGCTGCTGCAAATGCTGTATTTTTTTATTTTTTTACCAAATTTAGCGACGGTCAGCGACGTCCAGCGACGAACGTTAACGTCGTTAAGTAAGTATCGGAACGTCGTTAACTATGATACACACCGTCGCTGATCATTACTAAAGGTCGCTAAATACGACGTCGCTAAACGTTGCTATGTGTCGGCACTATAGCGACGTAAAAACGTCGCAGAACGTCACCATTTGGCTCTCAAGCCAGGTCAGCAGAGATGTATGTAAAGTCGCTAAACGTCGCTAGGCGACGTCGACAAATGCAGTCGTTTTACGTCGCTGGTAGTAGCTGAATTAGCGACGCAGATGCGTCGCTAAGTGTTGTCGCAATAGCGACGTATTGCGATGTCATGGTGTTTAGAGACTAGGTAAATCGCGACTACGTCCAAACGTCGCTAAATACGTCGCTAATTGGATTTAGCACGTATTTTTCCTAGTTAGCAACGTCCTCTGACATCGCTGATTTGACAGATTTTAGTAGTGATATATATATATATATATATATATATATATATATATATATATATATATATATATATATATATATATATGACAATTAGATCTAGAATAATATTGAGAAATTGACACAAAATAGGCTCCAAAACACATCATGGTGTATCATGACCTAACCACTCAATATCCAATTGTGGACACAATAACACAATCACAACTCAAATTGGACAAAAAATTTCTTTGGGAACACGTATCGAACACTTGATGGTCAAAATTAGTAAATAACACAAATTGAGCATAGAATTTATCATTCATCATGGTAAAAATCTAGATCTACCAAATTAAAGGTTTCTAACACCTAGATCTAGCATTAGAGAGTCAATTCCACTTATGGAAGGGTTCCTATGGGTTCAATTCGAGTCAATTCCACCTATAAAAGGGTTCCTATGAGTTTAAGAATCGGTATCGGTATCGGTATTGGACTATTTATATGAGTATCGGTAATGATCACTTAGGCGTCTAGGCGGTAGACGGACTCTCTCCGTCGTGCACCCGCCTACCACCGTTTAGAACCTTGCAGATACTGCGAACCTTGGTATAGAGTGATTATCCTAGAAGGATATATATAAGATATCATAATAGTATCTAGGTAAGTGTTGAAAATTAAATTTACTTTTGCCAAGTCTTTTGGGCCTATCAGAGTTATAGATTTTTTCGGAAATCTAGTATAATGTTGATTACCTCAAAAGGCTTACATAAGTAAGAGTGTATAGAGTGTATATCGTAGGCAGAATCGGTATCACTATGAATCTCATGGTTTCTTCTACTAGAGCATAATATAAAACCAAATGTGTAAAGTAGAGCTTCACATTCACAATATTAGAAGGAAAAAATTTGCGATGGGTGGTAGGGCGAGCCAGAATCTGTGTGATAGGTCCTGTTCCTGGTCAAAAATATAGTGAAATCATCTTTCCTATTCTTTCCCTCGACCCCACTACGAAGAAAGACGTTCACTTCTTAAAATATCTGATATATGTAAGTGGGAACAGGAAAAAGGGGTGGGGGGTCAGAGAGGGGGCCTCTTGAGAAGCAGGGGAAGTAGAGCGACAAAGTAGAGGGGGGTCGGTATCAGACTATTTCTATGAGTATCGGTATTGATCGCTTAGGCGACATCTAGGCGGTGTCTAGGCGGTAGGCAGACTCTCTCCGTCGCGCACCCGCCTACCGCCATTTAGAACCTTGCCGATACTACGAACCTTGATATAGAGTGAGTATCCTAGAAGGATATATATAAGATATCTTAGTAGTAGCTAGGTAAGTGTTAAAAATTAAATTTACTTATGCCAAGTCTTTTGGGCCTATCAGAGTTATAGATTTTTTCAAAAATCTAGTATAATGCTGATTACCTCAAAAGGCTTGCATAAGTAAGAGTGTATAGAGTGTATACCGTAGGCGAATAAGTGTATAGAGTGAGCCTCCCTACTTCTCTTCTTCTCATTCGGGTCATGAGGCATCCTATTCCGCATCATATGATATCCATCTCAACCAAAGCGTAGAGAAGTGTGAAAATATTAATATTAACCAAGGATCGATATCGGAATCAGTATCACCATGAATCTCATGGCTTGTTCTTCCAGAGCATAATATAAAACCAAACGCGAAGCAGAGCTTCACATTCACAATATTAGAAGAAATTTTTTTTCAATTGGTAGTAGGGCGAGCCAGAATACTTTCAAAGGATTCTTGCTCGCCCTACCACCAATCATAAATTTTTTCCTTCTAATATTTTGAATGTGAAGCTCTGCTTCACACGTTTGGTTTTATATTATGCTCTGGTAGAACAAGCCATGAGATTCATGGTGATACCGATTTCGATACCGATCCTTGGTTAATATTAATATTTTTACACTTCTCTACTCTTTGGTTGAGATGGATATTATATGATGCAGAATAGGAGGCTGAGAGAGTCGAATGAGAAGCAGGGAAGTTGATGGGGGTCAGAGAGGGGGCCTTCTTAAGAAGCAGGGGAAGTAGAGCGACGAAGTATAGGGGGGTCGGTATCGAACTATATATTTTTAATTACAATTCTGTTTACTTTGTCTTACGATGCATATTTTCACATCCAATCTGCGATGGATCGTTACTTCGTTGATCATGCCATATAGTAATTGTCGCAATAGACGTTACGAAGAAGTGGTGATTGTGAGAGATCATTTGATCCGTAAGGATTTCGTACGTGATTACGGCCTGTGGTCATCGCAAGGTAAACTATATACAGAAAGACAGGATATGGTATACGATACGGCAGGGCCTAATTTTGATCTGGAGGATCCGAATCCCGAGGCGAAGGAGTTCTATGATATGTTTCAAGATGCAGATACTCCTCTATATCCTGGTTGTGAGACTCATTCCGTACTGTCAGGCTATGTCGTTAATGGCTTTAAGTTTAAGGCAAGACTGCTGAAGGTCATTTACCGTTGAAGGGTCATTCACCGTTGGATGTAGTTACAAGTTCCATATTACACATCTAATCATGTAGAAGAGGTTGAAGTATCCGAAGAGGAAAACAAAATAGATGAAAGCAAAAATGAGGAGGAAAAGGATGATGAGGACGCGGAGGACGTCTAATACTGTTATTTCCATACAATAATGAATCTTCCACATTACACGTCTAATACTGTCATTTTGTTTAATCCCTAATTAATCTCCGTGTTTCCATCAATCTTACCATATGGCACCCATGACCCGAGGACGTCGCTTGAGAGAGGCACCTCCTGCTGCTGAGGAGGTAGTGCTTCCTCCTGCTGCTGAGTCGGTAGTGGTAACTACTGCAGAGATGACGGTCAAGTAATTTCCTCCTACTATTAAGGAGGAAGTGATTCCTTAAGCTGAGATAGCTGTGAAGGAGGAGGTGACACCAGAGGGCAGTTGCACCCGGAGTTCCACTCATCCATCTCCTCTAGATATTGATCTTGCTGGCGTGGATCCTACTTATGCGCAGTAGTTGAGGAGAGAGATCTCTCTGCGCCTACGTAGAGGACAATATATATATATATATATATATATATATATATATATATATATATATATATATATATATATATATATATATATATATATGATATAATTTTGACCGGCTTTGTTTCCGGTAGACTTATTTCTGGGTTTGACTTGGATGGTTTTACAACTCTTGATGTTTTTTATTTTCTAGACATGGTTATTTTCTAGACTTGGATGTTTTTGGATTCTATTATCTAGACTTTTATTATATAGAAATTCAACGGAGGGTTGCTCCGGGTCTCATTGATGTATGTTGGTTTGTGTGCTGTATTTGTGATAGATATTTGTATATTGGTGTGTGATGTATATTGGTTTGTGTGAGGTGTGACGCATATTGTGATGTTTCGAAGTTTCGGATATTGTACGAACAGGGAATGCTCTGTTTTATGTAAAAAAATTTCAAAAATTTTCCAGTTAGCGACGGACTTGCGACTAACTAGCGACTGAAGGCGACGGCTGAGCGACGGAATATTCTGTCACTGACTAGAGAATTTCCAGTTAGCGACGGATGTCGACGGATTAGCGACGGATTATCCGTCGACAAGGTTATGAAAATATAAAGATTTCCAGAACCTAAGCGACGGATATTCCGTCACTAAACCATCGTTCTTCCGTCGAGTATTAGCGACGACCAGCGATGAATTGGCGAAGGATTTTGCGTATTAGAAACTCTCTCATACGCAGTTACCGACATATTATCGACGGACTTATCCATCGCTAAAAAGTAGTATAAAAAACTTTCTGATGATTGATTTGACAAAAATCCGTTGGCTAGCTGTTGCTAAATGTACGATTCTTGATGACGGCAATCCGTCGCTAAGCAGTCGAATGGAGACATCTTAGCACGGACTTGTTTAGCGACGGACTTGTTTAGCGACGGGATATTTCCCGACGGATTTTTTCAGCCAAATTTTGTCGGCTAGCCGTCGCTAAGTCGATTTGCCGATGGATTAGCGACGGATATGGCCGTCGCTAATTCGTTGTATTTTAGTAGTATTCGGAAGGAGTTCTTCATCAACTTGCCAAGGCAGGAGACCGATCGAGTTCGTCTCCATGTAGAAAAGCTAAGTGAAATAAGAAACAAAATTCTTCACAAAGCTATTTATAGGCCGGGGCAACCCTCGCCCATGCGCCAAATGGCAATCTCCTCGTATTCTGTGTAATAAATTTATATTTATGATAATAAATCTGCCTCTTTGTATTCAACCAAGCCAAAATAGCCATTAACGCCTCGAAGAACTCCACAAACGGGCCAATAAGGATGAGCCATGCGGCAGATACGCCGTCAGCACCATGCGTTCCATACCGATGTGCCTAAGGGGACATAGACCCATATGCCTAGTGGGGCACAAACTGATGTACCCACTTCAACTCGTCACCCATCAAGCATTTAATGCTCTGTGATAGAGTCGGCGTCACGCTTCCCGAAGACTAAACAGTTGACAGCTTTTTACAGAAAACGAAGAGCTGCTAACGTCATCTTCATTATTACATTTTGTCGGCTACAGCTGTCCTTGCCACATGGCCGACCGATCACTTGCATGCGCTTCCACAGCCATGCGTCCAAAAATTTGAATGCGCCTCAAAAGCCATGTGCCCCCGACTTACTCCTGATCCCAAAAGACAGAAGCCAAGTCTCTACATGCGCTTCCATAGCCATGCGCCGAAAATCTATGTATGCGCCTCAGAAACCAAATGCCCAGACTTATTTGTAACCTCTGAAAGTTATAGACCAAGTCGCTCCATACGCCAGATCCTAGGTGCATCCTGACAGATCATTCCCTCCCATAAAATTTGAGATCATTGAGCCATTGACATGCGCCACGTGTCTTTCGACTCAGTTCTGCTCAAGAATGGGTGCTAACCACCCAAGATCTCAGCAACAGACGAATCTTCGCAACTGCCATGTGTCAGCTCCACCGCAGCACAACAGAGCAGTTCAGTAGATTCAGCTTTGACTCAGGGCGCATCGTCCATATGCCCTACAGCATCAGCCACATGGCATTCCTACGTACATGCATATCCTACATATGTGCGCATGAGCAGATCAGTCTGCTGCCTATAAATAGAAGGACCATTCCTTGCACAGAGAAAAAAAGGAAAGATCATATCTACAGACAAAAACAAGAAAAAAGACACTTAACGTCTCCTTCTCCTCAAAATGCTCCGGCATCCAGAGCAACTCAGACCTTCAGAGAGTCCAAGATCATCGTCAGATTGTCAACGGAGTCAACGCATTACCACTCGCTCCACCGATACAGTTCCCAGATAAAAATAAAAGTGTATTCCTAGGACTACGTCTAAGTCCTATATTGTATATTGTTTGGTTTGTAATTAAAATACCAAGGTTTATCAAAAAAAAGTCATTGTCGTATTTTTGATAACGAATAAGCTGGTGACTCTGCTGGAGACTTCTTTTTCTTTTGACGAGAAAGTTGTGTCGCAATCCGATGACACCAAGAATGGCTCCCCCCACAAGACACTCGTGGTGTGCCTCAATCAACAAGCGTATGAGGAGTTTATCTTTGAAGGTAGCGCAAGTCCTTTGAAGCGGCTGCCAAAGCCAAAGAAGACTCGCTAAGTCTGGGTATGCAAAGGAGATGCGCCGAGCACCACCACTAAAGGGGACGTGCCACCACAGCCCACCCTTCCTGCTGACGTTCTCAGTAAGCAAGATGCGCCCGCCAGTGTAGCGCATTTGTAAGAGAAATGCAGTATTGACTGCATTCTCCAGTTGTCCTCTTCCCAGTCGAAGAAGATGCGCTGACGAAACAAAGATGTATCCAACTTCCTCCGTATGTACTCTAGCGTGTAGGAGAGGATCTCTATCTTTGACAGAATCACTCGCTGTCGTGACGAGGTTGAGTTGGATTCTGAGTACTATGTGCCCTTGTGGGCTGGTACGAAGAAATCTAAGGCAGCACGGTCCATGTGCCCCAAATGTGCTACGTCCACAGGGAACCGGAGATGCGTGCTCAAAACATGCGCACTGCCGATGGTAAACTGTACAGAATCGAGTCGGGTGCATTTTCACCAGATATGGGCTGACTCTCAAAGTCCCCGTCTCGCTTGGGTGCATCTTCTGCGCTTGAAACCAAGTCGTGTGAGGCAAAACTTTTGACTTTGAACCCATGTGCCCACGTTGGTTATGCGCATGAAGTGGGTTCACGTCACAATACATGTTGCTTTTCCACCAATGATCTGGGCGTATCTCATGTACTAGAACTGGAACAGGGAGTGCAGTATTCACATGACCACCCGACACTTGGCCCCGTCATGCGGCTGAAGGGATTATGAAAGTGAAACTCTTTTCTCATGATTTGCGTAATGTGATCACTCACAAACGCAGATCAGGAGAGCTGACCATTAAGCATGATACGCCCCTTGTGGGGCACACTTGTGCCATGGTCACCATCAATTGCTGCTGTTGTAAAACAAACACTCCATCATCCAGGCAGTCTGTGTTCCAACGATTATAATCTGTTGTACCCATCCGACGTCGTCTTGGAAAGAAGGTGCCAGTTGAAGATGAGTCAGAGCCCAAGGTCGCTTCTTGCCATATTGTTGCCAGCTCCTATTCATCAGGGAGAAAGACAACCACCAATCCCTCGACCTCAGTAGCATCATCCAAGAGTCAGCCGAGAAAAAGCAAAACGATGATCCCGTCCTCAGGAGTGTTTGAGAGCACCCTGTCAAGAAAGAAGGTTCTAGCGGAAGCATCAGCTGGGAGTGATCAAACTCCTGCTATCCATGATAACCCTCCAATTGAAGATGATGATGTTCTCCAAGGAACCGACCCCGAGGTGTCTGGGGGTAGCCAGTACGAGGTCTCAGAAGGAAAAGCTCTTCCGCATGAAAGTAAGGTCAAAAGCGAAGCCTCAACCGATCCATCTACTTTCACCAATGTTATGCCAGTTTACATGGCTAGAGGTAGTGATAAAAGAGATTCAGACGCTCCAGCTCCGGACATCGTGCAATGCATGGACACCATGGAAGGGAGCCTCAAAACCCTCTCTACTACCATACAATCCTTGACTCAAATGGTATTCGAGATTCGGACCACTTTGGCATCTCAACCATTAGCAAGGGCACCTGTATTCACTAGTCTAGATCCAAGGGCCAATGTAGAATCAAGTATACCCCCTCAACGGGTGTCTTTAGGTGCAGATCATTATACTGCACCTCGGACGTTGACTCCTTCAAATGTCGAGCTTCACACCTTATCGCCCTCACCGGCTCCCAGTTCTACAAAAGAGCTGGTGGACACGATCAAAGATCTGCACGAGCGCTTTGAAGCACGAAACAAGCAGGAAGAACGTTAGAAGATGGAAATCCTGCAACCTTACCCTCTCGAATAGAACAAAGTGGTTTACCCTCCCAAGTATAAACCATAAACATGATGGAACTGGGGATTCCCAGGACCCTTCTTTTGGTGTGCGTATTGATCGATAGAAAGTTAAACAGATCTAATACGTGTTCTAACCCTTCATAGGCGGAAACTAGGGTTCACGAATTATACCTGCGGCAGAAAGGAGACAAGTAATTCTAGGCAATCTCGAGCGGACGACCCCAAGATCTTCTTCACGTATTCCTTCCTCGAGTTGGACGTCGTGTGGGCGACGATCTCCCAACTTTTTCTTCTCCTTGGCAGCACTCTTTTTCTCTCCTTACGTGAATCACGAATTTAGAGAAAATTTTAGATTTCTGATCAGTAATCTGGCGGCCAGAGAATAGAGGATATATATAGGCTACGGCAGGGACCATGAGGAGAAATTAGGGTTAGGCCTCCTAACGGATCTGGATATCCCGTGTTCAGCCCGAACACACAATCCAGGCCCATTAACAATAGCTCGGTCCACTAATGAGCTATTGTTGCACTACCTCCCTAATCCTAAATTATGTTTGTGGGCTCCTTTTATTATATGCTCGTTTGGCTCCCCATGTTAAGATATCATATGTCCGTCGATCAAATTAAGTTACTTACAACTATGTTGATTCGACATCTTTTATCCTTAAGTAGTACCGCTCAACTTTATTTGTCATGTCGGATATAATCCACCTGCAAGGTTTACATGACAATCCTTATGAGCTCCTTACGAGGACATCATCAACCCGATGTATCGGGACATGGATTCCATTTATAATCAACAGCCCATCATACATACAATGTTATTACCCAATTCATAGAGGTTGTTGATCCATAATGAATCTCACTCTTTTATGAGTCAAAGTAATGCACATTGCATATACATGTCCGTTATTATATTCGGATTAAGAGTACAAGCATCCATAATAACAGAGGTATTTGTTCTCTTATGTAGTCAGTACAAAGAGAACAACCTCAAGTGGTCCTGTTCAATACACACAAAGTGTACTAGTGTAAACCTATAGTCAAGATAGACTAATACCAGATTACACTACAACCTTTCCAATAGATTGTCCAAGTCCATCTAGGTTGTGAACTATTTATATACTCCATAGAAAACTGATAATATGATCTTCTGTGTGACACCACACACCATATTATCAACAATATAGAATATCAAATATTTGCATTAACACTTGCAACAAATACAATATGCAAACATTTGCCCATATGATTCTCATTCAAAATTTAAGGAAATAAGGTTACTACAAAAGTGATGCTTTTAGTATATAACCCTAACAATCTCCTACTTATACTCAAAGCATTGCTTTTCAGTATACTGTTACAAATCTCCCACTTATACTTAAAGCCATGCTGCTACACATCTGACTCCCATTCCCTCAACATGACTGTCAAAAGCCTTAGCAGGTAAGCTCTTTGTAAAGGGATCAGCTAGGTTGTCGGCTGATGCTATCTTGATCACAGCAACTTTTTCTTTCTTTACGAAATCTCGTATCAGGTGGTACTTACGCTCAATATGTTTTCCTGTCTTATGGGCTCGTGGTTCCTTCGATTTTGCCACTGTACCACTATTATCACAATAAAGTGTAATAGACTTAGGAAAACTAGGTACCACATCCAAGTCCAACAAAAAGTTTCTGAGCCAAACCGCTTCTTTGGCTGCCTCAGAGGCTGCCACATACTCGGCTTTCATGGTGGAATCAGCAATACATTTTTGCTTGGTACTCCTCCACACAATGGCTCCACCTCCCAAAGCAAACACATAACCTGAGGTATGTTTCCTGGAATCCCTATCTGACTGAAAATCTGAGTCTGTATACCCTAAGGGAACTAAACTATCTGCCTGGTAAACTAGCATATACTCTTTAGTCCTTTTCAGGTACTTCAAAATATGCTTTACGGTAGTCCAGTACTCTTGTCCTGGGTTAGACTGATATCTGCTAACCATGCCTACGGTAAAGCAGATGTCTGGTCTCGTACATAGCATTGCATACATTAAGCTTCCTACTGCTGAAGCATAAGGAACTGCCTTCATGTTCTCTATCTCTTTAGGTGTCCTCGGACACTGCTCCTTTGATAGAGCAATTCCATGTCTAAAAGGTAAGAAACCTTTCTTAGAATTTTGCATACTAAAACGAGTTAGTACAGTATCGATATAGGAAGCTTAGGATAAGCCCAACATCCTTTTCTTGCGATCTCGTAGAACTTTGATCCCAAGGATGTGACCTACTTCTCCCAAGTCCTTCATATCAAACTGTTTTGATAACCATACCCTTACATCAGATAATACCTTCACATTGTTTCCAATGAGCAAGATGTCATCCACATAAAGTACTAGGAACACCACCACGTTTTCGTCACACTTTCTGTATACACATGATTCATCCTGATATTGATCAAATCCATAGGATTTTATCACCTGATCAAAACAGATGTTCCAAGATCTGGAAGCTTGCTTAAGTCCATAAATGGACTTTTTGAGCTTACAAACAAGATGCTCCTGGCCCTTTTCAATGAACCCGTCTGGTTGCTTCATATAGATGTCTTCCTCAAGACTTCCATTAAGGAAAGCTGTCTTGACATCCATTTGCCAAATCTCATAATCAAGATGAGCTGCGATGGATAAAAGAATCCGAATAGACTTAAGCATGGCTACAGGAGAAAAGGTTTCCTCATAATCGATACCCTCTCTTTGAGTAAAACCTTTTGCTACAAGTCGAGCTTTAAAGGTTTTAACCTTACCGTCTGATCCTCTTTTTTCTCTTATAGACCCACTTGCATCCAATGGCTTTTACACCAACGGGTGGTTCTACAAGCTTCCAGACCTGATTAGAATCCATAGATTCTATTTCAGATATCATTGCTTTTTGCCAAGACTCTGCATCTTTATCTTGGAGTGCTTCATTGTAGGTACAGGGATCATAATCTTGTTCCTCAGGGACGAAGTCTGATGACTCTTCCAAGAACATATATCTATCAGGTTGTATCACAACTCTCCCACTACGACGAGGCACTATCGATTGTGGTGTAACATTTGTGACACGTTGTGCAGTTATTTGTGGTTCATCCTCTTGTACTGTTGGTACTGAAGTACTTGGTGTCTCACGTCTCAGTTCTTCTAGAACAACTCTATTTGTGGGTTTATGGTTCATCACATAGTCTTCCTCTAAGAATCGGGCATTGGTGCTAACAATGACCTTCTGATCCTTAGGACTATAAAATAAACCTCCTTTCGTTCCTCTTGGATAGCCTACAAACAAGCATACTTCTGTATGAGATTCCAACTTATCTGCTTTCCCATTCAGCACATGTGCTGGACTACCCCAAATGGGAACATGTTTCAGACTAGGCTTACGCCCAATCCACAGCTCTGTGGGAGTAAGAGGTACTGACTTAGAAGGAACCAAGTTCAAAATATAAGCTGCAGTCTCTAAGGCATATCCCCAAAATGAATCTGGCAAATCCGAATAACTCATCATTGATCTAACCATCTCTATTAGAGTTCTATTCCTTCTTTCGGCTACACCATTCTGTTGGGGCGTTCTAGGTGCAGTCAATTGGGATACAATCCCAGCCTCTGATAAATAATCCCTAAATTCTCCAAAGAGGTACTCGCCACCACGATCTGATCGTAATGACTTGATACATTTTCTATGACGTTTCTCCGTTTCAGCCTTGTACTCTTTGAATTTCTCAAAGCACTCAAACTTACGACGCATCAAATAAATGTATCCATACCTTGAATAATCGTCAATAAATGTGACAAAATATTCAAAGCCACCTCTAGCTTGGATAGTCATGGGTCCACACAAGTCAGAGTGAACCAATTCCAACACATCTTTGGCCCTATACCCCTTTGCCGTAAAAGGCCTTTTGGTCATTTTACCTTCCAAGCAGGATTCACAGACTGTTAGTGCCTCCACTTCCAATGAACTCAAAGGTCCATCTTCAACCAATCTTTGAATCCTTCTTAGGTTAATATGCCCCAATCGTAAGTGCCAAAGATATGTTTGGTTCATACAAGAAGGTTTTTTTCTCTTATTTAAGTTAGATGACATATTAATCATTTCCATAAGTTGCATTGTGGGCGAAATAGGATTAATGACATATAAATTATCAACCGATGCACCAGAACAGATAAAATATTTATTCTTTCTAATAACAATATTGTCATTAAAATAAACTGAATATCCATCCTTAACTAACATAGAAACAGAAACTAAATTCCTTCTAAGTGAAGGTGCATAAAGACAATCTCTCAATGTCAAAGACTTATTTCTACCAAAAGATAAAGTAACATCTCCTAATGCAACGACCGATACTTTTGTAGCATCACCCATGAACAAGCATATCTCTCCATCACTGAGCCGTCTGGTTTCCTGGAACCCCTGCAATGTATTACAGACATGATTAGTGGCTCCTGTATCTACACACCAGGTGCCGGTAGATAATACCGCTAAACATGTTTCAACTACTAGTAAATGAGATATACCTTCTTTGTTTCCTTGTTTGAGAAGTGGACAATCAGTCTTCCAATGTCCTGACCCTTTGCACTTGAAACATTTGCCTTTCAGCTTTTTCATCGTGCCTTGAGGTCCCATGCCCTTTTTTGCTAAGTTTGCCTGTTTCTGAATGTTATTCTTCTTCTTACCGCCTTTTGGCTTAGAAGTAGAAGCCTTTTCAGAAACAAAAACATGACCACTCGGCCTAAAGAGAGATTCAGCATCCTGTAGTTCTTTTGCAAGTTCTGCCAAACTATACAACCTTTTGTTCATGTTGTAATTAAGGCAAAAATTGTCAAAACTTTTAGGCAGAGTCCCAAGAATGATATCGACCTGGGTTTTCCCATCGATTTCAGTACCAAGGATCTCCATCTCATTTAGATGACCCATCATCTTGAGAACATGATCCCATACTGGTGTCCCCTCAGCCATTTTTGTATTCATCAAACATTTCATAGCAAACTGCCTAGCTGCTCTACTCTGATGTCCGAAGAGTTCCTTGAGGTTATACATCATGTCATAAGCTGTGGTCATGGCCTAATGCTGATGTTGCAGTACATTTGACATAGATGCCAGAATGTAACACCGCGCCATCTCATCTACCTTTTTCCACTTCTTATAAGCCTTTTTGACCTCTTCATTAGAGTTAGCATCAGGCTTAGGTGGGCATTCCTCAACAAGTACATATTTGTACTCCTCAGCAGTCAGAACAATGTCCAAATTACGTTTCCAGTCAATATAATTAGGTCCAGTAAGTTTGTTTTCTTTAAGAATCACCATAAGTGGACTGAAAGAACCCATTTTTTGAAATCCTGAGAATCAAATAAATAAAATTATGTAGGGCAAAAAAAACTTTTTGAATTAACTAAATATTGATTCCCTCAAAACAATAATAAGAAATTCACCAACACCTTGAACACCATGAATTTAGCATGCCACGATAGTGTGGACGTATACAAATTCAACTTTGTTCAAGTAGATTTTTCTTATTAATTTTACTATCATGTCAATATAACTTTATGATAAATAAAATTAATATGCTGGTCTTGCTCTGGTCATACAAATAATAGCAGTGACTCCGATGGGGAGGATACCATTATTTGTATCTAAGTGTATACCATTACTTAATAATAAGTCCATTACCTTGTAATGAGTTCCTTCAGATGGAGAAGTGAACACATACTAGGTAACTTTCTACAATTATCCCTAAGGAAGTTTGTACTGGTGATCCATAATTATACTCATCCGATATGGAGGAAAGCACTAAAGCCAACACGCAAGTATAATTACATCACCTACAAACCAGTAATGAAGACCATAGGATTTATACTAAATAAAAATCCTCTCCCACTTAGTTATTTAACAATGAGGGTTTTTCTACTAGTTGATATTATGTCCATGTTGTCCATTATTAATGTAGGCTTAGTTTTTCAAAAAAAACAACCACACAATAATAAACATGCATAATTAGAAAAAGCAAAATGACAAAAATAAGAGAAAATATCCAACTATTATGGTCATCTTTGCTGCTCCGTCCTCAACTATTAGGTTTTGGCTGTCGATTCCTTTATTGAAAATCATCTGTCTGCCTCTGGATTGCTCAAAACCAACATCTCGTCCGGCGTCAGAAACAGCCACCACCGCCATTACGATTGATCAAAAATAATTAAAATTACATCAATCCTATACCTTCCGAAGGAGTTCACACATAATCTAGATTGAAAAATTAAATTAATAAGCACGATCAACCCTCGTGATTTTAATTACATCCACAGCAACAACAAAATCTACGACATGTCCATGGTTTAAACAACACAATCAAAAAACATGCATTGGACCATAATAGTTGGATCTAAGATGCCTGCAAAACCGAGTTAGAACAGATCTACATCTACCGACTATTATATAGCACAAGTTTTATTGGACAACATGGACGTATCAATCAATACGTAGATCCAAAGTGGCTCTGATACCATTTGATGGAACTGGGGATTCCCAGGACCCTTCCTTTGGTGTGCGTATTGATCGATAGAAAGTTAAACAGATCTAATACGTGTTCTAACCCTTCATAGACGGAAACTAGGGTTCACGAATTATACCTGCGGCGAAAAGGAGACAAGTAATTCCTGGCAATCTCGAGCGGACGACCCCAAGATCTTCTTCACGTATTCCTTCCTCGAGTTGGACGTCGTGTGGGCGACGATCTCCCAACTTTTTCTTCTCCTTGGCAGTACTCTCTTTCTCTCCTTACGTGAATCACGAATTTAGAGAAAATTTCAGATTTTTGATCAGTAATCTGGCGGCCAGAGAATAGAGGATATATATAGGCTACGGCAGGGACCATGAGGAGAAATTAGGGTTAGGCCTCCTAACGGATCTGGATATCCCGTGTTCAGCCCGAACACATAATCCAGGCCCATTAACAATAGCTCGGTCCACTAATGAGCTATTGTTGCACTACCTCCCTAATCCCAGATTATGTTTGTGGGCTCCTTTTATTATATGCTCATTTGGCTCCCCATGTTAAGATATCGTATGTCCGTCGATCAAATTAAGTTACTTACAACTATATTGATTCGACATCTTTTATCCTTAAGTAGTACAGCTCAACTTTATTTGTCATGTCGGATATAATCCACCTGCAGGGTTTACATGACAATCCTTATGAGCTCCTTAAGAGGACATCATCAACCCGATGTATCGGGACATGGATTCCATTTATAATCAATAGCCCATCATACCAACAATGTTATTACCCAATTCATAGAGGTTGTTGATCCATAATGAATCTCACTCTTTTATGAGTCAAAGTAATACACATTGCATATACATGTCCGTTATTATATTCGAATTAAGAGTACAAGCATCCATAATAACAGAGGTGTTTGTTCTCTTATGTAGTCAGTACAAAGAGAACAACCTCAAGTGGTCCTGTTCAATACACACAAAGTGTACTAGTGTAAACCTATAGTCAAGATAGACTAATACCAGATTATACTACAACCTTTCCAATAGATTGTCCAAGTCCATCTAGGTTGTGAACTATTTATATACTCCATAGAAAACTAATAATATGATCTTCTGTGTGACACCACATACCATATTATCTACAATATAGAATATCAGACATTTGCATTAACACTTACAACAAATATAATATGCAAATATTTGCCCATATGATTCTCATTCAAAATTTAAGGAAATAAGGTTACTACAAAAGTGATACTTTTAGTATATAACCCTAACAAAACATTGACGCCATATGATGGAGAGGATTCTCCTCGCCGGTATCTGACCTACTTCCAGTCTCAAACGGGACATATTCCAAAGGAAGATTCCCTACTCACCAGCCTACTTGTCGGGGCATTGAAGGGAGTAGCTTACGACTGGTACTACAGTCTCCCTAACCACTCCATATCATCCTTCGATGACTTGACACACCTTTTCCTCGACCGATTCTACGACGATGGGAAGGACATGACTATGCCATTTCTTATAAAAGTGCGCCAGACAGAGAAGGAGACTGTTCGAGCCTTCATCGAACGTTTCCGATAAGCATGCTTAAGGTTGCCTCCGGGTATGCCAGAACATACACTGATCGATGCCTACAGCATGAATATGACTCCTGCAATCAAGCTCTGGCTCGACTCCACCCAGCCTCCCGATTGGAGTTTATTGATCTTCGGGGCCAAAGCTGCTGAGAAGAAGACACGTAATGCTCGCCTTCTGGGGGTTAACTTCCCCGCCTTTGATGACAAAGGAAAACGGCCTACTAACAGCAACAGTGGGTGCGAGGCAAAAGGAAAGAATGCATTGACTGTTAACGCTTAGAAAAGCACGCAAGGGCCCGCTCAGAAGCCTCCACCAGCACCGAGGTCAAAGGAGGTCTACTCCTTCAATGACTAGGATACCTTACAACTCTTCGAGATGCTAAAACAGAGCAACAAGATCAAGTTGCCTGATCCTAAGTGTCTTGATGAGGTGGACAGAGTAGGCGACCCGAGGTACTGTCACTACCATCGGTTCGTTGGACATCCAACTCAAGACTGCTACATCTTCGAGAACTATATACAATGCATGATCAATGTGAATGTCATCTCAGTCGATTACAAGGAGAAGATAGTCTCGGCCAATATGGTGTCGCTCCAGTTCGGTACCCTACCGCCTACTACAACTCAAGATCATATTGTCCCCATCCTGAAGGCGATATTAGAGGTGGTCAGCCTTCTGCTGACTCGTACGAGTGGACTGGTTCCACTCACCACATCTCGGAGGAAGATCATGTGGGTTCACCCAGATCTCGCTCCGAAACTGACTCAACCGAGGGTACATTCTACTTCCAAAGCTAAAGGCAAAAAAACTAAGTCATATCGAATGGTGACCTCCTCTCCCAAGGAGGTACTTCTTGTACAAAGGCATTCACAGTAGAACACTCAACCAGAGGAAGCCCCTATTGAAGTGGCACCTCCCGTCACCACCTCGGCTGCTCAAAGTGAAGGTCCTTTCCAATTTCCAGCAGCTAACAAACATAATCATAAGGAGGCCCACTTTGACATGCCTCTACAAAGAGACAACGCTTCGGGGTTAATCAAACTCCACAACTTTGATATACTGGCACAACTTGCCAGTATTCCAGCTCGGCTGTCCTTGTTCGAGCTCCTCCTCCTGTTTAAAGATACTCGGGAGGCTCTCTGCGAAGCCCTGAAGGACGCTGAGTCTTTCATCAGTCAGGTCAAGCAGTCTATCGATGATCCAACAGTATTTCCATACTGCCATAGTGTGGGAGAGATCATCCCCAACATCACATTCACTCAACAAGACATGCTACTCAAGAACAATCGACATAATAGACCACTGTATTATACAGGGTATGTTAGGGCCATCAAGGTAGATCGGATGTAAATCAACCCGAGGTCTTCTCTCAGCATCATCCCCCTGACTCTACTTCAGACAATGGGAATCTAATACATCGTCTGACAGTGTCTCACACTACAATCAGTGGCTTTAACGCCAGCAAGAGTGAACCGCTGGGCAAGATCCGACTGAAGTGTCATATCGGTGATCTCCAGACCGAGGTGACTTGTTATGTCATGGATGCGGACGTCAACTACAACATCCTATTGGTATGGCCGTGGCTACACGAATACATGGTGATACCATCTACTCTCCATCAATGTATGAAGTATGTATCCACCAACGGTATAGTCAGAACAGAGTTTGCTGACGTCGATCCCTTCAGGAGGATTGGGGCCTTCTTTACCGACTCTGACCTGTATAAGTCGATTCACCTCAAAGATGAATCCAACGACACCGATGATGAAGCCGAAGTCGAAGCTGATTTTGTCACCCCCGTTTTTCGTTATCCGTATTTCCAGTATACATGTACAGAATCTTGACACGTATTTTTACTTCTCATGCCTTGCTGGCTAATTTTGGTTTAATCTTGCTTAGGTTTATCATGGCATATCATGGTTTGACTTGGTTCATTTTGGTTTGGCTTAGTTTATTTTCTTTGGTTTATCATGTTAAATCCCCTTCCATTTAAAGCCCACCAACCTTCTCTCTCCTCCATTACTTTTTCTTCCTCCTCTTTCATTAATTCCTCCACCCACCAAGCTTAGGCAAGTGCAACTTGCTTCATGAAGGAACCCTCTATTTTATTGTTCTAATCCTTTCTATGCAACATTCTACGCTGCTTTAGTTCTTGTCATTTTGTATTTTTATGTATATATTTTTGAAGATCTAACTATGCACCATTTTGGGGTTTTCTTGGGTTTTGATCTAGAAAACCATCTTGTTTTCGAAAACTAAGAGTTCCATGTGGTAGAAAATTTGATTTTACACAACTTGACTTTTGAAAAGTTAGATTTTATTATATTTTGACCAAGTTAGGAGAGTTGGAAGTTCGTGGGTTCCATGACTTGTGCTCTTGGCCAACTTGGAGAAGATGAATAGTATTTGTATACTGTTGAGTGCAAACCTCTAGGCGTATAGCTAAATCATGTGGGCGCATAAGGCCATATGGGGGCGCATAGACATATATGTGGGCGCACAGCCTCCATTGGATGGTGCATGAGCTCCTGACTTGTAATCCTTCATAGCATTTTCATGCTTATGTAGGCGCATAGGTCTGGGCGCATAGCTCACCTTGGACTTGCATCTTTCCATAGACCTATGTTGTGCCAATGGTGGGCGCATGGCTTCCTGACTTGGGCGCATAAGGCCCTGAGACTTGTAGTGTATTCTCTGACTTACCCCCCTATATGTAGGCGAATAGGCGTAGGTGCATAGCCCATGGGCACATGTTTCCTTGGTGCATACCCTCCATAGCTTAGGCTTTACATAATAGGTTTAGCCCTTGACACATACATGTGGGCGCATGCCCGTAGGCGCATGCCACTCTCAGCACATGCATTTTGGGTGCATGCTCTTCATGACACCCCATTGACCACTTTGTGCCACCCTTTGCAAATGTCTATATTGTCCTCATGGTCCTCAGTGTAAATTGTGTCCTTGTTTGTACTTTTTACTTGATTAGTCCTATAATATTATTTTTCGTGTTGCCTATATACTCTGAGTTTTAAACACGATCTTGGTATGGCACATACACTCTCTAACAACTCCTTGATAGTGGCCCGCTGTGGTACACTTACGTGGATACGACATGATATTATGACTTTACATGATAACTCTTGATAGTGACCCATCGTGGTGCACTCTTGACAAGTAACTTGACATGATAATTCTTGATAGTGGTCCGTTGTGGCGCACCCTTGACAAGTAATCTTGATAAGTAACTTATCATGATATGCTGTTGCGACGACTATCTTGACTCGCTAAGTAACTCTTGTCTTGAAACCGTAGATGGTTGTGCCTATACAAGCTACATGTCTCGTCTTGCATTATGTCTAGGACATGAATTCCTAATTTCCACGATCAGGGATTCATACTGAATCTGACTAGAATAATGACTAGATTAATCAAGTAGTCCATGAAGAGATTCCCAGCTACAGGCAGTCCCGTTATTTGGGCGCTCTAATTGGACTTGTAGCCTGCCGTCGAGTAGGGCACATTTCCAGCACACTGTCATATGTTGTACCTCTAAGTCACCTAATCCAACTCTCTCAACTTGCGACTGGATAACCTGGATTAAGACTGCAGGACTTGTGGCTGTTGGAATATCTCGATGCTTCCTGTTAGTAACTAAGCTTATGATAACCCTAGTTAGTTAAAGTATCAAGCCGTACTCATTGCTTGGCCGTGATTGATGAATGGAGTCCCGTCTGGTCTTGCCTAGACAAGATCGGTACATGGTTATTTCAGCATGTTACTGTTATACTTTACTTTATCGATAATTGGTTAGAGACTAAGTTCAGTTCAGGTGAAGGGTTACAACTCCGGTCCTTGTTTGTTTTACGGGTTATAACTTGGCTACTGGAATAGTCCTTTAGTTATCTTATCGGTTATCGCCTTGTTTCTCTAACTCATGTCTTTCATTATCATTGATGCATTTATGTATTAATATGCTGGTTTTAGTTCTTAAGTGAAGCCTCCCTTGTGGCACTTGCTCTTTCTAGGGTATGACCCAGCTGGTTTTGTATGGCCAGATTTCGGAGTAGCACCCGAGGATCTTCCAGCCTTCCAGCCAGATGGTGAACACTAGGCACAACCCTGGCAACGAGTTGGTTTTATTTTGCTCTTCCACTCTATTATAAATTATTCTTTTGAGGCATTTAACCGCCGATCAAGTGTTAGCTCGTGTTAAATATACATTCCTGTCTGCCTAAGGGCTGTAACATGGTTAACAAATTCTAGGGTTGATCATGTATAACTTAAAATCTTGCTAGTCTTCGTATTTTGCATGATTAGATTCATGATCATCTGAATATGTAATGTATAGGACGCCTTACTTTGTATGTCTGATGATCTACCATCTTGTTACATTTACTTGCTTGCTTGAGATTGAGACACTAGGCTTGTTATTGACTATAAGAGACTGTTGGCTTGTAGTAAAATCCTCATGTATCTAGACAGCCATGACCATACATCGAGGTGGGTTACACTTTAATATACGTAGCTGGCTGTGTCTGTCCTCCGCTCTCTAGTATTCTGGTTCTGGGACGTGACAGATTTGGAGGCAGAAATGATAATTGATGCTTCCGTGAAAGTACGACTCAAAGGGAAGCCACATCAAACACCGCCTCCTTTAGTGGTCAAACTTCGCGGGAGAGCACCAACTTCTTAGGGCCATACAAACACTGAAGCCCCTTTGAAGATATGACTCAAGGGAAAGTCTTCCCAAGTGACGGCTCATCTCATAGTAAAACTATGTGGGAAGGCACCAGTTAACGGAATACCAGCTGAAGCACCTCTCAAAATGCGACTTAAAGGTAGACCTCCTCAGTCTTCAGCCCCTCTTAAGCTTCAAGAGAAGGCCCACGTATCTCTATCGGCACCAGAGCCGACAAAGGCCAAGCTCCCAATAGGTTCTCCCGAACCACCTCAGGCTGCTCCAGTACTCCCTGACGAAGAACTGGAAGAGTACATATCCGCCATTGTGGATGCACCGTCCCTTGATGATGTAATCCCTTGGTACAAGATCCTATATTTTATCAATAAAAGGGTATCTTTCAATTATTCTAGTCTTCCATATTAGAATGCCATGTATACTCTAGATAATACCCTACAGTCATTGCAAACACAAATAATGACTGTTAATCATGTAAATCAAGTCATTCTGTACCAAGGAGTCCGTTATATAGTCCCGTCTCAGAACTAGGATGAGAAACCTATCATCTTCGGCAAAGTCGAGCATCACCAAGACCTTCCACCGACGGAGCCAGAACCCGACACCGACAGAATACAAATTTACCGGTACAATGATCGAGCCAAGTATCTCATCCAAAAGATGGGCTACAACCTGAAAAGCGACTAGGGTCTAAACTATGGCAAGGGCCGATGTCTTTCCTTACGACTCCCTATTTCGAAAGGGAAGCCACAAGACTATTATCACCGTACTCGACGGGGAGTGGGCTACATCACGCCCCCAACAACCCCAAAAAGTTTAGAAGCAGAAGATATCGCACATTCTCACTCGTCTGAGGCTTCAACTTGGGACTCTGACACCAATGTCGCCCCAATCTTCAGGAAGGTGCTGTCAGCTAACATGACATCTGTATATCCTTCAGAAGATGAAGACGACAATCAAACAATATAGTTCTTCGAAGAAGAACCTTGGGCTCAATGTCTAGGCACGCAATAAAAATCTTGCTTCGAACTACGGGAACCCTCTACTGAAAATAAAGTCGAGCAGATCGTCCTTGGGGATGGATCTTAATCCAAACCTATCTTCATCAACAAGAGCTTAGCAGGAAAGGATCGAGAATCTTTGGTCCAACTGGTCAAAGAATACATCGACGTCGTTGCCTGGAGCTACAAAGGCATGCCGGAACTCGACCCACAAGTCGTAATACATGAGCTTAATATCATACCTGACACTAAGTCCATTAAGAAGCAACAACGACGCTTTCATCCCAACATAATCGACGCTAACAACAAAAAAATAGATAAGCTCCTAGACAGCAGGTTTATTCACGAAGAGCAACATCCAGACTGGGTGGCTAACATCTTTCCCATCAAAAAGAAGAATAGGAAGATCCGGGTCTGTATCGACTTTCGGGATCTCAACTCTGCTTGCCCGAAAGATGAATTTCCACTCTAACCAACGTAATGATCGACAACACATGTGGCTTCGAGTGCATGTCCTTCATGGACGGGTACTCAGGCTACAACCAGATCAAGATGTTCCTAGACGACAAAAAACACACACGTCGTTCAGGACTCTGAAGGGGGTTTATTGCTACACAGTAATGCCCTTTGGCCTGAAGAATGCAGGTGCCACATACCAAAGATCTATGAGCACTATCTTCCTCCAGCACCTCTACAAAATAGTCGAATGCTATGTTGACGATATTGCCGTCAAGAGCCGTCTTCGAGGCGATCACCTCCAAGATATGAAGACAGTCTTCGATCTCATGCGGGCACATAAGCTCAAGATGAACCCCGCCAAATCCTTCTTTGAGGTTTCTAGTGAAAAGTTCTTGAGCTTCATTATCACTGTAAAAGGCATCCATGTCGACCCCGAGAAGACTAAAGCCATCCTTGACATGGACCCTCTCGTTCAACGTAACAAAAGATTGAACAATTTTTTTTACTTTATTGAACGTATAAGGTATCTGTGTATAAAGAAGAAAGTTCTAAATAGAATATTCTAAGTACAGGGAGAAGAGGTTTCTAGAAAAGAATAACGGTGGAGATCGAGCGCTGCAGTGCCTCCTTTACTCCGTTGACGATCTGACGACGAATCAACCTTGCTATGGCTCTTTGGCGCCATTGATGGGACTCTGGGGTCACCGATCAAGAGGCTGTCTGGATGAGAAGATTCCTTGAAGATGGTTGGTGGGTTGGTTCTTTGGTTGATAGGTGGATGAGGGTGATCGACTCTTCGTGGATAGAGATCGCTGCTCCTTTGAAGATTGTCGATTGTCAATGTTCCCTCTCTCTTTTTATTACTTTTTTAGTGGAAGAAGAACTCCTTCTATTTATAAAGAATCGAGCACATATGCGATGTAAATTAGGGTTCCTAAGATATAAAAGAATCTACCATCATTGTACGGTACGGGCTTCTGTGGCACTGACACATGACGGACATCGAGATTCTCCTCAAACAAGATCTCTGGTGCTTATAAACATAACTGAAGGAGGTGACACGTAGCACGTGCTGATTTTCTTGCTCAGATACAGCTGAGTAAATCATGGGATTTCATCCAAGATTTGGAGTCTAACTGATCCTTGTCTAAGATTTAAATCAATCTGATATGATATCAATCATAATTTAATCCCAATCTTCTCTGCAAGAGGCGGTTTAAATAAACTAATTGGGGCGGACCCATGCTTTTTGTGTCTCTGGGGAGGACTAAGTGGTACTGTGCTTCTGGGGCGACGAGTAGACCATGCTTATGGAGATGATGGAACCTTTATGCTTTCAGGTGACGAGTAGACTTGGCTTCGTATGAAGATGAGACTTCTGGGCATATAGAGAAACTTATGAAGCTGTGTTTCAGGCTACCTGGGTCACTGTGTTGTAGGCGATAAGTAGGCTTGTGCTTCAGGTTGGCAAGGTTACTGTGCTTTTGGAGCGACATGTTGACTTGTATTGGTTACGATGGGAGTTCCCAAGTCTCTTATAGAGAAGTGACTTAAGCTTCTGATCTGGAGCAGATGACTGCACCGTAGGAATGGAGATGGTGTGAGCATATCACCATCCTACGCCTCATGTGGACGTAGGTAAGTAGCTATGCCTCTGAACAGTAAAGGCGTTGGCTGCAAAGGGAAGGGTATGATACCCTTGTGCATCTGATATTGGCACAGGCAAGTAGCTACACCTCTGGAGTGAAGACACTGGCTTTTGAAATAAAAGAAAAGGTGGGGGGCCTACCACCATCTTATTTCTGAGGTTAGCGCAGGCAGGTAGCTGTGCCTCTAACTCAAAGGCTCTAGCTTCTTGAGTTACTGATATGCTTCTGAGAGGCCGTACCTATAAAAAAATTAGAACATGCTTCCGTGAAGATCAATCTTCCAGCGTGTGTATTGAGAAGAAGGAAGGCTGCGCTTCGATGAAGACTGCATCCCTTGTAGATCCCTCTAGGCTTCTGTCAAATCTGTGCCAGATCCTTTGTAGAAGAACAAAATTAGTCCCTTATGTATATTCCTGATGTGTCTGCACTAGACTTTGGTAGATATGACAATAAAGGGACTTCTTTCCATATCTTCTGTTTTATCTTTTTAGTACTAAGCCTGTGACTTTTGCATCTTCTGCGCTTTTACGAAAGGATGTCTTCAACTGAGATTTTTTATGCTTCTACAAGACCCCCTTCAAAGTTTTCCAAACTTGAGTCAAGCTCGAGATACTTTCAACAGAAGCATGAGCTTGTGTCAGGACTGTACGAGCTGGGTGATGGCTGGTGTCACGCCTAGCTCTTAGCATTAATTATCCTGAGTCATCAATTCAGAGCATGGGATCCTGATGGCTTCTTGATATTGGAGCCTGTCACACTCACTTTTCAATTTCAAGGATATTTTAGTAATTGTGATTTATTTGAATTTTTATTTGAATTTTTATGTATTTATTAATTAGATTGATTTCAGTGTGATTTGATTAGTTGTAGACTGGTGACTTGGTAGTTGACCTTAGTCAATCTTTACTAGAAGCCTATAATGTAATTAAAATTCACATTTTGGTTTTTAAAAATTATTTAGATTTAAATCTCTATTTTTGGAGTGGTTTAAATGATTTTAGTCTTTTAGCCATTTTGGCCTTTTTGTGATTTTCTAGATATATTGACTTGTGATTGTGCTAGCAACTGGTTTAAACTTAGAGGACTTGTATAGGAGCCTAACCATGCCTTAGAATTTTTATTTTTATTTTTTTAGAATTTATTTTAGGCTTGAGTTTATTTTTAAGGCTTTAATTAATTTTTTTAGCATTTTTCATGCAAGCCTTTTTGACTTGGGCCCAATTCTACTTGAGTATGAGTTGGCCCAAGTGTAACCCTAACCCAAGAGAACCCCTTGGCCTCCCAACAACAGTAACTCCTCCCCTTTTTCTTTATTTGTGGAATTGTAGCCTCCACAAGTGAACCCTAATAGTTTCTCCCCTCCAAAACTCATATTTCCTTCATCCGAAGTCCGTTTCTTCCCAAACGAACTCCGTTGCACTCGTCGAGGAGAGGAGGATCTGTTGGAGCATTTCTAGCGAGGAGACGGAGGCTTTTGCTTGAGGAAAATCGGCCGACACCACAACCGAGGGGCTCCATTCATTGAGTTTTTGACACTCAATAGGTAAACCCTAATCTACCATAGTAAATCTGGAATTTCTTTCATTTTTGCATCCATATAGGTGCCCTAGACTTGCTCACAAAATTTGGTTGGATTTCGACTACGTTTGATGGCAGTATCGGACACGTGTCGGTCCTTTACGGCACGTGTTCAACGAAATGCCGCTTAGGATAGAAGGTTGCTGTTTTTCGATTTTGTCTTCATGGATGTTTAGATAATATTATTTTGATAAATTTTTGTGAAGACGGATTTGGTTTTGACAACGTATCAGCGGCGTTTCGGGCAACGGACGCACGTGCACGGATCCCGTGCACGAGGCCGTGCGTGCCCTGCTGTCCGCGCGTTGTTTCTTGATGCACATGCCGTATTTTTGCATGAAATTTCTTGACAACGTGGGGGCAACCTCTGCCCCCATGCTCGTAAAATTTTATGACTTTTTGTTCAGCAAGCGCGGAGAAATCCGACGTGCACCGCTCAGTTGCACCGTGTATTTAGCCTAATTTTTGTCGCTGAAACGGACATCGTGCACGCACACGACGCAACGAAGACCCATTCCAGGACCTAGGACACGTCAACCTATACCTAGACTACCTGAGGGATGAACCCCGAGTCGCGGCATGGCCCGACGAGCGAGCCACGAGGGCGGAGCCGCGCGCACGAGGGAGCACGGGCGCGCGCGCGCACAGCAGGCCGCGCGCAGGTGCGAGGCTGCGTGCACCGCTTCGGCACAGCGTGTTGCTGTGTCACCATGTCCTAAACCTACCCCAGGACCCCCCAGCTACGTACACAAGAACGGGGCTTTTCGTTGTGTGTGCGGCGCTCAAACGAGCGAGAACGCACGCGCAAGCACGCGTTGTCACGCGATATCGGGAAATTTTAATACGCATCCTGTGGACACGACACGGACACGATTTCGAACCCGAGAGTATTACGAGTGCATCACGTGGGTCGAGAACAATGTGTATGCCGAGTTTCGCGGGTTCGTTTGGTGTATATTGCATTTTGGGTCGTTGTGTGAATTGGGTTTGTTTCTTTAATTTCGATTTTGAGTTTAAATGTGGTAATTTGATTTCCAGCTACTTAGCTTATAAAATCTGAGTTTTCAGGACATATATGAGGTTTCGGATTTGTGCGAACCAACTTTTGGTTTTGTTTCATAATTTCCATCATTTATGAGTATATATGCTTTCTATATAGCTATGTATACATATATTTAATTATATATATATATAATCCCGTTGAAACCCATTGCTAATGCATACATGTTGAGAATGGGTCGAGGGAGATTTAATTCCAGATTTTTGACTCTTTAAATTATCTCAAACCATTGCCAATCTTTCATTTGAGCATTGTATATATATATATTTTTTTTTTTGAGCATTGTATATATATATATATATATATATATATATATTAATATATATATATATATATATATATATATATATATATATATAAAATATATATATATATATATATATATATATATATATATATATATATATATATATATATATAATTTGTATATATGTATAATTTGTAAAATATATATAATTTGTATATATGTATATAATAGTATATTAATTTGGAAAATACCATGGTTTGTGTTTGCTGTTTTTAATGTCAAAATTTACTCTATTTAGTAATCTCCAGGACACACACACACCATCATTGGTTAGATTTAAGGTTTTATTTGTATTGTATATACACATGTGTGTATATACCTATATGTATATAGATAGTTATGCTTGAGAACTCTCTTAGAATAGATTGTAGTTGTGTGTATAACTATAGAAGTCCTAGGACAGATTTGGTTTGTCATTTTGAGTCTAGTTTAGTCGAATTGGCCGACAAGTTGACCAAATTGATAAAAGTTAACTTTGGGTCAAACTTGATCCAATTTAACTCAAACGAACTTCAAATGACCTAGAATTTTTTGCATGACCTAAAAATTAGTAGACGGACTAGTTGACCCAGGGTTGACCAGGTTTGACCAGCGTTGACCAAGTTTGACCAGAGTTGACCAAGGGTTGACTTTGACCAAAAGGGACCTAGAAGCATGTAGTCTTGTATTGTAGCTATTTTTTTGATATTGTAGACTTGGTTGTGACATGTGTATAATTTAAATAGGTTTATATTGCCCTGATTTAGCTACACTTCATCATCAGCAGTTCAGTTTGCCAGGCGAGTACATTCTCTGATCTTTTCATACTTCTTTGGATATGTTCTCTTGTTATAGACTAGTATACTTGATGCTGACATGATGTTCACACGGATTAGTATCCTATGGATCTTTTCATGCGATGTTATCCCCTCGGATACATCGAGTATATCATGTTCATGTACTTTATCATGGCCATCATGTACTCCATGTATTCATATTTATCCATGTGCAGTCATGTGTTATTCATGTACACTCATAACCATATGAGCCCCATGTATAAAGTAATTGTTATCCATGTGCAATAACATAACATGTACTGACCCTTGTGTATTGATAGGGGGCAGGGAGAGTGTAGTTGCTTATGTGATCATTATCCCCAGTAGGTATCCATGTGCACTCCATAGCTGTATCCATGTGCAACCCAAACCGTTTATATAACCAATTTATGCTCTAAATCACGTAGAAGGTTACAGTTCTCTAATTATCATATTATATCTCATCTTATAGTCTCCCTCTTGTTGATTCTTTTTACAGCGATTTATGTATAGTTTTCTATAGCTTGTTTTATATGTCCAATCCTGATATGAACTGTTGTGAGAGATATGTGCTCGTTCCGTCCTGACTGGGCATGTTAAAAATTTTATAGGTGATGATGAGGAGTTCTGTCCTACTTATTATGGCATTGGCTTAGATGACACTGGCAACGTGGACCCTCAGGAGGATCCAACAGTCGCTGCGAACTTGCCCATAGTCTAGCTGTGACTTAGTATTTATTGTCTTTCTATTTGAGACTTTATGAGTTGTACTTGAGTTTTGTTCTAGTGGTTTACTCCTAGATTTCTATTTATGTTGTGACTCTCTTGTGATTCTTTCTTCTATTCCATCTTAGTGTTGTGATTGAGTTACTTACTATTTTACTCTCCATTTGGACCTTATTCTAGACTGTGTTAGATATTGTGACTTAGGACAGCGTTCTACCGTCGACACTGCGGCGTAGGCTGGGCATATTCACTTCTCGTGCCCTTTCACTGGGTGCGGGTCGTGACACATTTTTAGTGGTGGCCCATGCAGGTCGACAATCATAACTAGTATGATTTTGTATTGGTACTCGAATTAGAGTATCATTACAGCCTGCAGTAGGATATAGGTTATGGTACTCAATCACATTAGGAAAAACTCTTATCAACTCTTGCTGTTAATTGTCTTCTTTTGAAAACAACTGTCCTCCTTTGATGATTTTGCTTCTTTTTCAGTAATTGATTCCTTGTTTGATCTGTCTTCAAGATAGTTATGGAGACACAATTTCATCTCTCCGGTCCATGCAGGACCAGATTCGTATTAGTGCGATGTCGTGATAGTATGGCAATTTAGTTGTACTACTACGAGCCTGCTATAGGGTATTAGGAAGCAAAGTGTTAGAATGAGAGGATACCCAATCACTGTTAGGATTCCTTGAAAGATTCCTGGGACGACCCCTGAGAATCTTATTTTAACTTCGATGCGAAATCTTTTTCCTAATTTGTTTCACCCATTACTCATTTGATTCACTCATTACTCCTTGTTATTGAATTTGATTTTGATGGATTCATTGTTGACTTTTGAACCTTGTTAATTAGTTGTTGACTTTGAGTTTGTATTTAAATATATTTATTTTTATTTTATTTGGATTTTAGGGTATAACCTGATAACATATACTTGATAAGAACAGTGAGAAAGGTAAATATCTACTTGATTGGTGGAGTTAGAATTTATCGCAGTCATACTGGCTAGCACGACAAGGACGTAGAGCCTGATTTTAGATATATTATCCTAGTTATGGAATTTAGATTTTCTTGCAGCCATACCGGTTGGCGAGGTAAGAATTCTAAATAACATGATTATAGGGTGTATACCTTAGTTACGGACTCTATTGTTTATTGCAGCTATGCTTACTGGCGTGGAAAAATTCTAGTAACATAATTTCAGGAAGACGTGTATGGTTATCAGATTATATCCCAAATTTGTTCATTCCTTTGAACAGATGAGCAAGAACAGGTTTTATCATTATTTCTTTCTTGCCATTATTTCTTACATTCTCATTTTTTTTTATCTTAGTTAACTCTATCCCAATTACATCAATCACCATCTCATGTCTAATGCTGTCATCTATATTTTGGAACCTTTGAATCTCCATAACTTTTTACCTTGGAAATGTCAAGGAAGTGACGTAAATCATCCAGCTCGAAAAAGACATAATTTGTTATCTCATGATATTCTAGGTAGGGATATAAAAGTTGGTCTTTGATATAGAATTTTGAGATAGGGATGTGGTAAAAGTGAGAATGAAATCAAGAGATTTATATTATCAATCTAGGAACGATCACATACAGAGAAATATTTGGATGTAGATAATAGATGCATTTCTTAGCTGACGAGGATATTCGAGGTCGACATAGTTGAGGGCTTGGATAAATTTTGGTTATTGATTCTTGAGACGTTTACTTTAAGGCTATGATGTTAAATTTAGGGACTTAGTAAGAGAGAAAAGATTTTAACTGTATTCGATGATAATACGAAATTGACTATGATATTGCAAGAAAACGGTTAAGAGCAGAAAGAACACAAGGATTTTTTTTTTGAATTAAAGAATATATAGAGATTTTTGAGAAAAGTTTAAATTTTAAGGAGAATAATATTTAAGGGTGTACGTTGAAGGAAATATGAAGGTTGATTTTAATGGATAATAAATTTTGTAAGGTCTAGTAGTTTTAGATTGAATAACACGAGGAGAGTAATTTGAACAAGTTCAAGGATTTCATAAAACTTGATTTAGAGGTTTCGGATCTAATTTGAGACAAGGTGGAAGAATTTGGATTTAAAGATGATTAAGTGGTTAGTATTGAGTGCTAATAAATAAAAGGGTATGCTTCATGAATAATGTTTAGGAATTTAAGAATTGAGCCTATGATGATCATGACAAGATCCAATCTTCATAACAAAAGGGTATAGATTCTTGGTGGTGGTCATATAAAGGTTGATTTTCATATTTGGACTTATGAGATAAGGATATGATTGACAAATGATGATTAGATAAGCTTGATGATATCAGAGAGAGATGATTAACATGACTTCCCTATGAAACATTGTCTTCTATTTTCCCTATCAAAAAGGAGAAAATTTGACTTATTCCATATCCTTGAATTATCTTTTAATTTTTTTTCAATATCATTGAACCATAACTCCAATGATCACGACCAATCGACTTTGGTCATCTTTTCTTATTATATTAAAATCTGGGTCGTACTCAATTGAATTAAATTTAATTGTGACCTAGATCTCCATCCTTGGATGCTCGTGCTCAGACTTTGATAACCTTGTTCCCCATATTTCCCAAATCTTGATTTACCAAGAGATTGATCAACTTAGATCGTGCCGAGACTAACTTTTCTTTTATATATATCGTGATTAGATTTTAATGCTATTAACAGTAGTGCTTTAAACTTTCGATTTTGATCATCTTTAGAATAGTAACCCTATATAGTTAATTCCAGTTGTTTTTTTATAATCACTAGTTTTTATATAGGATAATAGACTGCCTTATAGCCCGATGATTTATTATTTATCCTTATCTTTTCCAGAATGGCACCCATGACCAGAGTCTGTCCCCAGTGCACAACTGTAGTTCCGGATGAGACTGAGATTGTACTTCCTCCTTCTATTGCTCAGGAGGTGTTAGCAGCCTCACCAGAGAATTCTTCCCCATCTCCTATCCTTCAGGAGAGGGCTGCAGTTCAGCCGGAGACTCAGGGCCTCCCTTTGCCTCCTGGAGTGGTACCCCATGCCATTCCTGATGGGACTCATATTTACAGACTTCTTCAGGATGTGTGGGAGGTACAGAGACTTCAGGCTGAGCTTATGAGAGAGCAGAGTCTCAGTATCCAACTGTTGTGGGATTACATGCATTCGAGGGGAGAGCCTAGTCCCAAGAGAGCGAGGAGCAGTTTATCCCAGAGCCTCAGGAGTACCCCGGCTTCCAGTCTAGACCAGCCTATCTAGTTCAGATCCCTGTCCAGCAGAGGCCAATTGAGCGAGTGCCTACCTGTGCCTTCTGTAAGAAGCCTTGGCATGTATGGAAGGACTGTAGGAAGAGACTAGGATTATGCCTATTTTGTGGGTCAGCTGCACACAAGATACGAGGCTATCCTACTACACCTGCCCCTAGTCGAGGCCTACCTCCGGGAGAGAGTTTAAGCTACCAGACCTAGTAGAGGTGAGTTCTTGACCTATACCTTATCATGTCTTGATGATTACTGTACCCTACCATATTGTTTGTATGTTTTGATAGCTTATGACTACTTTCGATCTAGTATGACTAATGGCTAGATGATGAGACCCCAGACTGATATTACCTGCCACAATCTTGTATGATATCTTTTCAACTGCATGATTTAGATAAGTTTCTTAAGACCATGATTGTTGGAGATTTAACCTAGAAGGAGTATGATCATCTTAATTTTGAGAACGAAATTATTTTAAGGAAGGTAGATTTGTCACACTCACTTTTTAATTTCAAGGGAATTTTAGTAATTGTGATTTATTTAAATTTTTATGATTTTTATTTGAATTTTTATGTATTTATTAATTAGATTGATTTCATTGTGATTTGATTGGTTGTAGACTGGTGACTTGGTAGTTGACCTTAGTCAATCTTCACTAGAAGCCTAATAATGTAATTAAAATTCACATTTTGGTTTTTAAAAATTATTTAGATTTAAATCTCTATTTTTGGAATGGTTTAAATAATTTTAGTCTTTTAGCTATTTTGGCCTTTTTGTGATTTTCTAGATATGTTGACTTGTGATTGTGCTAGCAACTGGTTTAACCTTAGAGGACTTGTATAGGAGCCTAACCATGCCTTAGAATTATTATTTTTATTTTTTTAGAATTTATTTTAGGCTTGAGTTTATTTTTGAGGCTTTAATTGATTTTTTAGCCTTTTTCATGCAAGCCTTTTAGTCTTTTTGACTTGGGCCCATTTCTACTTGAGTATGAGTTGGCCCAAGTGTAACCCTAACCCTAGAGACCCCCTTGGCCGCCCAACAGTAGTAACCCCTCCCCCTTTTCTTCATTTGTGGAATTGTAGCCTCCACAAGTGAACCCTAATAGTTTCTCCTCTCCAAAACTCATATTTCCTTCATCCGGAGTCCGTTTCTTCCCAAATGAACTCCATTGCACTCGTCGAGGAGAGGAGAATCTGCTAGAGCATTTCTAGCGAGGAGGCAGAGGCTTTTGCTTAAGGGAAATCGGCCGACACGACAACCGAGGGGCTCCATTCATTGAGTTTTTGACACTCAATAGGTAAACCCTAATCTACCATAATAAATCTAGAATTTCTTTTATTTTTGCATCCATATAGGTGCTCTAGACTTGCCCACAAAATTTGGTTGGATTTTGACTTCGTTTGATGGCGGTATCGGACACGTGTCGGTCCTTTACGGCACATGTTCGACGAAATGCCGCTTAGGATAGAAAGTTGCTGTTTTTCGATTCTGTCTTCATAGATGTTTAGATAATATTATTTTGATAAACTTTTGTGAAGACGGATTAGGTTTTGACAACATATCAGCGACGTTTCGGGCAACGGACGCACGTGCACGGATCCCGTGCACGACGCCGTGCGTGCCCTGCTGTCCGTGCGTTGTTTCTTGATGTACAGGCCGTATTTTCATGTGAAATTTCTTGAGCACGTAGGGGCAACCTCTGCCCCCATGCTCATAAAATTTTACAACTTTTCGTTGAGCGAGCACGGAGAAATCCGACGTGCACCGCTCTGCCGCACCGTGCATTCAGCCTGATTTTTGTCGCTGAAATGGACTTCGTGCGCGAACACGACGGAACGAAGACGCGTTCCCGGACCTGGTACACATCGACCTATACCTAGACTACCGGAGGGATGAACCCCGAGTCCCGACGTGGCCCGACGAGCGAGCCATGAGGGCGAAATCGCGCGCACGAGGGCGCGCGGGCGCGCATAGCAGGCCGCACGCAGGTGCGGGGCTGCGTGCACCGCTTCGGTGCAGCATGTCTCTGTGTCACCGTGTCCTAGACCTACCCCAGGACTCCCCCAGCTACGTGCACAAGCACGGGGCTTTTCGTTGTGTGTGCGGCGCTCAAACGAGCGAGAATGCACGTGCAAGCACGCGTTATCACGCGGTATCGGAAAATTTTGATACGCGTCCTGTGGACACGACACGGACACGATTCAGAACCCGAGAGTATAAGAGCGCATCATGTGGGTCAAGACCAACGTGTATGCCGAGTTTCGCAGGTTCGTTTGGGGTATATTGCATTTTGGGTCATTGTGTGAATTGGGTTTTGTTTCTTTAATTTCGATTTTGAGTTTAAATGTAATAATTTGATTTCCAGCTACTTAGCTTATAAAATCTGAGTTTTCAGGACATATATGAGGTTTCGGATTTGTGGGAACCAACTTTTGGTTTTGTTTCATAATTTTTCATCATTTATGAGTATATATGTTTTCTATATGGCTATGTATACATATATTTAATTATATATATATATATATATATATATATATATATATATATATATATATATATATATATATATATATATATATATATATATATATATATATATATAACCCCATTGAAACCCATTGCTAATGCATACATGTTGAGAATGGGTCGAGGGGGATTTAATTCCAGATTTTTGACTCTTTAAATTATCTCAAACCATTGCCAATCTTCCATTTGAGTATTGTATATATATATATATATATATATATATATATATATATATATATATATATATATATTTTATATATATATATATATATATATATATATATATATATATATATATATATATATATATAGTTTTCTTAATTTGTATATATGTATATAATAGTATATTAATTTGGGAAATACCACGGTTTGTGTTTGCTGTTTTTAATCTCAGAATTTACTCTATTCAGTAATCTCCAGGACACACATACCCCCCATCATTGGTTAGATTAAGGTTTTGTATGTATTGTACACACACACACACACACACACACACACACACACACAGATATATATATATATATATATATATATATATATATATATATATATATATATATATATATATATATATATATATATATATATATATATATATTTTTTAATATATATATATATATATATATATATATATATATATATATATATATATATATAGTTTTCTTAATTTGTATATATGTATATAATAGTATATTAATTTGGGAAATACCATGGTTTGTGTTTGCTGTTTTTAATCTCAGAATTTACTCTATTCAGTAATCACCAGGACACCCCCCCCCCATCATTGGTTAGATTTAAGGTTTTGTTTGTATTGTATATACACATGTGTGTATATACCTATATGTATATAGATAGTTTTGCTTGAGAGCTCTCTTAGAATAGATTTTAGTTGTGTGTATAACTATAGGAGTCCTAGGACAGATTTGGTTTGTCATTTTGAGTCTAGTTTAGTCGAATTGGCCGACAAGTTGACCAAATTGACAGAAGTCAACTTCGGGTCAAACTTGATCCAATTCAACTCAAACGAACTCCAAATGACCTAGAATTTTGTGCATGACCTAAAAATTAGTAGACGGACTAGTTGACCCGGGTTTGACCAGGTTTTACCAGAGTTGACCAAGGGTCGACTTTGACCAAAAGGGACCTTGAAGCATGTAGTCTTGCATTGTAGCTATTTCTTTTGATATTGTAGACTTGGTTGTGACTTGTGTATACTTTAAATAGGTTTATATTGCCCCGGTTTAGCTACACTTTATCATCAGCAGTTCAGTTTGGCAGGCGAGTACATTCTCTGATCTTTTCATACTTCTTTGGATATGTTCTCTTGTTATAAACTAGTATACTTGATGCTGACACGATGTTCACACGGATTAGTACCCTATGGATCTTTTCATGCGATGTTATACCCTTAGATACATCGAGTATATCATGTTCATGTACTTTATCGTGGCCATCATGTACTCTATGTATTCATATTTATCCATGTGCACTCATGTGTTATTCATGTACACTCATGACCTTATGAGCCCCATATATAAAGTAGTTGTTATCCATGTGCAATAATATAACATGTATTGATCCTTGTGTATTGATTGGAGACAGGAAGAGTGTAGTTGGTTATGTGATCATTATCTCCAGTAGGTATCCATGTGCACTCCATAGATGTATCCATGTGTAACCCAAACTGTTTACATAACCAATTTATGCTCTAAATCACGTAGAAAGTTATATTTCTCTATTTATCATATTATATCTCATCTTATAGTCTCTCTTTTGTTGATTCTCTTTACAGTGATTCATGTATAGTTTTCTATAGCTTGCTTTATATGTCCAATCCTGATATAAACTGTTGAGAGAGATATGTGCTCGTTCCGTCCTGACTGGGCATGTTAAAATTTTTACAGGTGATAATGAGAAGTTCTGTCCTACTTATTATGGCATTGGCTTAGATGACACTGGCAACGTGGACCCTCAGGAGGATCCAACAGTCGCTGAGGACTTGCCCATAGTCCAGCTGTGACTTAGTATTTATTGTCTTTCTATTTGAGACTTTATGAGTTGTACTTGAGTTTTGTTCTGGTGGTTTACTCCTAGATTTCTATTTATGTTGTGACTCTCTTGTGGTTCTTTCTTCTATTCCATCTTAGTGTTGTGATTGAGTTACTTACTATTTTACTCTCCATTCGGAGCTTATTCTAGACTGTGTTAGATATTGTGACTCAGAACAACGTTCTACCGCCGACACTATGGCGTAGGCTGGGCGTATTCACCTCTCGTGCCCTTTCACTGGGTGCGGGTCGTGACAGAGCCTCTTGTGTCTTTGTAGGGATCACGAATCTCTTTAGGATAGGAGATTCAGAGTCACGTTCCTTTGGTCACTTACAGTACTGTCATCTGTTATGGCGTGGAGCTTTAGTTTAACTTGTAAGCTTTCTTCTGACCGATGTCTGGCTTACGCGAACAACCTATATAAAGGACTGTCCTCTTCAAGAGAAGGCTTCAACAATGACCTTGCTTGCCAGATGTTCGGCTCCTGATGATCCTGGAGTTTGCTTGAGGCGGCCGTCGATGGCAAATCTTTTTATCAAAAGAAGCTGTAGTAGAACTACTACTGAATCTCGAGACGTCCCGAATCCTGGATGTCGTGGGCGTCAATGGTGTCTCGAACCCTAGCTTCTTGACTTCGTATTGGTTTCCATGCTGACCGAGGAATGGCAAGGCCTGTTGTTGTGGTTGCTCTCTCCGGCCAGCTGGGGAGATACGGGAGTCCTGTGCTGGTCTTCATCCCCGGCTCGGGCCAGTAGCAGCTTCGGGCGGTAGCTTCCTTTTAACCAGGAAGTGATTGGTTATGTCACCGCCTCGCCCACGCTATTGAGAGCTTGTACCGCAATTTCAGCTCTTTTTCTTTTTGTTGGCTTCTGTGTATGTAACTACGAAGATTCTGTAATAGGTCTTTGTAGCCACATGTTTTTATATGTAGAAGCTTTCTTGTTCCCTTTGCTTTTGTATTCATAATAAAGAGGGAGTCTTCATAATGGATTTGCCTGACCAGAGGTAATATGAACATGGTAGTCTTGATCTTTGCTGGGGTATAGAAAAACAATCTAGAGGTAATATGGACATGAACTATTTTCTAGACCACTAGGATAATCATAGAACTGATGCAAGAAGAACGACTACTCAGAGGTAATGTAGACGTGGTAGTCGCGTCTTCCAGGCGTAGAGGAGCAATCCAGAGATAATGTGGACGTAAAATGCTTCATCTACTTGAGAGAATATATAGGAGGGATAGCGAGAGATCCTTTTACCAGAACTCATGGGCGCCCTTTTCAGGGGATGTGGGTGCCTATGCTGGTTCTGTCTTCAGATGTAATACTTCTTTAGGAACTTGTCATTGATGGGCATTATTAGCAAGTCTCCATTAGGCTTAGCTAGTCGATAAGTACCGTTAGAGTACACCGTTTCTATGACGACCAACTTGGGCTCAAACTTCCCAGCCATCTTGTGGGTCATCACCATCGGTATCCGTACTGCCAAGACGAGGTCGCCCATCTGGTATGATCGTTCGCGTACCTTTTTGTTGAAGGCCCCAGAAATGCGAGCTTGGTAAAGCTCAATCCTTTGCTGCACGAACAAGCGCTTTTATCCAACGCTTCTAACTCTTGTAACCACCTGTGCTGATTGTCTTCGACGGTTAACTGATTGGTGATCATGTTAGCAGACAACATCTTATTAAAGACTTGACCCCTGCTGGTATCAAAGTCCTAAGTTGAGGAGTCAGAAAAGTGTGAGTGCCTCATGACTTCTTCTGAATCTTTTAAGGTGGTCGTATGTGTAACGTACCCCAGCCATCGATGAGTACGATGGTAGTAGTTTTTAGCTTTTCCCTTTGGAGCGCGAACCCGTAAGAAAAGACGCCGGCCTTTGCCATAATTGAGCCCTTTGTTGCTATTCAGGTCGTAGCCCATCTTCTGGATAAGGTTTTTAGCCTGCGCCGTGTAGCGGTAGAACTGTATTTTGCCGCTATCATGGTCTAGGTCTTCAGGAGTTATTCGCTGCGGATGCTCCAATCGACCGAATATGATGGGTTCCTCTTCTTTTTTCCTGGCTGGAACTACGAAATAGGCACCTCGGGTAGGGACAACTCAGCTCACATGGTTGGCAGTTATCACTTGCGTCTGTAGTTTACATAGAGAATTATCTAAGAAATATTTGGTGTTCCAACATGCGCCAGAGTAGTTCGATGACAACTTTCCATTAATGAAGTAGGATATCGTGTCCCGAAGGATTACGTCATCGAAAGAGTGGGCCTCTGTGTTGGCGTAGACGTAATTTTCTAGCTCTTCGTCAGTGAGGGCTAGAGCTGCCGCTGGAGGAGAAGGAGGATGCCTCCCTTTCAGCTTAACCATCAAGGAAATGGTGGTCGGATGCTCCTGCGCCTTCATGGTCGGCCTTAGGGACCTCCGGGGTAACCTCATTCGTATTGGCTCCAGACCATCTTCCATCGTCACTCGAGGCGAAGGTGGATCTTTGTCCCGAAGCTTAACAACAAGATGCGCTGACACCTTGGGAGGCCTCCCCTTCAGTCGAACCTTTAAAGGTTTTTCGGCCACTGCTGTGCTTTCTGAAGCTGTCTCTGCCTCGTCGTCAGCATCATTGCTATCGTTATCCCAGGGGACTGACTTATACAGATCAGCATCCGTACAGTAGTCTTCAAGTCCTCGGAACGGGCCGATATCAGCGAACTCCGTTTTGATAGTCCCGCCGCTGGCCACATATTTCATACACTTATGTAGGGTAGAAGGGACAATTATGTACTCATGGATCCATGGTCGCTCCAGCAGCATGTTGTAATTTATGTCTACATCACTGACATAGCAAGTCACTTTAGTATGAAGGTCGCCGATCTGACATTTCAGGAAAAAATTTGCCCAAGGGCTCGCTCTTTTCTGCATTGAAGCCACTGATTGTTGTGTTCGTGGCTGCCAACCGATGCATCAGAACCCCTAAGGTTTGAAGCAGGCTTCTTGGGATAATGCTTAAAGAGGAACCTGGGTCGATGTGGATACGATTGACCTTAATGGCACCGACATACCCCATATAATACAGGGGACGGTTGTGCCGATTATTCTTTAGCAGCATGTCTTGCTGGATGAAAGTGATACTGGGAATCACTTTGACCATGCTATGGCAATGTGGGCAAAATGTAGGATCCACTTTCGGTGGCCGAACCTGGGTGAGGAAGGACTCGGCGTTCTGTAAAGCTTTACTGAGCGCATCTCGGGTCTCTTTAGAGAGGCGGAGGAGCTCGAAAAGTGATAATCTAGCCGAAGTATTAGCCAACTGCGCTAAAATATCGAAGTTATAGGGCTTGATAGGCCTGATTGTTGGATCATTTATGAGAGGTTTGTCGAAACGAACCTCCTTTTATTTCTGCTTGTCCACGGTAGGGGCCCGGGATGGACCCGTCTCTGGTGCCTCAGGGTTCTGAAGTAGACCTGCTCCTGATATATCTGGGATAGGGGAAGTATTTGGTAGAGACTCCTCCTGGTCTGGAGCCTGGCTCTCCTCTTGCCTCTAAGCCGAGCAGGTGGTCACCAAAGCATCGTCGGTCGACGTCGAGACCATACGGCATGCCTTGCTTTTCTTCCCTTTGGCAGAAAGGGTCATAGATGTCATCATGTCGGGAACCAAGTCAGGATGTTTCCACATGACTTTGCCTTAAGGCATGGAGAATGGGACGAGTCCTTGAGTGTTGTCCTGTGCTGGTAGAAGGTTGACTACCTCCATCGTTGCCTTTTGAATAGGGATGATGCCATCTTATACCTTTGTGGCTGGAAAACTCCCGAACTGGAGAGTAACCATGTTGGCCTTGACGGTCTTCTCCTCGTAATCCAACGATATGACGGTGGTGTTAATGAGGCATTGAATTTGCCCCTTCAACACATAGCAGTCCTGTGTTAAGTGATGGACGTACTGGTGATAATGACAGTACTTGGGATTGTCCATCTTTTCCACTTCATCAGGATACCTGGGTGCCGGGATGGACAGCGTGCCACTCTTCGTAAGCATCTCGAAGAGCTCTAGCGTATCCTCGTCATTGAAGGAGTAAGTCTCCCTCGGCCTTTACGCTTGGAGTTCATAGCTGCTGAACCTTTGGAGATATTGACGGTCATGGCTTGCTTGCCTTTTTCGTCTTAGGGTTGTTGCTGGACGAGCGTCTCCCCTTGTCTTCAGACGCAGGACAGTGTAGCCCTAGGAGCTGCACGTCTTGGACTTTCCTTTGTGCGGCATACACCTCTATAATAAAAGACGTCCACTCCGTACAGAGAGCACTGTGCCACAATTGTATAGCGGGCACCTTGTTCTTGCGGCAGGAGTCCATAAGCATGGGCTTGGGCATACCGGGTGGTAATCTGAGGGCTGCCTGGCGAAAGCGCTCAATGTATGCACGGACATGCTCTTTCTCCCTCTGGACAATTTCTATGAGGGTCGACATGGTCATTTCTATGCCTCCTTCGTAGAATCGGTCCACAAACCGAGTCTTCATGTCTTCAAATGACGAGATGCAGTCATCTGGAAGATTGCAGAACCACTCATAGACTACCCCTGCAGGGCTCCTATGAATATATTGGACAAGAGGACGTCATCCTTTAGCAGGTGCCCCGTTACTGAGGCAAAGTACCTAAAGTATTGTCGGGGAGACCCCTTCCCTTCATAAGGTGTAAGCGTCTACGAATTGTATTTCGAAGGATAGACGATGTTGCCCTACTCGGCAGGGTGTGGCTGCCGGATTCCCATCTTCCGGAGCGTTGCTTGCTTCTCCTTGACATCATGACGAGCATCCAGCTCCTTGATGGCATACTGTATCTCAGCCAGCATTGCGGAGCCTGTAGCCGATGGAGTAGAAGAGGATGGTCCTGCCTGATTGGCGGTAGGCAACCTGCTAGATTCGTCATTAGTTGGCAAATCACGTGCAGGTGTAGAGGCAGTGGGGGCCATGCTACTCTTGAGGTCGATTATGACCGAGGACAGGGTCTTCATGGTGTCCATCAGCGTATCTAACTTCGTCTCGAGGACTTTGATACGTCTGAGAGCTTCGTTGTTGTCTTCCTCATTACCATTAGCTATGAACACAGACCGAGTGTGAGGGTGACTTGAGGGAGCCGTGGATCCTTTACTTTTTGGCTCAAATGCCCGAGTCTCGCTGTCCTGAGGATATAACATAAGATTGTAATCTTCTTCGGACTCAGTATGGTTGCTACCCACGGTCTAGTGACTGGCTGCGCCAACGGAGACATCCATGTCGTATTGCGCCTCGTCATATTGGAACACAAGGTTGTCGTGCATGGAGGGAGGTTGGCTACCCCCAGTTTTTGATAAGGCACCCAATGCAGACTTAGAACGAGTGCTTTGGAACACACATGCATCGGGTACCTCAGCTTTATTGTTCTCCGACCTCCTCTTCGGTTTAGCAACCGATAAGGATGGATTCTGAGAGGGCTTATTGAAAGCTCTGGAATCATGCATCGCATAGCATGTGGCGATATGGGGCTCATCTTTTCTATGGCCCACCGACCCCCTGTTAAGCCGCTGGAGTGGGGTCTGTGTGGAGTAGAGTCTCTGGAAGACGGAATGCCTGCTCGACGATGGCACATCCGTCTGCTGATAATGGTAGTTGATGGTAATCTGGGTACAAAAGTGCCTTGATTTAGGCACATCTTGCACCACAGATTCTTTTTCCGCTTAGGAGAGGGTTGGATCTTCTGTCATAGCACTCCTATTGTACATGCAGGGAAGCTGCATGTAAGTATGGTCAGAGCGGGTCTGGCGAGGAAGCCTCTTGTCGCTCCTGTGGGAATGCTGCTCGTGTGGCTCCCTCTCCATAGGACGTGCCCCTGGCTTGGCTTATGCACAGAAGTACCCCAGTATAAGGAAGATTCGACTGGTTGAGGCATCGGAATGCGAGAGCCAGTCTTGTATAGCTTTTCGTCGACTGCACGTGTTACTGTCAACACGGGCCTCTGGTCTGTCGCTGGTGTCGCACGCTTGTTGTACGAAGTGCGAGCTACCTGGGATCTCTTCCTACTACCCCCCAGGGGACGAATAGTATTTAGAGTCCGTCGAAGGTTTACCCGAAGTGAAAGCGATTCTGTCGAAGACATATCTCCTTACCGGCAACACTCCCGTCGTGAGGGTTAGACCGATATCCTCTTCATTGAGCATCGTTTCTTCGTCAGATCAACCATGGAACCACCATCTTCCTCGTCGTACTTTCCCGGGATGGGAATCGGGCGAGGGGATAAGGCTGTAGTAGCCGGGATCTTCTCTGTGGCCTTGACATTGAGGGGGTCCTGAGACCTAGTTCCCGCTATCATGCTGCTGGCTGTAGCCGCCTTAGGCTTCCAGACACATCGAGTCTTTTTCGGTTGTACAGACGTTTCAAAGTCTTCGAATTTTCATCAGAGAGGAGATCTTAAAGAGTCTGTTGGTCGAAGCATACGACCAGCATGTCTCGAGAAGCTCCCAACAAGTTGTCATCAGATTGTGTCACTGCCTTATCGTTGGAAGGGAAGGTAGTCCCCAACAGAGTCACAATTTTGTTCGACGTAACAAAAGGGTGAATGAACTTTTTTGCTTTATTGAACGTATAAGGTATCTGTGTACAAAGAAGGAAGTCCTAAACATAATATTCTAAGTACAAGGAGCAGAGGTTTCTGGAAAAGTGTGACGGTAGAGATCGAGTGCTGCAGTTGCTTCTTTACTCCGTTGACGATCTGACGACGAATAAAACATGTTATGGTTCTCTGGCGCCTTTGATGGGACTCTAGGGCCACCGATCAAGAGGCTGTATGGATGAGAAGATCCCTTGAAGGTGGTTGGTTGGTTGGTTCTTTGGTTGATAGGTGGATGAGGATGGTCGACTCTTCGTGGATAGAGATCGCTGCTCCTTTGAAGATTGTCGATTGTCAATGTTCCCTCTCTTTTTTCATTACTTTTTTGGTGGAAGAAGAACTCCTTCTATTTATAGAGAACTGAGCACATATGCGATGTGCATTAGGGTTCCTGAGATATGAAAGAATCTATCATCATTGTACGGTGCGGGCTTCTGTGGTGCTGACACGTGGAGGACATCGAGATTCCCCTCAAACAAGATCTCTGGTGGTTATAAACATAACCGAAGGAGGTGACACATGGCGCGTGCCGATTTGCTTGCTCGGATACAGCCGAGTAAATCTTAGGATTTCATCCTAGATTTAGAATCTAACTAATCCTCGTCTAAGATTTAAATTAATCTGATATGATATCAATCATAATTACATCCCAATCCTCTTTGCAAGAAGCGGTTTAAATAAACCAATTTGGGTGGACCCATGTTTCCTGTGCCTCTGGTGAGGACTAAGTACTGCTGTGCTTCTGGGGCGACGAGTAGACCGTGCTTCTGGAGACGACGAAACCTCTGTGCTTTCAATGACGAGTGGACTTGGCTTCGAATGACGACAAGACTTCTGTGCATATAGAGCAACATATGAAGTTGTATTTCGTGCTAGCAGAGTCATTGTGCTGCAGGTGACAAGTAGGCTTGTGCTTCCGGTTGGCGAGGTTACTGTGCTTTTGGAGCGACATATTGACTTGCATTGGTTGCGATGGGAGTTCCCAAGTCTCTTATAGAGAAGTAACTTAACCTTCTGATCCAGAGCAGACGACTGCACTATGGGAATGGAGGTGATATGAGCATATCACCATTCTGTGCCTCATACGGACGCAGGTAAGTAGCTGTGCCTTTAAACAGTAAAGGCGTTGGCCGCGAAGGGGAGGGTATGACACCCTTGTGCGTCTGAGATTGGCGCAGGCAGGTAGCTGCACGTCTGGAGTAAAGACACTGGCTTTTGAAATAAAAGAAGGGGAGGGAGCCTACCACCATCTTGTTTCTGGGGTTGGCGCAGGCAGTTAGATGCACCTCTGACTCGAAGGCTATAACTTCTTCAAAGTTCTGAGTTACTGTCACGACCCGCACCCGTATTTCAGGATACAAGTGCGTGAACAAGCCATCTACGTATCGAGCGCACTCCAGTCCAACCCGAATACGTAAACGCTGTCTGGACTATGTAATAGGTCTAATCATGGCAAGGCAACACTATATCTCAATCCACAATAAGAATATAAAACATGAATGAATACTATGGATCGTGGTCTGCAGCCCACTAGCATATATGTCCGATAAGACTCCAAGGAAAATGAGTCCATAAACCAGGCTAACAAGCAGAATATCTCATGATAAGGAATGACAGCACGATAAGACAATAAACGTAATATCCATACCTGAATCCTGCAAGTATATCATAATCATCCACCATCCTGCTCTGCTGACTAAATCCATGCAATCGCTAATCCTGAAGAGATCATCAGGTCCTCAGGTGTAGTGCCCCGTCCCGCTCGATCAATCGGAGGAATCGAAGTGCCGACAACGTTCCAACTTAGCCTTGCAATGGCTGCTCGAAGACTCGCTCGGTCGAGGCGACTCCTCGCTCAGGTGGGGTAGTTTCGATAAACTTGCCTCATCTTAGCCTTTACTTAATAACTCGCATGTTTCAAATTGTACAAGTTAGGCTTGATAATAAAAAAGACGCATCCATATAGCTAAGGGAATAATCCCGACAGGTCGGAACGTGTTAGAACATGGAAAAAGGTCCCACGGTCTGCTTAGAAGTTTGTTCAGCGTGCTTTCAAAATGACACTCGGTCCTTCGTCCCGTGTCTTGGGAGATGGAAGTTGTCCTAAGTTGCTAAGTTGCCACAATGCTCGAATTAGCCTGTCATAGGCGTCGCCCGCATGAATGCTTGATAAAGCATGCACGGTCCCATCGTCCAAGGATTGGCACAGCCTTCGCATGTCCCATGGTTGTACGGCTTATTGCTTAAGTCTAGGCACCCGGGAACTTGGTTGTTCAAGTCGAACGCGTGCACGGCACATTCTCTCGATGCGAAGCTTGACGCAGCCTTTTTTCGTCAAGTCGTTGCCCGAATAAGTCAGACGAGAGTTGTGCTAGGCTATCGAAGTCATAGCAAGCACTGTCCCCTGTTTCCTCCGGTTGCCAAGTCACATAGTCCCAGGAGAACAAGGCTCGTCGTATAAAGTATATGACTTGAGCGATAGCATCGCCTAGAGAACAAGGTCAGGCACGAGCTACGGTCGGTTTAGTGAGAAGCATGTCACGGACAAAAGAAGTACACGCGACTGGTTGTCGCCGAGATCGGTCCCGCTACTTGGAAGTCTCTATAAGTCTTGATAAGGAAACACACGAGATCGGTCCCGCTATGTAACTCCTCTTCCCGAATTTTTTTAATAATTTTTATTTTATTTATTTAATTTAAAGGAGGATATTTAGGATTTTGTAAATAATTATTTAGTTAATTATTACGGTAGGTGACTTTAGCCATGGTGGAGTTTTGAAGCACAAGACGACTAGGAATCATGGCACGGATAGTTCAGTGGCGTACTTTGACTAGTGTATTAGCCCTGGTAAGGAAGGCCGAGCCATAGTGATGTCCTAACTAGGAAAATCAGGCCAAGTCGTAACTTAACCCTTATCGAAGATTTATTTATTATTTAATTATATTATTGAGTTTTAGGGAAACTGGTTGTACCGAACCTGTCCCGACTGGACCCGAACCGAACCCAAGCCTATGTAGTCGGGTAGTGCGACCAAAGACGCTCATGTAGGTGTGTATTATTAGTGTTTTGTATTTTATCTTAGTGGAATATTGAGTATTTTACGATACATCTGTTGCACATATATGTGTTATTGATAATATATTATTAATTATTTTATAATAGGATAAATATTCTTTTGTGTTGTATTTCTAGATTGCTAGGATTTTACACCATATATATATATTATATATATATATATATATATATATAATATATATATATATATATATATTAATATATATAATTATATATATGTGTATTTGTATATATATATATTATAAACATATATTAATGTATGTGTATTTATATAAAGAATAAAATACGGGTGAATACTTGTATATATATAAATATATATTGGATAAATATATATTGGATGGGTGTATATATATATATATATTATATATATAATATATATATATATATATATATACACACATATATATATATAATATATATATATATATAATATATTTATATATATATATATATATCTATATATATATATATAATATATATATATATGTAAATGTGTGTGTGTATATATATATATATAAGGATATGTAAAATATATATAAATATATATATATATATATATATATATATATATATATATATATATAAATTATATATATTATATTATATATATATATAGGATATGTGTGTATAAATAAATATATACTTGTATATATAAATATACGTATAGTATGTATGCGTATATGTGAGTATATATATGCGTATATGTGAATATATATATATGTATGCGTATATGGAGTATATTGTATGCGTATGTGTGAGATATATATATATTATATATATATATAGATATATATATATATATTATATATATATAATATATATATATTTTTATATATTATATTATATAATATATATATATATATATTATAATATCTTATATATATATATTATATATATATATATATATATATATAATATTATATAGGTGTATATGTGTTTATGTGTTTGCATATATATATAAATATATTTCTATATTTATCTATATTATATTATATAATTATATATATATATATATATATATATATATTATATATATATATATATTTTTATATATAAATATAGGTGTATATTGTTTGCATACATTATATACATATATATAATATATATATATATTATATAATAGATATATATATATATATAATATATCTATAATATATATATAATAAATATATATATATATAGTATACGATATACACACACGAAATATATATATATATATATATATATATATTATATAATATATATTAATATATATATATATATATATAAATATATATTATTGCTATTAGTATTAAAATAATAACTACACTAAGAGCAAAGCCGTAGTAGCTGAGCCGGGCCCAACACCCCCAGGCCCGGCCCACTCCAAGTTCCCCACTCCTGAAGGCTGAACCGAGCCTGTAGCGTATATATACTCGACGAGTATAGTGGAGTCGACAGTTGGAAACTTTTCTAAACCTAATCTCCGTACCGCCAACCCCCGTTCCCCACGTGCCTGCGCTGCGCGCGCAGCCACCGCCTACGCCGCACCACCGCGCACGGCCACCGACGCCGGCCAAGCCGCCGCGGAACGTGCGTGCGCGACCTGAGGCGCTGGACGACAGCAGCAGCGGGTTTCAAGCGAGCCACTTCGCAGATAAGTTTCTCCCTGTATAGTTAATATTTTGATTCCGTAAAATCATATGGACAGCCCATATAACCCTCGAGGAATTCCTATAGCTGGTTTGTATCGAGTCGATCCATATTCGAAGAGAGATCGACTCGAAAACTACGAAAACTCTGTTCGAAAATAGAGTTTATAACGCACACCACACCCAACTTGGAAGCCGGATTTCGATCTGTGCTTTAATAGTTTTCAGAAACTATTGAACACAATTAAAGTTAACATAACCAGATCAAATGCAACTTGCAGTTCTGTTTTTCGATGTGTGTGCATGAATAAAAGCGTTGACGAAGTTTACGAAAAACTGTTTTCAAAACTAGGAAAACTCATCCACACGACGTGCGTCCTGCCATTCTGGGCGACGTGGTTGCGAACCGAAAGCATCGAAAGGTGCGTAACAGCTTCGTGGTCGTGTGGGCTTTGATGGAATTCAAATTGGTCGCGTGGGCACGACGAATTTGATGCGTATCCGTCGAAATTTACCGTATCGGCCTCTGTGCAAGTTTCCTAATTACTTTGTGCACGCTCATCAGATCGAGACGAAACTTGCGCCAACAGGACCGTAACATTTTTCTGGTCCTGTATGCCATGTTTGGTCCGATTCTGAGACAGTTGAATCGGAACGCCGTTTTGCGGGCCCCACGGTCCGACTCAACGAGTGACTTTGTGCACGGCCCGCCCAAATCCAACTTTGGACATACGTTGGGTTCGTGCGGAAAATCGGATCCGTAGACATGTAGTTAGATGACTTTAGATACCATTGACTCTGGCACGCTTTTTGGTGCAAAGCGGGTCCAACGGCGGATATCGTTTTGGCCCAAAATTACCGTTTTGCCCCTGTGTCCAGAATTGGACTTAAGGATAGGTAATCCTAGCTAATTTGACTATTCTGAGAATGTTGATAACGTTTATTTCAGCTTTCGGAGACAGTTGTGATGACTTGGACTTTCTGACTTAATTGATTGGCGATACATTGTTGGTTCTCCGTGCAACCTCCAGGCAAGTATACCTTGCCGAACATATACAGTATTTACATGGTTTCTTTTTTCCTTATTGTAGTCCTTTTTATATTATCACATGATTCCATATTGTGATTGATTCGTCCTTGATTGCTTTACTTGTTCTAGATTACGTGCACGTATAGGATGTTTGACATTGCTAGAATATTGGTCTCCTTTTGTTACCCTTTTTTGTGATTGAGTTGTCAGTTTCTATATCTGTCCTTGACCATTCTCGACTAGGAGTATCTTACATTGTACTACAGTTGAGACATACTATAGCTTGGGAGTATCTTACATTGTACTACGACCTATAGCCGATTCTTCTACCTTGATATCACTTGATTGACTTGACTTGAGACATGACATAGATTGGGAGTATCTTATATTGTACTACGACCTATAGCATATATTGATTGATTGATTGACTTGACTTGCGACACTATAAATTGGGAGTATCTTGCATTGTACTACGATTTATAGGAGTCTACTTGATTCTGTATCCTTTAGGAGAGGAGATCGATACTAGAATTGGCTAATCTTGACTGGGATTATCTTGTATTGTATTACAGTCAAAATCTACTATAGATTGGGAGTATCTTGCATTGTACTACAAGCTATAGAGGTTAATCGATTGATTGGTAGCCAAGTCTAGTATTACATTTCCTCACAACTCGTCGTCCATAGATGTTCTTCTTGCAGTGTTCTTATCCTCCACCCTGTTATTTACTGTCATATTAGTAAGCATGTTTTATGTATCTTGCTAGTCCTCTGAGGACCTGATGATCTCTTCAGGTAGCTGATTGCACGGAGTTAGTTAGCTGAGCATATGGTAGTTGACTTCATATGCATGATTCAGGTATTTGTTAGTATTATTGATTTACTATCTTTCTCGTGCTTTCATTATACATCCTGCTTATCAGCTTAGCTTTATAGACTCATATTATTCTTAGAGTCTAATCGGACAATATGCTAATGGGCTGCAGACCATGACCCATAATTGTTCATTCTTGTTTATATGATTCATGTGGATTGAGATATAGTTTAGATTAGACATGATACCCATGACCTTGACAGCTTATACGTACTCGAGTCGGGCTGGAGTCCGCTCGATACGTAGCTGGCTTGCTGACGAGCTCGCATCCAAAAAGCGAGTACGGGTCGTGACACGCTAATTGGGAGTCTCGATAAGTCTCGTTCACGAGATCGGTCTCGTTACTTGGGAGTCTCGATAAGCCTCGTTCACGAGATCGGTCCCGCTACTTGGGAGTCTCGCTAAGTCTCGATAAGGAATCACACGAGATCGATCCCGCTACTTGGGAGTCTCAATAGAAAGATAGAATGCATGGTCATGATAGATGAAGGAATTAATAGATCGAGTTGAGTCTTGCATGGTCATTGGACAACTTGCACGCAAGGGCAAAATTCCTCGAGCGATCCCGGGGCGTCGGGTTCGTGTACTCCTAAGTGAACCATTACAATATAAGCTGTGGGTCATTCGGTGGGAGCTCGTACCTCGCCACGCGAATGGTTACCGTATGTAAAAGATCTAGGTTAGCTTGACATTGCTAGTGACCACTCATATAGATGTGTCGGCAAGAGCGGCTATCCGTGTGTATGCCTTTGGATTGTGTCAAGTACTAGCAAGTCACGAGTTGGGTTATCAAGGCGTAACTGTAGCAAGTGCTAGATTGAATCAATACGAGTTAGGTGTACACCGTTGTAGCACCATTCTGGAGCCTAAGAGTTGGCTATAGCAAGGACACGTGCTTCGGCATAAATGTGGCATTGTTGTATCGAGTTAAGTCAGAAAGGGCCGTAAGGCGAGTTGGTTAAGTCTGGTAATACTTAGGAGGTACGGCCTCGGTCTTAAGACACGAGCAAATATATTGGCACGACCAGCACTAGTCGTCCCCGTGACGTCGTTGGCACGAGAATGGTCTAGAGGCACATGAAAGAAGTGAGAGTCTTGGCACGGTTGAGTCACATAAGTTCTACTCAGCGAGGCACTGCCTCGAATGTATTGAAGTCACGAATAGAGTATGGCACGACCCTGTCATTGCGTCACAAAGTATAGACCAAGATGTCCGTCCTAAAATTGATCCTAAGGCAAGACTAGAAAAACAATCAAAAGGGATTTAAGCTGCACAAAGTAAATGAACGTGTCGGTTTTGTATGGGTGGGCGAGGAGCTCACTCCACCAGTACAATTGAGTATTGACACCCACACAGTTTTTATGTGCAGGCACAGGTAGAAGCTCGTGGCGTGGAGCTCGTTTGGATGCGTCGAGGCACGGAGTTCCTTGGCGATTCGAAGCGTGCGGCCGCGTGGATTTAAGACTTATACGGGACATAATGTATGGACATCGCCATCCTGCAGAAGCTGCACTCGTCGCCTTGAAGCATTGTATTGAGAGATGAGAGAGAGCAGAGTGACTTGTAAAAAGAAAGAAAGTGAGCTTGAGAGACTTGTAATCAGGGCCTTGCGCCCCATTGTAATCTTATTGTTCAATATTAATAAAGAGCACTTTTGAATAACTTGTGTGTTGCTTCTAAATTTTTGCTGCATGTTTCAATGTTTCTGCTTGGGACTTCTGTGCGACAACTCCGTCGCAGCCGCTGTAATCGACCGTTATGAAACTGCCTTGCATGAGCGCAATCTAGGCTCGTGTGGCATCACGTCTTAGCGAGGACGATCGCTCCTGCGGGAGCGGAGCGTAACATAATGGTATCAGAGCACGACTTTACGTCCTTGGACTTCATGTCGAATCTCTCAGTTTTTGAAAGCTCGTTCATGAAAAAGAAGTGTGCGCTCTCTCTCAAATGTCCCATGGCATGTCCATACAACAAGTCTAAATATTTTCAAAAGCTCGTACAAGTGTTCAATCGAACGCATCGGTAGGCGATGGCCTTTGTGCCGAACGGTGTCAAACTTGACTTGATAGGAAATACGTGCTAAAGTTTGCAAGTCACATGCGAGCCTAACTAGTCCTATGTCGATAGTAGCAAATGAGCGTGTAAACTCGGAGTATAGTCTGTACGGAATGGCTATGCACACGGCCTTTTTGCTAAGTTGTGCCGCGTATCGCGCACCTCGACTTTTTGATGCAAACGAATCGCAAGCTATATCAAGTATCGTTCGGTCGGAAACGGAGATACACTTAGAGTGTATGTCGATAGAAATGCTATCGAACTAACACTTAGGCGTATGCGGAAGACTGGATTAGATTTTGAGAAATAGTGCACACGACTTAGTACGTCAAGACGATATGAATGATTACGCTAGAGATTCGTCGAACGAATCTGAAAGATGTTTTAGCGAATAACGTGAATGTAATTGTGGACTAAATCGGATGGCTCGAATCCTGAGTGGTGTATGGTCCGTCTTAAAAATCATTAGAGTGAAAATTGAGGATTAGAGGTAACAACGAGTTTGTCGGCGAGGCGATGCGATCGCGCAAAGCCTTAGAACGCATCACACTTTGTTGGTCGTGACTTCGAACGTCCCGAACGATATATCGTTCAGACAACTTGTGAATGAGCAATGCGAGTTAGAAAGCGATATTGAATCAGTATTCGGAATGATGAATAAAAATGTGTGTCTTGATCGAGGAAGCTTAAAGGATCGCACTTGTGATTTTGGATTTGATCAAATGGAATTGTGGTATATCCAATTCAGATAATAGCATCAATTGCACGACTCAGAGTTTATTACAAATGAAGATCGTCAGGTTACGTACATCATCGATGGTATTGAGGCGTATCAAAGATCGATGTACGATAACTCGGAGGTACTCTGATTCGAGGAACGATGATCGTGTAAAATGTCATTGTTTCGACTGATGCTATACTCAGGATGTTGAAATGTTTCGAAGAAAAGACAGACTTGGCTCAAGAATTTTCTAGTTGAACGAATGACGGTCAGACTATCAAATTGAAATCTTGGCTTGGATGAAAATAAAATGTTTGGATTGCTTCGACGTTAACCACAACGTTGACGTTCTTGTCATATGCGAGCGCAGCTCCAGCCACGTACATGCATCATGTCACGACCCGCACCCAACGTGAGGGTACGAGTACGTAACAGCGTCCAGCCTACGCCACAGTGTCGGCGGTAGAACGCTGTTCTAGGTCATGAACTGTAACTAACTAACATGAAATACTCTCCATACGGAGGCCAACATAGAGGTACAACTCAATCACGATCTAAGGCAGAATATAGCACGATAAAATAGATAAGAGAAATCCTCAACTGTGGTACAACAGAAATGAATAAACAAACCCAATCATCTCTAAAAATATACAAACTCTGAATCAAGAACAACAACTAAACAGAAAGGAAAACTGTCTAAGCTATCTATACTAAGTAAGGTATCGTCCTCAGCAGCTGCCTGAACCTCCCCAGGGGTCTAGGTCGCGAGTGTCATCTAGGCAAGCTCCAAAGTAAGGGGTGTAGGGTTCCTCATCATCCTCTGTAAAATTTTCAACAGGTCCAGTCAGGACGGGAGCGAGCACAATACATCTCACGCAGATCATAACAGGTTAGAGAATATAAACATGCAAGAGAGTACGATACATGAAACTGAAAGAAAGTACATGATGTAACAGGAAGAGAACTGTAATAGAAATATCTACTATAAGTAGAGAGCTACCAGTGATTAGTGATTTAGAGTACAAAGTCGACATGTGAACGGCTGGATTTGCACATGACTATACTAAAGAGGTGCACATGGCTATACTACTTTGGAATTGTTCACATGACTATTTATACTCCCCCATACCCCAATCAATACACAAGGATCCAAACAAGTTATGTTACGTACATAGTTTTCACATGAAACCCATAAATGGGTGCACATGAAATATACACGAGAGCTCATACATGAGTGCACATGAAGTTCACATGGGGGCCCATAAACGGGTGCACATAAAATTCACATGAAAGCTCATAAATGAGTGCACATGCAATATAGGTTATACATGAGATACATGGAAAACACGATCGATTCATGAGAGCACATGAGAGTACACGAGCGAGCATGAACGAGCATAATGCACATGAGAAACATGAATAACATGAGAGCAAGGAATACACGATGTACATGAAACACATGACACAATGTATCCGATGCTCCCGAGGGGGATAATATCTCAATGTAGGGATCCATATAGTACCAATCCATGATAATATCGTGACAGCATCAAAATAAGGTAAACTAGTGTAGGAATATAATTCTAAGCAAGTTATGAAATGATCAAAGAATGTACTCGCCTCGTATCTGAATGTCTGAAGTAAATGTACTGTCCGAGATGAGGTACCTGACTCCTAGTTAGAGCAACACAAGTCAAGATGTATACAAGGGATGATAAATGTAATCTACAATGCATCTGCATGCTGTCTAGGTCAAACTAGACTAAAGTCAACACTTGGTCAACTCCAGTCAACTACACTAGTCAAACTAGGTCAACCTAACCCAGACAAGTCTTACTAAGCCTAACCAAGACTATTCTAGCAAGCACACATCAAATCTAAGCTATACAAGCCAACTGCACACCTATACTGGTCTCAACCCACACACAAGCACTGAGCCATAGGCATACACCCCTAGGTATTATCATGCCCATATACCAACCACATTCTACATAACACATATTAACACATATATCTAATTAATATAATACACATATATTATAATATATAGGGTACCTATTTATACATATATTGTCTATATATATATATATATTACACAATATGTATACATGGAGAGTTAGGAAGGGATGTGGTGGTGGCAATGTGTATGTGTGTGGGCATGATATGGTGCAATGTGTATGTGTACATGAGGGTAGGCATTTGATTGTGGGAAATACTAACATGTGTGCCTACATTACCTAGTAAATCTTAAGAACAAGATTATGAAGTCTAATCAAACATCTAAAACTTACATTCATACATCTAACCCCAAAACCTAAATGAACTAACAAACCTCAAATAACTAAGCTACCCATATAGTACTTATCCTAAATCCTAAGAACAGGATTATGAAATCAAATAAGACATCTGAACTTACATTTATACATCTATCCCCAAAACCTAAATGAACTAACAAACCTCAATAACTAAGCTACCCATATAGTACTAATCCTATCTATTGAACCTGCTCCCCTACAACCTGTGTACACAGCTAACATGTCTATGTGCAGAGGTACCTCTCTAGTTCCTAGGTAGACTGCTACTAGGATACCCCCTCTCCTCTAACATATCAGATATGAAACTTCAGGAACTGAATACAACCTGTCAACAAAACCTTATATACAATCTGGGACTGAACCTAGCTCTGAACCCTGGGCACACAGCAATATTCAGGCCTGGACAGGGGGTTTGCTTTACAGGTAAGGTAAGGCACAGCAAGTGAATGTGTGTCGCTGAATTCGTGAGTGATGCAAGGTGTCAAACAATTGTATTTAGTGTCAAAACAGTGTCAAATGCATAGAAGGGTTAATGAATTACCATGTGTCATGCCATTGTGTGTGTATGATCATTCAATGTGTGTGGATACAGTCAAAAATTAGTGCATTGGCAGTGAAGGGTATGTGTCAAAGGCAGAGGGGAAACAGTGCTTTACATGGAAAGAATTCAGTGTATGTGATACATGATGACAGGAATGGGGAAAACATTAACATAGGCAATGTAGTGACCAACTTGTCTACCCAAGGAATTTAGCAATTTGACATTTGAGAGGTTGGCCAAGGTGGGAATATGCAAGGAAATATCTAGTGATGAACTATGTTGGATACCTGAACCATCATGTTCAGGTTTCAGTGAGCAAAGTGGATATCCGATCGATTGAAAATGAATACAGTGAACAAGGAGAGATTGCAAGTGTCGAGTGGTGTATAGTGAATGTCAACAAGGTGTCCAAGTGTTCAGCAAAATGTGTCCTGTGTGTCATACATTGTGTAAGTCTCAAATTTAGAGTCCACAGGAAATGACAGACAGTGTATCAGTCAATTCCAAACAGTCCATCTCATTTTGGAAATGCAAAACAAAATCCAAACTGTAAAAATCAACCAACAGCAGCTAACACACATGTTCAGGATCCAAACAAGTTATTTAATCAGTAATCTCAGTATTAAACCAACAACCAAGTCCTTAAATTCCCAAACAATCGAAATTAAATTCTGAAAAAGAGAAGGACAGTGAGTATCAGAAATAGGGTTTTCATCCAACTTCGAATATCAAATCAACAACTAATAATTAATTTAGTAGGTTGGTAACATCAAACACATATGTGATAGTGTCATGGGTGTCCCCGTGTCCAAGAGTCTGGACACATTCGTGCCTAAACACAACACAGACACAGAAACAAGCACTGTGCACTAGACAGTGTCGTGTACGCGTGCACGTGTCTGTAAAACACGACACACGACACGACACAACACGTGAGTATGAACACGTGTATGCCTAGACTAGGGGGTCATGTACATGTGTCTGTATCGTGTCCACGTGAGTCGTGTCAGGAGTAAAAAGGTTGTATCGGACGCGAATTTCCGCATGTGTGCACAGTGCACGAATCAGTGCGGGCTCGATTGCTCCCAAACCATTCAACGAGGTCCTACGAAACTTTGTAAGCCTCGTGTCAGTCATGTAGGGAGTCCTCGTGTCAAATTTTGTGTGGTGAAGTGGCGTGTCCATGGCAAACCAGGACACGGGCAGCAGGGCACTGCCCGTGAGTGTTGCGAGCGTGTTCGTGTCCTGTTTGGATACGGACACGGCTCGAAAACCAACTCAGTCCAGTTGCAAACTAATGTACACATATAAATCATCAAATTTGTTCAAACACTTTTCAAAAATAACAAATAGAAATCCTTTGTGGCATATCAACAAACACTTAACAATACAACCTGATACGTGTCCGATACGGACACGAAATGGACACCACTCGATACCAAACCTATGCTAGCAGCTAGGGGACTCCTAGGGCTATGCACTCATGCAAAGAAATCGAAATTTGAATGGGTTTATGAAGGTTTACCTATAGGTTGAAACTTCAATAAAAAGCTCCAAGGGGGGGTTCTCCTTGCTAGCTAATCTCTCCAAATTGCACCAAACTTGAGAATACTCTCCATGAGCAGCAAGAAGGGATGGATTAGAACCTAGTGCAAAAGATTTGAGCTAAAAAGGACCTAAAATGGGAAAGTTATGGATTGGGGAATATGGCTATACCTCTTTCTTCAAAGCTTGAGAGAAAAATAATTAAAAGAGGCAAGAACAAATGGAAGAGGCATTAAATAGGGTGGGAAACCCTAGGTTGGCTGCCATGGGCTGATTAGGGTGAGGTTTGGGTACATGGTGTGGGCCTATGGGCCTTAAGGCTAGTTATTGATTTAAGGTTTAGTCACAAGTCATGGTTTATGACTTAAATCTAACTTAAGTCAAATAACCATACCATGGGTCAACTCTAGTCTAACTAGGGTTACATGACCTAACCAATTCCAAACACAACTAGGGTTAGCTTCTAGGTTAGCCTACCAAGGTCATTGCTAGTCAAAGTCAACCTAGTCAACCCTCATTCAAATAATTCCAAAATAAATTCTAAAAATTCCCATAAATTCAAATAAATTATAATAAATCCAAATAACCCTAAAAATGTCAAAAATACCCTAATCACATGGCTAGGCTCTAGGATAGGCAGTCTCTACTGTTCACTAGCAAAACACCAAAAATCATAAGTCATAAATTTAAATAGTTTAAAAATAATTAAAAATTACTAAAAATCATAATATGAATAAGTATCATTAAATAATTATTATAATTACAAAATTTCAAAATTACCCTCTTTTGGAAAACTGGGTGTTACAATCCTACCCACTTTATAAAAATTTCGTCCTCGAAATTAAGATGGTAGCAGTACTTCTAGGTCAAACACCCCACAAACAAAGTCTCAAACATACCGTCAGATAATCATATGCGTCTGCCCAAAATCATGATACTCAGAATCTTTATCATGCTAGTGAGCAAGGCTACGATAATCACAGAGTCCTCGACCAAGGCACATACCTCTAGAATCATGGTATTTAAAATTTTCGCATTGCCGCATGCTTGGCAGCAAAAACCTTAAATTCCTACACCCGAGAAATATGTCCTAAATCTGACTATATGTCCTCACTATGCCAGCTAAATATGACTATCGAAGATTCTAGATTCCATAACTGGGTGACCTCGCCCATATGATTCATCTCAGAAGAAAATTAAACATAACACAAAAACAACAGGATAAAATTGATAAATCAACAAGGAACAGAAGGAATCAAAATTTCAAGGCAGTTATAAAAGGCAATTTCAGAATTTGAGTCAAAAGAACGGAACCTGCAACTAGATCTCCAACGGCCTGAGCATCCTCGACTGTCCTGGCAAAAGCTCGCCCTTGCTGGCCTCCCCTGGCCTGCTGCTGATGTTACATGTACCTCTGTTGCTGAGTCGGTAAGGGTAATCCCGTCTGCTGGTCTACCGGAGCCCTAGCTCCTGCTCCCTGAACTGTCTGTCCCGATGACTCGGGATACTCTCTCAGACGATGATCGGATCCTCCGCAAAGCAAACATCTGTCCAGCCTCTTCCGGCATTCGCCCCAACCATGCCTTGGTCTCTTACAGAAGAGGCAAATAATAACTAGCTACTATTCCGGGGCTTGCTGCTGCCTCTGTGGCTGCTGCGTCCGTTGAAAGGGTACACGGTCCTGAAACTGCCGCTGCTGAAGGTAGACCCTCGGCTGCTGATACTGCTGCTGGAACTGCTGCTGAATCTGCAAACGGGGCACCTGCTGCTGAATCTGTAGGTGGGGCCTCTTAGCCGGTCCCGCACTGCTACTAGCTCCCTGAGTATCTCACATCCTCTTCTCTTTTAGCCCAAGATCGTCCTCCACTGTCATGGCTTCTACCAGAATCTGCTCGAAAGTGGTGTCGCGGTCACTCTTGGTATATGACTTGATCTCTCTGATCAAACCCCTACGGAACCTCCTCGCCCACCCGATCTCGGTAAGATCCTCGATGAATCTGCTCAAACGGCTGAATTCTCCAGCTTACTCCTCAACGGTCAGGTTCCCCTGAACCAAACTCTCGAACTGCGCCTCCAAAGCACGAAGTGCGGTATCGGGAAAGAATTTCTCTTTGAACAGTTTCTTGAACGCTACCCAAGTCTGACCGGCTGTACCAACCCTCGGGTCCGTCTGGTACCAGGTACGGGCCAAGTCCTGCATCTGACTGGCGGCTGCCTCGATCTGTAATCCTGCTGGTATTTGTGCCAATCGGAATATCTCCTCAATGTGCTCTATCCAATCGTCAGTGTATATGATGCCCTCTGTACCCTTGAAGTCTCGAGGTCCCATCTTCTTGAAGGAATGGATGTCTGGAGTCCTCGGCTGATACGGCTGCATCTGGCCTCCCTGTGGCTGAGCAGCCACTAGCTCCACTGTCGTCCTAACCAACTGGTGAGTATTTTGTATGCTCTGTCGGATATCAGCAGACTGGCTCTGCTGCATCTGTTGCTGAAACTCCATGAATCGCTGGAAGAGGGTAAACATCTGAGCCGCTTCTACTGTCCCCGAAGGTAACAGCTGCTGAATCATATCTGGAATGACGGAGGAAGACCTCCGGACAGGTGGAGGTGCACTCCCAAAGGCTGCAGAAGCTCCTATATGAGCAGAAATAGGGGGTGCTGTGGTTCCAGCGTCCATGATCAGGCGAGGGGTGGTAGGCCTCTCACCAGCGTCTGCTGGGCCAGAGCGATGCGATCGTGTCTCAATCACCATCCTGGAGACAGATCAAACAAGAAATCAATACTGAGATAGAATCGATAATTCAAGAGAGGACAGTTATCCGAGGAAGCAAATTTTCAACAGGAATTTAGATGGCAGGAATCCAGTTAAGAGTTTTTTTTCCTAATGTGATTGAGTACCTCAAAAATATCCTAATCCTACTGCAGGCTGTAGTGGTACTCTAGTTCGAATACCACTATACAAACTCGACCTGCATAGGCCACCACTAAAAATGTGTCACGACCCGCACCCACCGTGAGGGTACGAGTACATAACATCGCCCAGCCTACGCCGCAGTGTCGGTAGTAGAACACTGTTCTAGGTCATGAACTATAACTAACTAACATAAAATACTCTCTATACGGAGGCCAACACAGAGGTACAACTCAATCACGATCTAAGGCAGAATGTAGCACGATAAAATAGATAAGAGAAATCCTCAACTGAGGTACAACAGAAATGAATAAACAAACCCAATCATCTCTAAAAATATACAAACTCTGAATCAAGAACAACAACTAAACAGAAAGGAAAACTGTCTAAGCTATCTATACTAAGCAAGGTATCGTCCTCAGCAGCTGCCTGAACCTCCCCAGGGGTCCAGGTCGCGAGTGTCATCTAGGCAAGCTCCAAAGTAAGGGGTGCAGGGTTCCTCATCATCCTCTGTAAAATTTTCAACAGGTCCAGTCAGGACGGAAGCGAGCACAATACATTGTTTGCCATTGATTGTAAAAGAACAGAACAATTATCGGAGGACTGAACTTAGACTCACAATACAAACTCGCTCGTACAAAGAAAGCCTAGGGACGAAAACCTAGGTACAGCAGACTAAGTACGATTGTTTATTTTTGATTCTGGGAGGTGACGATAGAGGCTCGGGAAAGCGACGGCCGCTCTGCCTTACTCCTTGGACGATCGGTATGCAGCCTTGGCTCGGGGAAGATCTGCTCGGCGTTGACGAAGAAAGGCTCTTCTTACTCTCCTCGGGTTGCTCTCCTGGCTTCTCTCTCTCTGTGAGTATCAAAAAAAGGGGGAGCTCTCTCTGTGTATATCTCTCTCTTCTTTTTTTTTATTCTTTTGTTGCCGACCTTTTTTACATGGGAATGATACTGGCTATTTATAAGAGTGGGGTGGGATCATTAGGGTTTGCTGATGATTATCTATTTGGAATGTCGACGCTCCTTCATTCTATCTGGGCCCTTGATCCTGATCATAATGAATCTCGGCCACTAATGCGGATAGCACCAAATCTTATGAGCAGTTAATGCTGACTGCTTTAAATCTTCGTGATTGATTATGCCAATATTTGATTGCTCGTCACGTGTCCTATTGACTTGATGATGAATGATATGCCCTGATCTCGACAATTATGATGATGATGTCGAATATTCTCGTTGGGATTCTGTTGCATCTTCAGTGCCACGTTTTTTTAATTGAAGATCCTGCCAGGGCCGCATAGGGTGACCAACACTTGAACCGCAGGGGGATACTCCTCGTGAGCCGCATGAGTCAATGCCTCATCGAGCCGCAGGAGACGAACTTTCCGTGAGCCGTATATGCATAATCTTTACGAGCCGCAGGGGACGATTTCTCCAAGAGCCGCATATGCATAGTTTCTGTGGGCCGCATGAATTAGCGTGGTATTGAGCCGCATAGACCGGGCTATGGGTGGACCGCATATGGCAGATTTTTGTTAATCATATTAGAGTGACTCCTCAATGAGCCGCATGAAGCTGTTCTCTATTCGAGCCGCATGAGACTTTTGCCACGTGGCAACCTAGGATTTTTTGTCAGATCGGGTCAGAGGTTTTCTTCTTTTCCCGAAGAGTCTGTCATTATGGCAGAGCCATTATGATACTTTATGTCAGAGACAGCCGTCGAGTCGTGTCAGAGCATTAAATGAGGCCATTACTTCAGTGGCCAACTGTGGGGGGGGTCACACGTGTCGTCAATTGAGCCGCATATTCCTGCTGAACCGCATTCATCCCCGAGCCGCATGAGTCTGAGGGTCTTCTTTTGGGCCGCATAGGGCAACTCCAGTATGAGCCGCATAGACTTGCTACCCAAAACCGCATGGGCCATTTATGCCTTTATTCTAATATTTTCCATGCTTCTACAGGACCCCCTTCAAAGTTTTTAATTTGTAAAATTGAAACACTTTGAATAAGAAGCATGGCCCTGTTCATGCCGCATAGGATGTTCTGTTTAGCTGAGCTTCCTGGCCGCATTAGCATCTCGGTCGCATAGATTCTTCTGGCCGCATAAGCTCTTTGCCACGCGCCCTGACCACGTGAGCAAATCTTCATTAATTGCCTTCGATTTGATTTGACGCCGCCTTTTGGGAGAGGATCCCAAGGGTCGGTTTTGCCTTGACCGAAGCGTTCTCACCTTTATTTTTGGAGGCGGCGCATAATCCGAGGCGTCTTTCTACTTTATTGATCGCCTATAAATAGGAGTTTTTTAGCTCTTGGGGATTTCTTTACCTCCTTTCTTTGCTTGAATTCCCTGTTGCCAACTTCGCTCTTTATTTTCCTTCTTCATCCATCGACCATGGCTCCCAAGAGATCTGCTGCATCGAAGGCCGCGAAGGGCAAGGCAGTTGCTGCTACGGCGACTGCGGCGACGAATGTAGTCGCTCCTCCGCCGGTTGCTGTAGGCGCTGTCCATCCTGATGTTCACCCACCCATCGCTGGTAAGGGGGTCACTCTGAAAAACCCTAGCTGCTGCCATGGCTCTGTTGCATACTTTATGCACAAGCCACATATACGAGACGTATCGATGTGACCGCATAAGCACTTCGCCCATTATGGCTGCATGAGCTTGTCACATTCGATCAGTGCCGCATGTATGTTTTTGACTTGGGCCGCATAAGCGTTGCTCACTTTTGAACCGCATGAACTTGATGGTTTGTAGCCGCAGCGGTTTGTATGAGTCGGGCTTAGCCGCATGAATCTATAAACCCTTCTGAATCTGAGTTGTACGGACTTGGTTAATTTAGAGTCGCATGGGGCTATGACGCGCAAAGTCGCATGGACCTATCTGCTGATGAGCCGCATGAGGCTGGGGCAACCTGAGCCGCATAGACTTCAGTAATCTTTTCCAATACTTCTGTTTTCTTTGTTTGTCTTCTGACCTTGTTTCTTTTATCTTTTTCTAGTGAATCTGCCCGTGAATCCTGCGGGGGAACTTTTGGTTGGTTCAAATCAATTTGTTTTGGGTGTGCGTCTTGACGACCTAATTAAGCATGTATTGAATCAGTTCCCTGCTGATGAGCCTTTGGAGAGGTTGAACGCCATCGAGAATCAGACCCTTCATTACCTTCGTTCCATGATGAACACTGGGAGGCTGGATGGGAAATACCTGAAGCCTCTATTCCTCTTTGGAGATGCTCTAATCATAGGGAACTCTCGAGTGTTAGAGATTTCCGAGAACTAGGATTTCTCTTTGGACGGGGAGTCAATCCATATCCCTTTTATGGAACGCCATTATCCCTTATCGTGGTTCAATATGGTGCTGTTGAACAGGAAGATGGTGTGCAACTTGACCCCTACTCAATCGGGGATGTTGATGGGCGACATCCATTACAATCCGAATATGCGGTCAGCGTACCCAGGTAAGGATCCCGTCCCTCGATATATGATGGGTCTGGCCCCGGGCTCCTTCATGAATGCATACGGTCCCAACTTTTCATTTGCTCAGGCTGACACCTTCTTGAATCGGCTTGTCCGTAAGAAGTCCTATCCTGTTGGTAGGATAGCATTGCCGAACTGGATAAACCCTACTTCTATGTGGGTCCAGTTGACCACCTGGGTCCTGCAGACCTACGGAACACTCTTGCGTGAGGTGGGACTTTATCATGCTGTTCGAGGGACTTGTCACGGGCTCCCTATTAATAAGCCGCTGTTCATGGCTCTCTTGGAGATGTATAGCTGGCGAACGGGGACATTCTTCTCACCAGTAGGGGAGCTGGGGCTTGCTCTTCATGAGATGTATACTGTCTCTAAACTCCCCTGGGGAAATAAGCCTTTCGAGGTGTATACCCCTTCGAATGAGGAGTTTGAGGACTTGGACCGACGGTTCCCAGGTTTCGTTGCAGTATACCGGGAGTTGCTGTGCCACCATAGTGCTTGTCACCAGATGGCCATAAAGACAGCGGATAGCTCCGAAGGTGGAGTTATTCCTCGAACCCCTAACCATATCATGGATTAGTTACCTTTTCAAAGTTAACTCTTCTGGTGGAGTTATTCCTCGAACCCCTAAAACGCACGTGGAGGTGAAGGATTTGATGTCAGGCGTCAAGAAGTCGCGATCCAGGAGTGACATATTTGGGAGCCAAACTGACTCTCTCAGCTACTTTTACTATGGGACCACGCAGATGTCAGAGAAGGCGCTTCTGGCTGGCTTTTTGATGATATGGTTATGAAATTGCGTCGTCTCAGGAGGAGCAGGTTCCATCGAGAGGATCGGTCGCCATTTTATTCTTCCCGCCGTTAAACTGGTGTTCGGAGTTAGGCTGGCCCTTCTTCCCGCCATGGTGTGCAGCATCCACCACGGTCTTCGGACCTTCTCATCCAAAGTTGTTGCGCGTAAGAAGACCTTGGATTTTGAGCGTGTAGAATTGCCTTTCCATTACTTGATGGCGTGGTTGGCGATGCATTACAAGTCTTTGCTGGGACCCGGGATAGCGGAAGATGCTACGGATGAAGATGCTTTCCTCTTCAAATGCCATCGCCAGTCTTGGGAATACAATACTATGCCGGCTTGTCGGAGGGCGCTGGCGAGGGTAGATGGGTGTCACCTTTTTGTGTCTGTTCCTCCATTTTCTGATGAGGATATGAGTAAGGTACACCTTGATGGTACTGGACCTCCTCACTTTCTATCTCCGGATATGCTCACTTGGTTGCGTAACATCCGTCCTGCTCATTTGGTTTATCGCAACCGCGATAGGATGTACCTGGAGCCTTACCTACCTAGTAGGTTTTCTCGGCAGTTCGGTTATAGCCAGTTATTCCTTGATCATCCCAATCCTGGTTTGGGCTTCGAAGGTAGTGTTCTTTATGGCGTCAGGGCATAGAATTATTATGATGCTTATCATACTCGAGCCAGCTTTTCAGTTCCTGATGCTTAGACGCCAAGGGAAATTTTATACGTGGCTGCTTTATATCATGTCATGGCGAACAAGCCTCCTATTAATTTCGATCCGAGTGCCAGTTTTATCGTGGGTACCGGTTTAGAGGAGAAGCCCAAGGGGGCTAAGGCCAGAAAGCAACTAGCGCTTCAGACTCCTCTCCCTGAATCAGAACCTTCTGAGTCGGCTGGGGAGGAAGATGATAGCAAAGATTCTCTTTTTGATGGAGGCGAAGAAGTAGCAGATCAATCGCTTTCCATCCCTGATGAACCAGCGGAGGGCCCATTGCTTTCTACAGAAGGTGGAAGAGTGAGGGAAGAACAGCTTTCGGCTGTGTCTGGTTCCTCACGTAAGCGAGTCAGGCACGAATCTTCTGGCAGTAGAGCGACTTTTTCCGTGAAGAGAGCTGCCGTTAAGTCTCGTGGATCGCTTATTACCGAAAGGGATGACGGTACCGATGCTACTCCGGAGGTAAGGCTACATTGGATTTGTTTCTTTGTTGTAGTTCCCTTTCCTCTCGCAGATATGATTTAATCACTTTTCTTTGTAGGCGTCCGACGGGCCGGAGTCTTCTGAACCATCTACTGCCTCTGAGGTTGATCCCGCCCTTGCTGTCTTAATCAACGATATGTGCGCCGCGGTCCTTTCTGCTGGGGCTCTCCCGGAGGCGGCTGGAAGTTCCCGGGTTGCTGAAGCATCAGCTCGGGGGAACGAAGGTTCCTCTGGGCCCGCCCCTGCGGTCGTTGAGCTTCGGCGAGATGACACCGTTCTCGGTACCTCTTCTCCCGGGGACGACTCTCTGATTCCTGATTCGGAGGTTATTGGTGAGGAGGCTGTGGTGGCTGTAAACGAACCTCAGCCTCCATACTCCTCTATTGGTAAGATAGGCCATATATTGACTACCGAAGGGGCTTATTCGCTCTATCAACATATCCTTCGGGTCAAGTCGATTCATGGTTGCCTTGGCCCTGCAGGTCCTGACCTTTTACCTCCCGCCGCGGATGTTCTCGAGGAGAGTTCGGTCGGCCATTATCCGGACGAAAGGAATGTTTCTTCTCCTCTCTCTCATGTTGAAGAGCCTCCTGCCGTCTCCGGGCAGACGGGAAGGGAGTTGGCAATGGTTTCCGCCTCGTCTTCCGCTGTTGACACGGCTCCGGAAGTCGACTTCTCGACCTTGTCGAGCATCCAAATCCTGCGGGCTGCTGAAGAGGAGTTGGTCGCTGTTCAAGCGTCTTTCCGTGCGGAGTTGGTTTCTCTTGTGGCAGGAGCGGCAGATTCTGTCGCGTCTTCTTCCGTGCTACCAGCCACACTCCCGCTGACACCGGTTTCCTCGGAGGCTCTGGACGAGGTGACGCAGGATGTGGTTGACAGCTTTTATCGCCACTTAGGGAGGGGTATAAACGCTGCCGTGGAATGGGGGGTCCCTTTTTCTCTGTCTCTACGGGGAGCTCGGGGCTAAATTGACACTCTGAAGGGTCTTCCTGGCGGGCTGGGGTTAGCAGCGTTCCTGGAGCCTAAGCTGACAGAGGCTGATCAACTTGTGACCCAACTGCTGGCAGTACGGCAGGCTGGCTTGCCCGCTGCAATTGAACGGGAGCGGGGTCGCCTCGTTGCTGCTCGGGACAAGATTAAGCTCACTCGGGATGCTGCCGCGCCAGCTGTGCGGGAAGACCTTGACAAGCTTTCTGTTTCATATGCCCATCTGGGTCGTCGAAGTCAGGCTTGTAGGGCTCGTGAAGAGTCTGCTTCTCGTGGAGTAGCGGCCACACGGGAGCGGATTCTTACACTCCAACAGGAGTTGGCCTTCCTAGAGTTAGAGCGGGAAGCTGCTCGTGCAGAGCAGGAGTCGATTGCTCGGGAGGCCGAGCGGGTTTCCCAATCCTCTGCCTTCTTGGAACGGTCTTTTAAGGAATTTGAGGACAACTGGCGAGCCTATGCTCATCTGGAGGACCCGGCGGTGCTGAATCAGGAGGCAGAGCGTCGAGCCAAACAGAGTTTTGAGCGGTCGGTCGCCTTGATAAAGGACCGCCTCACGGTGTTATGCGCCCCGGAGCAGTGATCCACCATCTGTCCTCTTCTGCTTTTCTTTTTGTTTGTTTTTTTCTTTCATGTGTGTATATTTTGATTTGCAAGGGATGTGATCCCCACTGATGTAGCTCCTTTGAATTTTGAGATAAATGAGCATGTTTCAACTCATCTTCTCTTTCTTGTTCTTGTGGTGTTCATGGAATTGGACTTGCTGGGGGATTATTTGTGGACTTGTTACCCTGGGCGTACCTTGGTTTTAGGTACGGATAACAAGTTTGATCAGGATGTCCGGGACAGCCACGACAAAATGGTCATGGATGTTCTCGGTACTGGGGAAAGGAATGCCGTAGAGCAGCTGGGCTCCCGGGGCATGGTAGGATGGTGGATTTATGCTAAGAAGCTTAGTAAGGGATATTTGTGGACCTATTATCCTTGGCGTACCCTGGTTCAGGATACGGATAATAAGGTGGGAGGAAGCCAGTCATATTTGCTCCGAGATTATGAGGACGTAGCAAACATGAGGGTTTTACCGTGGAATCTTCCTACTCAGAGGTAATGAGAACATGGTAGGGGGAGACTTCACGGAAGACTTTTCTATAATCAATAGTGGTCAACAGAGGACGTTTGTGGTCAACAGAGGACATTTGTGGTTAACAGAGGACATTTGTGGTCAACAGAGGACGTTTGTGGTCAACAGAGGACATTTGTGGTCAACAGAGGACGTTTGTGGACCTATTATCCTTGTCGCACTCCGGTTGTGGGTACGGATAATAGGTTGAAAGGGAACCAACATACTTGCTCTGAGGTAATGTGGACATGGCAAATATGGTGATTTCTTCGACGGAGCCTTCCCACTCAGAGGTAATGAGGACATGGCAGGAGTGGGCTCAATGAAGAAGGGGTGCATAGAACTACTCAGAGGTAGGAGGACATGGAAGTTCTATGCGAGGGGGCGGTTTGTTCTTGGTGGAAGTGAAAACGACTCAGAGGTAATGAGGATATGGTCGTTTCGAAAATTAGTGGATCGATTACCCTTTTTGTGCACTGGGAGTGCGGGTAGTGGATCATGAGGGAGGATCTCTTTCAGAAAGAAAGTTCAGAGGTATGATTATACGTGACTTACTATTTAAGAGAGTGACCGGAAATGTAAGTACATAATTTGGATTTTCTAGAATATTGAGGAGATGAGAGTTCAGTGGCACCAGCGGGTGCATGGCTCGGTAATCTGAAATATTGTGGATGTGGGTTCAGTGGTATCAATGGATACGTGACTCGATAATTTGGAAAATGGTGGGTGCGAGTTCAGGGGTACTAAGGGGGTACATGACTCGATAATTTGGAAAATGGTGGGTGCGAGTTCAGGGGCACTAAGAGGGTACATGACTCGATAATTTGGAAAATGTTGTCTAAACATAGTATTTCTTCAGAAACTTGCCGTTGACGGGCAACATAAGCAAGTCCCCATTCTGCTTGGCGAGGCGGTAGGTGCCGTTGGAGAACACGGCCTCGATGACAAATGGACCTTCCCATTTTTGCTGGAACTTGCCTGCGGTCTTGTGAGTCATGACCATTGGTCTCCGGACTGCCAGAACGAGATCGCCCACTTGGAATATTCTGATTTTAACCTTCTTGTTGAAGGCTCCTGAGATACGTGCTTGGTATAGCTCGATCCTTTGCTGGGCTAGGAGGCGCTTTTCGTCTAAGGCCTCCAACTCTTGTAATCGGCGTCAATAGTTATCATCCGTTGTCAACTGATAAGTGAGGGCAACGCGGAGTGAGGGAATCTGAGTTTCCAGTGGGAGGACTGCCTCACTTCCGTATACTGAAGAGAATGGTGTATTCCCAGTAGCTGTTCGAACCGTGGTGCGATAAGCCCATAAGCATTCGCCGAGCTTCTCATTCCAGTCGCGTTTGTTGGAGGAGACAAACTTCTTGAGGAGTTTGATGATTGTTTTATTGAATGCCTCTGCCAACCCATTTGCTGCCGGGTTATATGGTGTCGAAGCGACATTCTGAATGCGGTATTTGTCGCAGAATCGATAGAATGCATGGCTTGCAAACTGCGGACCATTATCATGGATGATCCTCCGAGGCAGTCCGAAGCGGTAGATGACGTGATGTTTAAGGAAGCTGATCACGTTTGAAGTCTTAACTTTTGCGAGTGGGACGGCTTCCGCCCATTTGGAGAAGTAGTCGGTGATCGCAAGTATGAAGCGATGTCCTCGGGAGGAAGGTGGGATGATTGGACCAATGATATCCATTCCCCATGCTTCGAATGGCCAGGATGCCACCGTTGGATGTAGAAACTCGGATGGTTGGTGAATGAAGTCCGCGTGGACTTGGCAAGCCTTGCATTTTCTGGCATAGTCTATTGCGTCTGCCACCATCGTGGGCCAGTAGTAGCCCATACGGCGAAGGCGGTCCTGTAGCTTAGGGCCAGGCTGATGGGCCCCACAGACACCGTCGTGAGCTTCTCGTACAGCTTTTTGGCTTCTGCGTTTGACAAGTACCGGAGTAATAATCCGTCGTAGGATCGTCGGTACAGCATCTTTGTCTCTGTGTCGTAGAAGAATCTGAGAGAACGCCGTCTGATGGAGGTGGCTTCCTTGGATTCTCCGGGAGGATATCGTATACGACGAAGTCAATGAACGGCTGTCTCCAGTCTGGTGTTTCATCGACCGTCTGGGCGGAATAGCTCGCCACGAATTGAATATTGTTCTTGGGACAGACCAGTTCGTGGCCTATCACCTCAACCGAGTGATGCGCTTGGTTCGGCACTGCTAAGGAGGCGGCAAGGCCTGCTAGGGCATCGGCTTCGATATTTTGAAGTCTGGGGACGTGTTCGATGAAGAATCCCTCGAATAGGAGATAATGTTGATTGCTATTTGGTGGTAGGGGATCATGTCTTCATGGCGGACTTCGTACGACCCCCGAATCTGATTGACGATTAATTGTGAATCGTCGTATGCTTCGAGTATTCTACACCCAGCTCCTTTGCAAGTTGGAGGCCAATGACCAAAGCGTTGTATTCGGCCACATTATTGGAACAGGGTTCCGTGAGAGAGTAGGCGCGACTGATCACTAGCCCGGTAGGAGAGATCAATACTACTCCGACCCCGACGATGATGTTTCCCTTGGGTCCGGTTCTTGAAGCGCCATCGAAGAACATCCTCCATATGTTATCGTGGGTGGTTGTATTAGAATCGGCAACCTCATCTGGGATTTCCTCGTATATTCTGGATGACCCGATCCTGGATGGGCCGCCAAAAAGTCTGCCAGGGCTTGGCCTTTGACAGCCTTCTGTGGGACGAAGATCATGATATGGGGATAGCAGTATTGCCCATGTAGCGAGGTGAGAGCTGAGCGCCCCTGGTTTAGTCATGAGGACCCTGAGGGGATTTACCCGTGAGATCACTTGTATGGTTTGTCCAGTAACATAATGCCGCGTCTTTTGAATGGCGAATACCAAGGCGAGGCATTCTTTCTCCACGGCAGTGTATCGGTGTTCGGGCCCGACCATCATTCGGCTGAGGTAGTATATGGCCTATTCGTGTCCTGCGTCATTATTTGTGTCAGCAGGGCACCGAGGGAGTGTTCCATTGCTCGTACATAGAGCAAGAATGGTTTTCCAGGGACCGGGCCACCATGACTGGAGGATTTGACAAATTCTTTGATGTCGTCGAAAGCGCGTTGGCATTCTTCGTCCCATACGAATGAGACTCCCTTCTTCATGAGGTGTGTGAACGGCCGGCATCGTCCGGAGAGATTGGAAATGAACCTTCTGATATAGGCTAGCCTCCTTGGGGCTTCTAAGTTTGCGGAGATTTTTCGGGGGACCCATCTCCATTATTGCCTTGGTTTTCTCAGGGTCTACATGGATACCCCGTGCAGTGATGATGAAACCTAAGAACTTTCCGCTGGATACGCCCAAGAACGACTTTGTAGGGTTCATCTTCAGGTTGTGGGCTCGCATCAGGTCGAATACCGTTCTCAGATCTTGTAGATGATCCTCCTTACGACGACTCTTGACAGCGATGTCGTCGACGTAGCATTCCACTATTTTGCGCAAATATTCTCTGAAAATGATACTCATAGCCCGCTGATATGTGGCACCCGCGTTCTTTAGACCGAATGGCATGACTGTGTAACAGTATGTGCCGATCGGTGTTCTAAATGATGTGTGCTTCTCATCGTCGGGGGACATCTTGATTTGATTGTATCCCGAGAATCCATCCATGAATGACATACGTTCGAAGCCGCATGTGTTGTCAATCATGATGCCATGATCGGGAGGGGAAATTCGTCTTTCGGACATGCCTCATTTAGATTACGGAAGTCGATGCAGATTCGGATCTTCCCGTTCTTCTTAAGGACCGGGACTATATTGGCGACCCAGTCAGGGTGTTGCTCCTCACGGATGAAGCCGCTGGCTACTAGTTTGTTGACTTCGGCTTCGATCGCGTCCATGCGGAAGCGTCGTTGCTGCTGCTTGACTGGCTTTGCATCCGGCCGTATATTGAGTTTATGGAGAGCAATATCGGGATCTAATCCCGGCATGTCTTCGTAACTCCATGCAAATACGTCAATGTATTCTCTGATGAGTTCCAGCAGTGATTCTCGTTCCTCGTCTGTTAGGCTTTTACTGACGAAGATTGGCTTTGGAGAGGATTCGGTGCCGAGGTTGACCTGCATAACTTCATCCTCCGTAGGAGGTTCTCTTAGCTCGAACCGCTTTTCCCATTGTGCGTCTAACTGTTGAGCCCACGGCTCAAGCTCGAGGATTTCAGGAATGTCCTCGTCTTCTTCGTAAGCATCGGCAAATGCCATGTTGACTGATAGGACTTGTCTGAATATGTCCCCAATGCTTGTGTCTGAGTCGGAAGTTGGTGACCGATTGAGTGTAACTGCCAATCACATTCTTCATTTGAACTCTCTGGAGTCATTGTGGGAGTTACATACCCTAGTCCACATCGAGTTTTGCTATAGTAGTCCCGTGGTTTACCAGACGGTACTGGGGGCTTCAAAGGTAGTCGTCGTCCGGTACCGTAATTCAAACCTGGTGTAGTTTCTAGATCATATCCTTGTTTCTGCATGAGGTATTTGGACTGGGGACTATAAAGGTATAGAGGCAATCTCCCGGTATCTGACCCAAGATCGACTTCTTTTATAGTGAAGGGGTACGGATCATCTTTCCGACCGAAGATAATCGGGTGGTCCCCTCCCTCGACTATTCGGTAAGCGTCTTCTGCCGGAGTAAGCTGGATTGTGGTATATACATTTGTCACTTGTGTGTGTATGTGAGTGCCTATACCGTGGTCCATAGCATACATTGTACATAGCTTGTTGAGCTCGTTGTAATTCAAAGATAGCCCTTTATTGATAAAATAAGGTATCTTCTCGAGAGGGATTACATCATCCGCGGAAGGGGTATCGGAGTGGGCAGCCACATACTTGGCTAATTCTGGTTCTTCTCGGCCATCCCCTGTATAAATGAAGACTGGGAGAGCGACCTAGTCAGCTTGATCTTCAGAGGCTCGACCGGGGGAGCAGGTCGTGGAGTTGTTGGTAGACTAGCAACCCCCAGCTTGGCATCTGACATGGGGCGAGGAGTGGCTGGTTCGCTGGAAGTGTCAGACCTCGCGTCGGGGTGACGGCCCTTTTTAGGAAGACGTATCGTGAGCGGCCTGTCGGAGGGATTAAGTTTCTCCGCCTGGAGCTGACCGACTCTCGGTAGTCTGATGGTAAAAGGCCCTGGTGTGGGTCTCGGCACTTGGCCAGACCTCGGCAGCCGGATTCTCATCTGCTCTTGTTGCGCCGATAGACTGATTGCGTCCTTACGCAGAGTAGCCGTAAGGGGTGCAGAACTACCCGGTTTACGAGCCTGGAGGTGGATCGTTAGGGGTTCTTCTGATCTTGTGGTTGCCTTGGTGTGAGCTTGCACCTCCTCTTCGACCAGATGCTTCTTTGATTTTTCGTACAGACAGGAGTCTGAGTAATAAGATTCGACCCTTTGAAGGGATCGACATCAGCAAACTCCGTCCTCACGAAGCCGTACTTATCGACATATTTGAAGCACTGGTGTAGCGTGGAAGGCACGATCATGTAATCGTATATCCAAGGCCGCCCCAGAAGGATATTGTAAGAAGTGTCGACATCTATGACGTAGCAGGTGACTTCTGATTGGAGATCGCCAATCTGACATTTCAAGCGAATCTTCCCTATTGGGTAGCTCCTGCCCGAATTGAAACCGCTAATGGCGGTGCTTGTAGGCGTCAGGCGATGCATTAGAATGCGAAGATTATGTAGCAGACCCTTCGGAATGATGCTTATGGAGGACCCAGGATCAATGAGCATTCGGTCTACCTTTACGTCGCCGATGTATCCAGTGTAGTACAATGGGCGGTCGTGCAGGTTAGTTTTGATGAGCATATCCTGCGGAGAGAAGACGATATTGGGCATTGCACCTGTACACGCACTATCTTGGAGCTCTGTAGGCTGATTATCTCCCGTGAGGTTGACCTGAGCCAAGTATGCGTCGGCATTTTGGAGCGCCTCACTTAGGGCCGTGCGGACATCCTTCGAGAGCCTCAGGAGTTCATATAAGGACAATTTGGCCGGTGTATTAGCCAATTGTGCCAAGATGTCGAAGTTGTAGGGCCTCTTCAGCCCCTGAGGTACCTCCTTTCGGAGGGATTTGTCGAAGCGAGTCTCCTTCGGCCTAGGCTTGTCGGTCGTCGAAGGCTGAGCCGGTCCCGGAGTATCAATGTTTGTGGGCTGCTGATCATTAGTCGGATTCTCGACCACTGGTTGGGCTTGTGCTCCAGATCGAGTAGTGACGGCTGAGACTTCCTCCTCCTCTGCCGAGGTGGTGCGGCATGATCTGACCTTTCCACTTTTCTTTTTAGAAGGTAAAGTGGGCTGAGTTACCTCGTGGACTAGGTCCGGATGGACCCACATGATTTCCCCTCGTGATGTGGTGGGGGTACTAGGCCGGGAGTTTGATCACGGGTAGGCGGAAGATTAGTGATTTCTATCGTTGCCAGAGGGATGGGTATGACACCGTCTTGAGTCTCTGTTGGAGGGAAATTACCGAATTGTACGGACACCATGTTGGCTGCTACGGTTACCTCCTCGAAGTCGATAGCCAGAGCGTTCGAATCGATGAGGTTCTGGATATACCGCTTCAGTTGGTAGCAGTCGTGTGTAGCATGGTGGACGTAGCGGTGGTAATGGCAGAACTTCGGATTTTCCAAATCAGCAGGCCGAGGTTCCCGCCTTGGTGGAGGAAGCTGAATTCTATCTCCTTGTATAAGCATGTCCAAGATAGGCTTGACGTGGCCGTCTTCGAAAGAATAAGTGATTTGAGGCCATTGTTTGTCTGCTGGCTGTGGCTCGGGCTTCTGGGCTGTATCGGTCACCATGGCCTGCTTGCCTTTGTTGTCCCGGTTGTTGGAGGGACTACCCCCATTGTCGTTGCTGGCGTTGGGACGTTTCCCCTTGTTCTCTTCCTCCGAGATATGCAACCCCAGTTGGCGAGCTTTCTTCAATCGTTCCTCGGCACTTGTAGCGCTGATGATAAAGGCCTTCCAGTCCTTGAATTGACTTTCGCCCATCCAGAGACTAATTGTTGGGAGTAGTCTCTTTGGCAAATTTCAATCAAAGAAGAGTCCGGGTTGCCAGATGGTAACTTCATTGCGGTTTGACGAAACCGCTCAATGTAATTCCTTGTCAGCTCCTTCTCTCCTTGGACGACGTCCATGAGGGTAGACATCGTGACGTCCTATCCTACCTCATAGAACCTCTCCAAGAACAAGCGCTTGAAGCCAGCGAAGGAGTGGATGCAATTATCTGGCAGGTTGCGGTACTAATCGAAGGCGACTCCTTCCAGTGCCCCAATGAATAACCGTATGAGGATGGCGTCATCATGGGGCAGATGGTCGGTAGTGACCTCAAAGTAAGTGATGTACCGGCTTGCTGAAGTCTTACCATCATATGGGTTGATATTGAACGGCTTATATCTTGGGGAAAAGGGCACATCCCTCCATTCAGCAGGGTATGGTTGCCGTGTTTCTGAGGTCTTGAGAATTTTCTCGGGCGTGGAACATCGCTCGAAGCTCCTAAACCTCTCTTCTTACTTCTCGGGCCTCATATGTCGCGGTAGGGGCCGTTATCTCGGGAGCATTATTGCCCGGGTTTGGTACCGCTGAATTTGAATCTATGTTGTTCGCGGGACCCGTGCTTGTCTGACCAGGTGTCACTCCCTGCAGAGTAGGAAGCGCTGCTTTGATCTCGTCTACAGACTTGACCAAGGCGTGCAGTATGGCCTCCAAAGTGTCGATACGTGGCGATCGCCGGAACCGCCTTGATTGCTGTGTGTCATGAATACCGTCTTTACATGAGGAGTGACGGAGGGAGTGGTGGAGGATGTACCCTCCGAGTCGTACCCATGCGTTGAGAAATCATCTGGATATGTGGGGATGTTCTCTTCAGGTTCGGACTCGGAAGGAATACTATTCCCAGCTTCGGAGCATGCTTCGTCTAGAGAATCATGGATGTCCTCGGGGACATCAGCATCTGTTGTACCCGATGGGAGGGTTATTTCTCGGGGTTCGTCTCCTTGAAACATTGGATTATTGTGGATGTTCGGAGGAGTACTACCCCCAGCTCCTACGACCCCCAGGGTCGGGGACGATGAGCCTCCTGTTGCAGCAGATTTTGTCTTTGAACGGGTGTGTTGGTATACTCCAGTGGATGGCAACCGTTTAGCCGACAATTTCTTAGCTGTAGTGGCCGATATCTTTGGACTGGAGATGCTTGTCTTCTTCCCTCTCCCCTCCACGGGGACTTTCCGTACGGAATTGCAGGAGGCAACGGGAGGTACCTCGTCTTCCGAGCTCGGATGTTGTAATCTTTGGAAGACGGATGGCCGGTCTTCCGTTACTGCCGTGTTGTTGCAACAGCAGTTGACGATAATCTGGGTGCAGTGACGTCCCTGTGAGGACTCTCTGCACGCTGAGGCTCCTTCTCTTTCCTTGCGTTTGTGGAGGATAGCTTCACGCAGGTCAGAGGAACCACTTTGTCCGTTTGGCCGGGGGCTGGACTCGAGTGGTTTTATACAACTTCCCGTCAGAGGCCCGCGTGATACTCAGCGGGACGCCCCGATAGTCAGAGGTTGGGGCAGCTGTCTGGACTTGATGAGCCGCGCTGCCCTAGACTTTTTTTTAGCACTTGTGGGTGCGTAATAGGAAGAGTCCACATTAGGTATCACAGAGTGGATTTTCACTCAGAAAGTGATCAGAGTTAGGACCGCATGAGAGTCGGTCGAAAACTGATCGAGAGAAGCGCGGTAGGTAGAGACGCTATGCGGCTAGCGTTGGGTGCCGTGCAGGCTATCTGCATGCGACTGTCTTCTGTTGTGGGATGAGTTCTTATGCGGTTAGGAGTCACGGCCGTGCAGGCTGCCCGCATGCGGTTGGCATCTGTGGCCGCATGGGTTCTCTGCAAGCGGTTGACTTTACTAGCCGCATGAATCTCGTCCATGCGGTTGGGAACTGTAGCTGCATAAGTTATGCGGCTGACAGAAGTGGCCGCATGAGTTTTCTTCATGTGGTTGACGGTTGTGGCCGCATGGATTTTCTTTCTGCGGCTAATACCCCTCTGTGGTTCAGGTTGAGCAGAGACCCTCTTTGCCCCTGCAAGTCCAGCATCATAGTGTTTTCTTCTGCCGGACTTGGGGACAGCAGAGGTGTCTGCGATCTGAAGTGGGGCCGCAGGAGAATCTTTCTCGCCGTCTTGAGCGACCGAGGGTATCCCATCGAGGGCTTGGGGAGGAGCAAATGACTTTGGCCTCCACTCTTTGCGAGCCTTCGTGGTGCGGGTGCGTTTCTGGACGAAGCGGACGACCATCTTCTGTTGTGTGGAGCCAAGTTTGGCTGCATCCGATTGCATCACCAACTCCTCAGCCGTGGAGAAGTAGTCCCCAGCAGAGTCGCCATCGTGTTTGCCATTGATTGTAAAAGAACAAAACAATTATCGGAGGACTGAACTTAGACTCACAATACAAACTCGCTCGTACAAAGAAAGCCTAGGGACGAAAACCTAGGTACAGCAGACTAAGTACGATTGTTTATTTTTGATTCTGGAGGGTGACGATAGAGGCTCGGGAAAGCGACGGCCGCTCTGCCTTACTCCTTGGACGATCGGTATGCATCCTTGGCTCGGGGAAGATCTGCTCGGCGTTGACGAAGAAAGGCTTCTTACTCTCCTCGGGTTGCTCTCCTGGTTTCTCTCTCTCTGTCAGTATCAAGAAAAGGGGGAGCTCTCTCTGTGTATATCTCTCTCTTCTTCTTTTTTTTATTCTTTTGTTGCCGACCTTTTTACATGGGAATGATGCTGGCTATTTATAAGAGTGGGGTGGGATCATTAGGGTTTACTAATGATTATCTATTTGGAATGTCGGCGCTCCTTCATTCTATCTGGGCCCTTGATCCTGATCATAATGAATCTCGGCCACTAATGCGGATAGTACCAAATCTTATGAGCAGTTAATGCTGACTGCTTTAAATCTTCGTGATTGATTATGCCAATATTTGATTGCTCGCCATGTGTCCTATTGACTTGATGATGAATGATATGCCCTGATCTCGGCAATTATGATGATGATGTCGAATATTCTCGTTGGGATTCTGTTGCATCTTCAGTGCCACATTTTTTTAATTGAAGATCCTGCCAGGGCCGCATAGGGTGACCAACACTTGAACCGCAGGGGGATACTCCTCGTGAGCCGCATGAGTCAATGCCTCATCGAGCCGCAGGAGACGAACTTTTCGTGAGCCGCATATGCATAATCTTTACGAGCCGCAGGGGACGATCTCTCCAAGAGCCGCATATGCATAGTTTCTGTGGGCCGCATGAATTAGCGTGGTGTTGAGCCGCATAGACCGGGCTATGGGTGGACCGCATATGGCGGATTTTGTTAATCATATTAGAGTGACTCCTCAATGAGCCGCATGAAGCTGTTCTCTATCCGAGCCGCATGAGACTTTTGCCACATGGCAACCTAGGATTTTTTGTCAGATCGGGTCAGAGATTTTCTTCTTTTCCCGAAGAGTCTGTCATTATGGCAGAGCCATTATGATACTTTATGTCAGAGACAGCCGTCGAGTCGTGTCAGAGCATTAAATGAGGCCATTACTTCAGTGGCCAACTGTGGGGGGGTCACACGTGTCGTCAATTGAGCCGCATATTCCTGCTGAACCGCATTCATCCCCCAGCCGCATGAGTCTGAGGGTCTTCTTTTGGGCCGCATAGGGCAACTCCAGTATGAGCCGCATAGACTTGCTACCCAAAACCGCATGGGCCATTTATGCCTTTATTCTAATATTTTCCATGCTTCTACATACATCTTACACAGATCATAACAGGTTAGAGAATATAAACATACAAGAGAGTACGATACATGAAACTGAAAGAAAGTACATGATGTAACAGGAAGAGAACTGTAATAGAAATATCTACTATAAGTAGAGAGCTACGAGTGACTAGTGATTTAGAGTACAAAGTCGACATGTGAACGGCTGGATTTGTACATGACTATACTAAAGAGGTGCACATGGCTATACTACTTTGGAATTGTTCATATGACTATTTATACTCCCCCATACCCCAATCAATACACAAGGATCCAAACAAGTTATGTTACGTACATGGTTTTCACATGAAACCCATAAATGGGTGCACATGAAATATACACGAGAGCTCATACATGAGTGCACATGAAGTTCACATGGGGGCCCATAAATGGGTGCACATGAAATTCACATGAAAGCTCATAAATGAGTGCACATACAATATGGTTATACATGAGATACATGGGAAACACGATCGATTCATGAGAGCACATGAGAGTACACGAGCGAGCATGAACGAGCATGATGCACATGAGAAACATGAATAACATGAGAGCGAGGAATACACGATGTACATGAAACACATGACACAATGTATCCGATGCTCCCGAGGGGGATAACATCTCAATATAGGGATCCATATAGTACCAATCCGTGAATATCATGACAGCATCAAAATAAGGTAAACTAGAGCAGGAATATAATTCTAAACAAGTTATGAAATAATCAGAGAATGTACTCGCCTCGTATCTGAATGTCTGAAGTAAATATACTGTCCGAGATGAGGTACCTGACTCCTAGTTAGAGCAACACAAGTCAAGATGTATACAAGTGATGATAAATGTAATCTACACTGCATCTGCATGCTGTCTAGGTCAAACTAGACTAAAGTCAACACTTGGTCAACTCCAGTCAACTACACTAGTCAAACTAGGTCAACCTAACCCAGACAAGTCTTACTAAGCCTAACCAAGACTATTCTAGCAAGCACACATCAAATCTTGGCTATACAAGCCAACTGCACACCTATACTGGTCTCAACCCACACACAAGCAATGAGCCATAGGCATACACCCCTAGGCATTATCATGCCCATATACCAACCATTCTACATAACACATATTAACACATATATCTAATTAATATAATACACACATATTATAATATATAGGGTACCTATTTATACATATATTGTATATATATATATATATATATATATTACACAATATGTATACATGGAGAGTTAGGAAGGGATGTGGTGGTGGCAATGTGTATGTGTGTGGGCATGATATGGTGCAATGTGTATGAGTATATGAGGGTAGGCATTTGATTGTGGGAAATACTAACATGTGCCTACATTACCTAGTAAATCCTAAGAACAAGATTATGAAGTCTAATCAAACATAAAACTTACATTCATACATCTAACCCCAAAACCTAAATGAACTAACAAACCTCAAATAACTAAGCTACCCATATAGTACTTATCCTAAATCCTAAGAACAGGATTATGAAATCAAATAAGACATCTGAACTTACATTTATACATCTATCCCCAAAACCTAAATGAACTAACAAACCTCAATACTAAGCTACCCATATAGTACTAATCCTATCTATTGAACCTGTTCCCCTACAACCTGTGTACACAGCTAACATGGCTATGTGCAGAGGTACCTCTCTAGTTCCTAGGTAGACTGCTACTAGGATACCCCCTCTCCTCTAACATATCAGATATGAAACTTCAGGAACTGAATACAACCTGTCAACAAAACCTTATATACAATCTGGGACTGAACCAAGCTCTGAACCCTGGGCACACAGCAACATTCAGGCTTGGACAGGGGGTTTGCTATACAGGTAAGGTAAGGCACAGTAAGTGACTGTGTGTCCCTAAATTCGTGAGTGATGCAAGGTGTCAAACAATTGTATTTAGTGTCAAAACAGTGTCAAATGCATAGAAGGGTTAATGAATAACCATGTGTCATGCCATTGTGTGTGTATGATCATTCAATGTGTGTGGATACAGTCAAAAATTAGTGCATTGACAGTGAAGGGTATGTGTCATAGGCAGAGGGGAAACAGTGCTTTATATGGGAAAAATTCAGTGTATGATACATGATGACAGGAATGGGAAAACATTAACATTGGCAATGTAGTGACCAACTTGTCTACCCAAGGAATTTAGCAATTTGACATTTGAGAGGTTGGCCAAGGTGGGAATATGCAAGAAATATCTAGTGATAAACTATGTTGGATACCTGAACCATCATGTTCAGGTTTCAGTGAGCAAAGTGGATATCCGATCGATTGGAAATGAATACAGTGAACAAGGAGAGATTGCAAGTGTCGAGTGGTGTATAGTGAGTGTCAACAAGGTGTCCAAGTGTTCAGCAAAATGTGTCCTGTGTGTCATACATTGTGTAAGTCTCAGATTTAGAGTCCACAGGAAATGACTGATAGTGTATCAGTCAATTCCAAACAGTCCATCTCATTTTGGAAATACAAAACAAAATCCAAACTGTAAAAATCAACCAACAGCAGCTAACACACATGTTCAGGATCCAAACAAGTTATTTAATCAGTAATCTCAGTATTAAACCAACCACCAAGTCCTTAAATTCCTAAACAATCGAAATTAAATTCTGAAAAAGAGAAGGACAGTGAGTATCAGAAATAGGGTTTTCATCCAACTTCGAATATCAAATCAACAACTAATAATTAATTTAGTAGGTTGGTAACATCAAACACATATGTGATAGTGTCATGGGTGTCCCCGTGTAAGAGTCTGGACACATTCGTGCCTAAACACAACACAGACACAGACACAAGCACTGTGCACTAGACAGTGTCGTGCACGCATGCACGTGTCTGTAGAATACGACACACGACACGACAAACATGGGTGTGCACACGTGTACGCCTAGACTAGGGGGTCGTGTACATGTGTCTGTATCGTGTCCACATGAGTCATGTCAGGAGTAAAAAGGTCGTATCGGACGTAAATTTCCGTGTGTGCACAGTGCACGAATCAGTGCGGGCTCGATTGCTTCCAAACCATTCAAAGAGGTCCTACGAAACTTTGTAGGCCTCGTATCAGTCATGTAGGGAGTCCTCGTGTCAAATTTTGTGTGGTGAAGTGGCGTGTCCAAGGCAAACCGAGGACACGGGCAGCAGGGCACTGCCCGTGAGTGTTGAGCGTGTTCGTATCCTGTTTGGATACGACACGGCTCGAAAACCAACTCAGTCAGTTGCAAACTAATGTACACATATAAATCATCAAATTTATTCAAACACTTTTCAAAAAAACAAATAAAAATCCTTTGTGGCATATCAACAAACACTTAACAATACAACCTGATACGTGTCCGATACGGACACGAAATGGACACCACTCGACACCAAACCTATGCTAGCAGATAGGGGACTCCTAGGCTATGCACTCATACAAATAAATCAAAATTTGAATGGGTTTAAAGTTTACCTATAGGTTGAAACTTCAATAAAAAGCTCCAAAGGAGGGGTTTCTCCTTGCTAGCTAATCTCTCCAAATTGTACCAAACCTGAGAATACTCTCCATGAGCAGCAAGAAGGGATGGATTAGAACCTAGTGCAAAAGATTTGAGCTAAAAAGGACCTAAAATGGAAAAGTTATGGATTGGGGAAGATGGCTATACCTCTTTCTTCAAAGCTTGAGAGAAAAATAATTAAAAGAGGCAAGAACAAATGGAAGAGGCATTAAAAGGGTGGAAACCCTAGGTTGGATGCCATGGGCTGATTAGGGTGAGGTTTGGGTACATGGTGTGGGCCTATGGGCCTTAAGGCTAGTTATTGATTTAAGGTTTAGTCACAAGTCATGGCTTATGACTTAAATCTAACTTAAGTCAAATAACCATACCATGGGTCAACTCTAGTCTAACTAGGGTTACATGACCTAAACAAGTCCAAACACAACTAGGGTTAGCTTTTAGGTTAGCCTACCAAGGTCATTGCTAGTCAAAGTCAACCTAGTAACCCTCATTCAAACAATTCCAAAAAAATTCTAAAAATTCCCATAAATTCAAATAAATTATAATAAATCCAAATAACCCTAAAAATGTCAAAAATACCCTAATCACATGGCTAGGCTCTAGAGTAGGCAGTCTCTACTGTTCACTAACAAAACACCAAAAATCACAAGTCATAAATTTAAATAGTTTAAAAATAATTAAAAATACTAAAAATCATAAATAAATAAATATCATTAAATAATAATTATAATTACAAAATTTCAAAATTACTCTCTTCTGGAAAATTGGGTGTTACACGTCACACCGATTAGGGTGATCACTCCGTGTGAGCGCTGGTATGGTGATTCATACAGCGGGAGTGGTCGAACTTGCATGGCATGGCAATTTGATTGGTTCGACTTGTGGTTTAACGCGAAGGTAGACTCGAGAATTGTGACGATTGAACTTGAGGATTGAGTAGGTCCAATCCGCATATCGAGAATAAACTAGTCTAGACTGTGTTTGCAAAAACAAAAGTGTTCTTTATTTCACAAACTTTGTAAGAAAATTTAATTGAATTCTGAGAAAGTACAACTATAGGAATCCGATCTGAAGACGATCACTTTATCCCTTGGACGTTGTGAACTTTGAAGACGGTAGCCTCTGAAGAATGCAGCAGCACTTTGGCAAGAACTCCTGATCTCTGGTGATGATCTTGAATGATCTGATCTTTATAATGAAGGACTTGAAACTCTATTTATAGAGTTCTGAAAATAACTAATTAGTAGTTATTTTTAGATTGCGCAGGATGGATTGTGCAGGCATTGGACTGTGCAAGCAGCAAACTGCGCTGGCAGTTACTCGATCGTGGGCCAACTGTATGAGACGCGTAGCATTGTTTGATTGAAATGTGCTTGGTCGTGTACAGACGGTTGCCACATGGTGAGCAATTGATGGCATGTATGCCACGTACAGAATGTCAGTTATCTTGATGGATTGCGCCACTTAAAATACGATAGCATCAGACTGCGCTTCCAATGGGTTGTACGAAGACTCGAATTGCGCTGAGGTTGAGCTGTCAGACCGCGCTGGCTTTTGGCAGCTGGACCGCGCTAGACAGCTGTCATGGCGGCGTGGCACAATAAATAAACAGTTTCCTCGTTCTTCGGGCTATCAGTTGTCAGAAGATCTAATTTTGTGTCAGGTAATGATGACGTTGCCACGTCAGCTAGTGCACTTGGATGGTGCAGTTCAGCTTGCGCAGTTGAGTTATTGCACAATCTGTCTCCTGCGCAGTTCATTTGAAGGGTGTGCAATTTGATTTTTATTGCTTTTTTGATAGGTGCAACTTGGTTTTTAGGACCTACAAGACCCCCTTCAAAGTATTCGAAATTTGAAAATATTCAAAGTTTCGAAATACTTTGAATTTTGAACTTAAAATCAAGTTGCGCAAGTGGCGCTTTGAATGCGCGTTTGGAGGAATCAGCTCCTAATTTCTGGCGCAATATGAGGCGACTGTTACTTTTGAAAAACTATAAATAGTTTCCATTCTCCTTTCTTTTATTCTTTACTTGTTTCCGACTGTTCAAGAGAGAAAAGCTTTTGTGCCAATTCTGACTACTTCTTCTTCTCTTCACCGTCGACGTCAATGGCCCCCAAACATTCAACCACCGAGAAGGGCAAAGCCTCCGCTGAGTCTTCGACTCGGGTTGCGTCCCGAATTTTCGTCATGAAGTTGGCCATCCTGCACTACAAGGTAGATGATGAACTCAATCAAAACCCATTTTAGGGTTCTTGACATTTTGATCCTTCATACCTCTCTCTTTTTAGAGATTTGATGGTAATGCACCACCCTTTAGGGTTTTGGTTGCACACACAATAGTTTTATTTTTATGAAAACTATATTCTTGCGCAATCGGTTGGAAAGCGCTGGCAGATGTTCGGCGTAATCTATCGATTTGCGCAAGTCTGTTGAGTCAGCGCAAACTGATGCCTTGCGCAAATAGGTTAGCGCAACCTAATATCTTGCGCAAGTGGATGTGTTGGCGCAACTGGATATATTGTGCATGTAGGCTGCATTAGCGCAATCTGATGCTTTGCACATAGCGCAATCTGACACTGTGCAATTTGCTGATCTTTTGAACAGACTCTTTGTTTTTATATGTACTGAATTTTGTCTTTTTATTTGATGCAGTTAATCTCAGGGAAGACCCCAATTATGAGATCTTTGCAGGGACTTTGACTGAACCTGAATTTAAGGAGATCTTTCCCAACATTTCCTCAGTATGCCCTGCCATCGTCTCGACAAGCCATCCTAACAGCACAAGATAATGAAACATTGCTGAGTCTGATGAACGGGCAGCCTCTCAAACTGCTGACGCCGTTATTAATAAGAAGTCTCTGTTTCTGTTGGTGAGCTCTTGACAAGAGTTATAAGCCTAGACCTCGAGTTGAACAGAGACTTTTCCAAAGAGGTGAGAAAAGGATACTTCTACCGAAAATTTCCAGATGCCTCCCCTATCTCGCTATGCTTTTGCGAGTTATCCCAGAAGAAAGGAATGGGATATAACTCCTCTTTCAAGCTCGAACGGGGAACATCTGTGTAAAGAAGGGGCCGAACAACAGGGACATGTTTTACAGTTCCTCTGAGCATCACAGCTCCCTACTCAGAGGATTGAAACCCAGCTGCATTCACCAAAAACTCCTCCCTTCTGCTACCAGTCAGAATGCCGATATTCGTAAACGAGTTTGCGAAGGTTAAAGGAAGATATCCAGATCAAGATATCCGATTGACAGGTCTTGTTAATCGGATAACAAGAGATGGAACTGTATAGCCAATTGGATATTAGCTCAATTCGAAGAGAAGCTCAAGGAGATTGACTGTATCAAGCGGTGTACTCTACCGTTTACGGCTTCACCCCAATCCTCACCTATTCCTTGATTGGCAGAGAGGTACAACTTCAGAACAGGGACTTTTATGACGCCCTGTGGGGAGATCAGATTAGCTCTTCACGAGATGAAGTACATCTCTAGCCTGCCAATGGGAATATCCCTTATGAGGAATTTGTCCCAACCAATGACGAGTTGGACAAACTTGTCAGAGAATGCTGATATGGTGGCCATCTTTGAGAGCTGTTGTGCCACTACAAGATCTGTTCTTGTATTACAAGAGTGGTTATCAGGCACCTGCTACTCGACGAAATGGTTGCCATATCTCTTTTCAACCACATTATGGAGAAGAAGACCAAGGAACACGATAATTGCAAACCCAACTTCTTTAAACCACTTAGCAGCAGCGAAGTGATAGGGTTGATGGAGGAAACAAGGAGATGGATATCAAGATCGATGATGATCTTCAATATCCTCCTTTCAAGATAGGAGACATTATTGAAAGTTTTATGAGGATGGGCTATAGGCCCATGTCAAAGGAAGCCCAGCTGGCGGGTTTCCTCACCTACTGGCTTCGACGATTCATCGTCCCTGGAGCCAGCGCCGTCGATCGCTTTCATCGAGGCATGCTGTTTGCAACCGTCCGCTTAGTCTTCGGCTATCGGATGGATCTATTGTCAGCAATGACTTGTAGATTGAACGCTGGCCTTCGCCTTTTTGTAGATTCGATGCTCAAAGGGAAAGGCGAGAAAGGAAGCTTTTCTCGGCTAGATCTACCATATACATACCTATTCGGATGACTGCTTCTGCACATCCTACTCTGATGAATCCCGATATGGGAGTGGTAAGCGGCAGCTTCTTGAGAAGATTCTCCAGAAGCAAGTGGATATACACCAGTTTAAGAGATTGCAGACGTGCTCTGAATCTCGAAAGGGATGGAACTTTATTGTGTTCCCCCTCCAGCTGGCTACGAGCACATGTCTTCAAATCTGGTCGACTCTGGGAGACAGCCTTTGGGTCATGCAGTTTTTGATTGGCTGAGGACAATCCGGCCGTCACACCTGGTCTACCGATTTGAAGACGAATGTTATTTGGAGCCCTATCTTCCCAGCCGTTTTGCCCGCCAATTCGGCTATGACCAGTTTCATGTAGGCAACGCCATCACGTGCCTACAAGGAAAAGGTTATCTGATTGATGGAGCCCGGGCTTGGGCTTATTATAAAGCTCGAGACACAAGAACAACATTCTCAATGCCGATGAAGAGCGATCATGGTCCTCGGATGCTGTATACATATTCACTTTTCTATACATCAGCGAATACCTTTGCCGAGAACTTCAGTCTCGCAGACAGTTTAGCGACAGCGGCCTGATTAAAGAAGGAGCGTCTGTTGTGTCGGCTCCTGGCAATGATGAAGAGCGTGAGCCGGCCGATGCACCATTGGAAGCTTCGAGGGAAGCCAACTTCCCTGAAGAAGTCAACGAGCCACTGCACATCTCCTTGAAGGTTGTCAAATCTCTAGCCAAGGAGAGAAAAGAAGGATAGAAGAACCTTCTTCTCCAGTTGCTAAGAAGAAGCTTGTCTTGGAATCATCGAAAGGGTTACTACCCGGTTACAATCTCGGCAGCAGGCCGAGTCAATTCAAAGAGAAGAGGCGACAACCCCGACCTCTATTCAAAGGCAGGTAGATATTGTAGACGTAGAGAGTCCCGAGAGACCTCTACGTAGAAAGAAGATAGTTGTCAGAAGAAATTGGCCAGTCCTCCAAGACATATCCTGTCATCGGTCGTGGCTAGTGCTATCCGGAATCACAATGTTGTCTCCTACACCTGTCCTTAGCCCAGACAAAAACTTTCAGTCCAGAGAGGAGGGATGAGGTTGTAGAGACCAGGGAAGAAGTCGTGGAGAAAGAGGATAAAGTGTTGCGATCTCCTACTCTTGCAGTGGAAACTACCCAGCTCCCAGCTACACCGAGAACACTTCATGATGAAGAAGATCGATTAATGATCGATGCTCTGAATGACTGCGACTTGGCCTGCATGATGATGTAGATCCGGTCGCCACAACCGATAGTGAAGAAGCACCAGAAGAAAGTGAAAATGATGAAGATACATCAACAGAGGTTGTTGATAATACTATAAATCCAGAAGAGGATATTGATGTACATGTATCCTCAGAGAAGAATGCGATCAAGGAAGTAGCACCTGAGGAAGTTACTGTTGCTGATCCCAAAGGTATTGAATGATATTATCAATCTTCTTTTCATAGATTAAATGACTGACATCTAAATTTTATCGATGCAGAAATCGAATCTTCTCCAATTCCTCCCATATGCACTGATATAGTGCCAATAAAGGCGATAGCCAGCTGCAGCAGACATTTTTCGGGCGGCTCCGAAGCGGGTATAGCCAGGCAGTAATGTCTGAAGCTACTTCTGCGAGGTTGCAACCCGTGTCAGCAGATGACAAAATTGTCACTGGACCCACCAATGGTAAGATTGCTCTTACTTTTAATCTTTCTCGATAGCTGCTAATGACAGCCAAATAATGGTGTTTGTTTGATTTTGCAGAGAAACATCTAGGAGGAGCAACAAGCTCTAGCATGGCTCCTTTGTCGAAAGAGGCTACTTTCATGCTACTGCGCTTCCGTCTGTGCAAGCACCTGCTGCTTCAACATCCATGGGAGTAGCTGCCACATCCGGTGCAATAGCTATGAATAGATTTATAATTGGCTCTTTCACCAACCTTTTCTTTAATTCTCTAGACCCTTAGTAGAAAGGGTAATGGGGAAAGAAGATGTTGGTTTCATAACTGTTAGGGGTCCAACCTCTTATCTGATTGCTGCCATCGGAGTCAAAGTGATGAAGCGCAAGCTGCTTACCTTGAACACATATTGGATGAGCTAAAAATCAGTTAAGATCTATAAAGATCTCAATCGGGGAGAGGTCGAATCTTTGGTATATGCTGAGTTCTAGAGGATGTCTCAAGAGGTTGCAGTTGCGAAAGTTGATTTCCAGGTTTTCTTGGACACTTTTGCTGCCAAGTCTTCAGAGTATAACTCTCAGATAGAGATAATAGCTGCTGAGGGGAAGAAAAAGAAAGTTGCTGAACTAAAAGCAAACTGCCCGTCTTCAAGAAGAGTTGAGACTTATTCGGCTTGCTCTGGAAGATGAGGCCACACAACATCAAGCTACAGTTCAGCAACTGGACGCCCTGACCCACGAAAGAGATGAATATGTCACGACTCATCAAGCTGAAATCTCCGTCGACTAGTAACCTTACCGACTTTTGATGAAAATTCTGGTAAGGAGGAAGCTAGAAGGCGAGTGATGGATTTTAGGGAGGAGCGACTTCAGACTTTAAAGCAGCAGATGACTAGTTTGATGACTCCATCCGCTGAATAGGAAGACTTGTTTGTATCTTCAATTTTCTAACATGTAATTTTGTAATGTCTTTTAATTTTGATCAATAAAAAGACATTTTCTTTGTGGCTCTATTATTTATTGCATATCTCATTCGGATATAAATAATAGCGATAGAAAATATATTCAGAGGTCCGAGACATGATATATTTCTTGATTTAGAAAATAATTATATTTATTATATCTGCTCAGAGGTAATGTGGATATGGCAGAATATATTATGAATATCATTATTTCAGTAGACAACTTCATCAAAGATGATAAGTTGCTGATATGATTGAACGGATGAATCGTCAAAAAGTGTGAACGAAATAAATTATTGGAATGACGGATGAACCGTCAGAGGATTTGAATGAACGAGTATCCATCAGATGAATGGATGAACGGGTGAACCGTCAGATGAATGGAGTAACGGGTGAACGTCAGATGAATGTAATGAACGGCCGAACCGTCGGATGAATGTAATGAACGGGTGAACCGTCAGATGGATGTAGTGAACGGATGAACCGTCAGATGGATGTAATGAACGGGTGAACCGTCAGATGAATGTATGAACGGGCAAACCGTCGGATGGATGTAATGAACGGGCAAACCGTCGGATGAATGTAATGAACGGATGAACCGTCAGATGGATGTAGTGAACGGGTGAACCGTCGATGGATGTAATGAACGGATGAACCGTCAGATGAATGTATCGCTTCATTGTCTCACGAATCTCTGTCTATAAATAGAACAAAAAATCAGATGGAATGATCACTTTCACTTTTCAAGATGTCGTCTGGAGATGCATCCAAGAAGGCTGAGATCGCCCCGAAGATTGAAGCGGTTACTGAAGAACGTCCAGTCGCCGGCCCAGCCAAAGCAGACAAAGGTAGGCGTGGGTTCGTCTGTACCAAATCCGCCAAGGGACATCTTAGACTTCCTTCTTGAACCAGGGACGACAGAGAAGAAGAGGCCATGAGGATGGCTGCTTACAAATTCTGGTGGGTTAGAGCAAAGATGTTCTCGGCTCTTTTACTGATTATGTTTTTGAAAAGGATGGCAGTGATCCTCATCCTATCTATAAAAAGGACGATAGTGATTCTCGTCCTTGATATTATGTAACGTTATTCATGATGAAATAAAATTGAACTTTATTTATGAATTGTCTGATCATATTTACATGAAATCCCTGTTACATTCATATATAGTATTTCTTTAGAAATTTGCCATTGATGGGCATCATTGCAACTCGACCGTCTAGCTCTGAGAGTTGATAGGCTCCATTTGAAAAGACTTTGTTCACAATGTAAGGCCCTTCCCACTTCGTATCGAACTTTCCTTACTCATATGAGTCATAGTCATAGGTCGTCTGATGGTTAGAACGAGTTCTCCTTTCTGAAAAGCTCTGACCTTAACTTTGCGATTGAAGTATTTGAGATGCGGGCTTGGTATAGCTAATATGTTGTTGAGCCAATAGCCGTTTCTGTCGAGCGCTTCCAATTTTGGAGTCGAAGAAGGTCGTTGTTCTCTAGTGAGCTCGTTGGCGATGGCAATCCTTAAAGACAGAATTTGAAGTTCCAGGGGTAGAACTGCTTCACAGCCATACACTAAAGAGAAAGGTGTACAGCCTGTGGGGTTGTGGACTGTAGTACGATAGGCCCATAGACATTCTCCAAGCTTTTCACTCCAGTTTCGTTTGTTAGTAGACACAAACTTCTTGAGGAGCTTAATGATAGCTTTGTTGAAAGCTTCAACCAAGCCATTAGCAGCAGGATTGTAGGCTGACGAAGCGACATTGTCAATCCAGTGATCGTCCCAGAACCTTGTAAACTTTTGACTAATGAACTGAGGTCCATTGTCATGAATGATTCGTTGAGGTACACAAAATCTATAGATGACATGATGTTTGATGAAATTGATGACACTGCTGGTCTTGACTTCAGCCAATGGTATAGCTTCGGCCCATTTGGAGAAGTAATCGGTTATTGCTAGTATGAACCGATGTCCCCTAGAAGAAGGAGGATTGATGGGACCTATAATATCCATGCCCCAGGCTTCAAAAGTCCAGAAAGCAGCAGTCGGATGAAGGAATTCTGATGGTTAGTGAATGAAATCTGCATGGATTTGACAGGCTCGACATTTCCTTGCATATTCGATGGCATCAGATACCATAGAGGGCCAGTAGTAACCCATGCGTCGAATACGATCCTGTAGCTTAGGACCAGGTTGATGTGCTCCGCAAACACCGTCGTGAGCTTCATGCAATACTTGCTTCGCTTCATCACCAGCAAGACAACGTAAAAGAAGACCGTCATAAGTCCGTCGATAGAGAGTTTTGGTGGTCTGATTATAGTAAAATCGGAGAGACCGTCGACGAATACTTGTAGCCTCCTTGGGATCTTCAGGAAGTATTATGGACCACGAAGTCGATGGAGGGAGTTCTCCAATCTTCACTGTTAACATTGGCTTCAATAAGATTACTGAACTCAATATCATGATTGTTTTCGATGCAGAACAATTCCTGATTAGAGACAACCACCACTTGCTGTCTTTTAACAGGGATGGCTAAAACTGCTGCAAGATTGGCCAAAGCATCTGCTTCAGTATTGTAAGCCCGACGGACATATTCGATAAAGAAGGCTTTGAATGATATAGCCATGTTGATTGCCGCTTTATGAGAAGGCACTAGATCTTGATGACAAACTTATAGGTTCCTCTAACCTGGTTAACAACCAGCTTGGAGTCACCATAAACTTCAAGATATTCGATGTCCAGTTGTTTAGCTAACTGAAGACCAATGAGTAGAGCATTGTATTCTGCTACGTTGTTGGAGCAAGGTTCATCTAAGGAGTAGGCTCTTTGAATAGTTGACCTATCTGGAGAAACAAGGACAACTCCAACTCCTGCAACAATGGCACCATTTGATCCGATCCTGGATGCACCGTCAAAGAATAGACGCCAAGTAGGAAATTCTTCGGAGATCATATTTGATTCCAATGTCTCGTCTGGAATTTCATCGTAAAGATTGGATGTCTCTGGTACATGATGAGCTGCTAAGAAATCCTCCAGTGCTTGACCTTTAACAGATTTTTTGAGGAACATATACCATGTCATATTGGGCTAGCAGAATGGCCCATATAGCCAGCCGAGAATTGAGTGTGCTAGGCTTCTTCATCAGTACCCGAAGAGGATTAACTCGGGATATGACATGAATAGTTTGGCCAATGATGTAATGCTGAGTCTTTTGAACAGCGAACATAAGAGCTAGACATTCTTTTTCGATCGGGCTAACGATGTTCGGCACCAATCATAGTACGACTGAGATAGTAGATGGCCTGTTCATGACCTTCTTTGTTCTTTTGGGCAAGTAAAGCACCCAATGAATGATTCATAGCACGGACATACATTAACAATGGTATGCATGAGATTGGTGGCACCAAGACTGGTGGGTTCATGAGATATCGTTTTATGTCGCCAAATGCTCGTTGACATTTTTTGGTCCAAATAAAAGATACACCCTTCTTCATTAGCTGAGTAAATGGTCTGCAGCGTCCAGACAGATTCGAAATGAATCTCTAATGTACGCAAGTCGACCCTGGAATCCTCATAGCTCTTTTAGGTTGCATGGAGGACATCTCTTGAATGGCTTTGATCTTCTCGGGATCCACGTGTATACCCTTAGAGGTAATGACGAAGCCGAGAAATTGTCACTAGAGACACCCAAGAATGACTTGGTGGGATTCATTTTGAGTTGATGTTGGCGCATTAGATTGAAGATAGTTCTCAAGTCTTGGATGTGATCTTCCTTTAGACGACTTTTGACAGCAATATCGTCGACGTAGCATTCGACAGTCTTGCACAGATGATCTCGAAAGATGGTACTCATAGCTCGTTGGTATGTTGCACCAACGTTCTTGAGACCAAATGGCATTACAGTATAGCAGTAGACTCCGCGAGGAGTGCGGAAAAAGTATTTTTCATCTTCAGGATTCATCCGAATCTGGTTATATCCAGAGAATCCGTCCATGAAAGATATTCGCTCGAACCCATAGGTTGTCAATCATGACGTCCGTGATAGGGAGAGGAAACTCATCTTTTGGACAGACTTCATTAAGATCCCGAAGTCGATACAAACTCGAACTTTGCCAATTTTCTTTAAGACTGGAACGACGTTGGCTACCCAATCTGGATGTTGTTCTTCTCGGATAAAGCCACAAGCGATGAGCTTCTTGACTTCATCGTCGATTGTGTCTATCATTTCTGGCTTGAAGCGTCGTTGTTGCTATTTGACTGGTTTTGCATTAGGCAAGATATTCAATTTGTGAGTAGCAACTTTGGGATCTAGACCTGGCATGTCTTCATAACTCCAGGCAAAGACATCAATATATTCTTGAATAAGAAGAATTAATTCTTGTTTATCCGCCTCTGGAAGGTTCTTGCTAATGAATATTGGACGAGGTGACCCCTTTCTCCTACGTCAATTTGAACCAATTGATCTTCGGTAGGAGGTTCTCGTTGTTCGAATTGGAGTTCCTATTGGGTATCCATTCGTTGAGCCCAAGGATCTGTTTCAGGGCTTTCTTCGATATCTTCGTCATAATCTTCTGGAAGTTCAGCAGAGACTATGTTAGAAGATACGATCAGCCGATGAACCTGACCAATACTGGTATCAGAATCCCATGATCTGGAATCAGAAGAGTTAGAGCGCTCCTCACTATCGGATTCGGAGACTGCTGGGGATAATACCGGAGGTGAAGCATATCCAAGACCTCTTTTTGTCCTGCTATAATACATCTCTGATTTTCCTTCCGGAACAACCGTACGGATAGAAGTTCTTCTACCTTTACCGTAGTTGAGGTCATTCTTGAAGTCATAACCCATCTTTCGGATGATGTCTTTTGATTGTTGACTATAACGACGAAGTTGGAGACGTCCCATATCGTTATTTTTGCTATCATTCGTATAACTGAATTTTTGTTCTGGTCCTTTACTAAAAAGTATTGGACTCTCGCCTTTCTTCCGAGAAGGGACAACAAAGTATGAATCATCTGGATGTTCGAGTAAGACTTCTGTTTGAAGAGACTGTACAACTCCTATTGTAAATGACTGAAAGCTATCTAACATATCCAAATAGCACTTAGCATGATAAATGACATCAGTATACTGGAAAGGAGATATTTTTTATTGATTTGTACACCTGTATTTACAACAGGACCTTTAGCTATAGCAGGCTTGGTCAGATTGATTACAAGAGGGGGAGAAGAAGAACGTGGAGGAAGATTGGACTTGTTACGACGGAGGTCGATAACAAGCGGCTCAGAAGAGGTGAGCTTTTTATCCTTGTTATGAGATAAATCAATAACAAGTGGCTCAGAAGAGGTGAGCTGCATTTTATTCTTATTACGCGTAAGTCGATAACAAGTGGCTCAGAAGAGGTGAGCTCCCTTTGATCTTGACCACCATCATTTGGTTGTTTTGGCCTGGCAAGTGAATAGCCAGTGGTTTGGAGGATTGAGGACGAGAAACACGCCCTTTGACAGGTATGATGAGAGTGTCATTAGGCACTGCTTCTTTTCTTCTTCAGTTTCCAGAGCCAGTACTACCTTCATGAACTCATCTTTATACATACGAGCATCATTACAATATGCTTCGACACCTTTGAAAGGATAGAGATCTGTAACCTCTTTTGAACCTCTCCATTGTCATCAACGTATTTGAAACATTAATGGAGAGTTGAAGGAACAATGTTATGTTCGTGAAGGAATGGTCTCCCCAAAAGAGCATTGTAAGAGCAACCATGGTTGTCTATAATGTAGAAGGTCACCTTTGTGCGGAGATTGCCTATTTGGAGTTTTAGGCGAATCTTGCCCAGAGGTTCACTTCTTCCTTGGTTGAATCCCAGGATGGTGGTGATTGTATGGAAAGACTATGTACTGGGATCTTCAGTGCATCTAACATTCTTTGGCATGATACTGAGGGCAGACCCTGGATCTATCAGAATATGATCGACTTTCATCAAGTCGACATATCCTGTATAGTATAGAGGACAGTCATACCTATTGTCTTCCATCAGCATATCATCCTGTGTGAAGGTAATGTTTGGAATTAACTCCAACACACTGTGACAATAAGGCAAGGGACAGGCTCTGCTTTCGGCTTCTTCAGAAGGGTTATACAGGTTTCTGCTGCATGAGAGCTTCACTCAGAGTTTCGAGTCTCTTTGGAGAGGCGCAAGAGCTCGAAGATTGACAGCCTGGTGGTGTATTGGCTAGTTGGGCCAAAATATCAAAGTTGTATGGCTTCAAGTCCAGAAGGAGATGACTTCTTCAAAGGTTTGTCGAAGCAGACTTGTTGTTTGCCTTTGTTGGCTGCTGTCGGCTTAGGGGGAATGGGTTCTACAACAGGTGAAGACACAGCATGGATGCCATCAGTAGAGACAGGTCGCACTGGAGCAGACTCAGAAGAAGAAGCAGGATTTTCTTGAGTCTCGAAAAGGTTTCGTAGATAGGCTTTCTGACTGGTACCAGCAGGATTTCCTCTTCAACTATGGGGTCAAAAGACACCATATTGCATATCTTTGTTTTGCCCTTGGAGCGGTCTTTTTGTTTAGAAGGAGCCTTGAAGTCAAAATAAGATCCGGATGAATCCACATAATCGCCATTATCAAGGGATAAGGGGACGAGACCTTCACTTCGTGGAGGAAGAAGATTCTCGATCTCAAGAGTGGCCTTGGGGATAGGGATGACACCATGTTGTACCATCTGTGGAGAAAAGTTACCAAACTGTACTTAGACCATATTTGCGGTAACCGTCTTCTCGTCTTGCAGCAGAGTGACAACACCAGCGTTGACTAGCTCTTAAATCTTGCCTTTGACACATAACATGCTCGAATGGATGCCCAATGAACCTGTGATAGACACAATATTTGGGATGATCAGTCTTACCGACCTCATCAGGCTTCTTGGGTCTGGGAGTTGGAGCTTATTGCTTTTGATTAAGCAATCGAAGATGCTCACGGTGTCGTTCTCGTCAAAGGAGTACTCACTTTTGGACGAGGTTCTCTTGGTGGAGGTACAGAAGGAGTAGAAGTAGACGAAGGTGGAGCTACGTTGACCGCCAGAGATCTTTGTTCTTCAGATTGATGTTCAGAGTTTCTTTACCCTTGCGGTTGTTCTGGAGATTACCGCTACTGGCTGTCGGGTGTTCATCCTGGTCGAGGTTAGACATGTGTACCCCTAGATGCTTGAACTTGTCAGCACTAACTTCAGCTGCTTTAGCATTGACAATGAAGGATAGCCAGTCTTGGAACTGAGTTGACCCCGTCCACATGCTGATAATAGGCAAAAGATTTGCCTTGCAGGTATCAATAGTGACAGCGGCCGGAGTTCCAGGAGGCATCTTTAATGCTTCTCGGCGGAATCTTTCAATAAAACTCTCAACGTTTTATTGTGTCTTTGTTTGATCTTATTGAGAGCCGACATATTCATATCGTTGATTCCTCTAGAATTGCTCTAAGAAGATTTGTTTCAAACCCGAAAAGAGGTGATACAGCCATCGGACAAGCTCCTATACCAATCGTATGCCATACCGTCTAAACAGCCGACGAATACCCTAGTAAGAAGAGCATCATTTGGCTGAAGTTGGACAGTCATTATCTCAAAGTGGTTAATGAACTGACTGGGAGAAGTGCTGCCATCAAACAGCAAAATTATAGGATTTTGTACTTTGGAGCAAATGGGACTTCCTTTCATTCAACTGGGTAGGGTTGTTTGATCCCTAATCTTTGTAAGTTATCCTTTCTTTGAAGGCCTCGAATTAAGTACGCAGGAGTTTGACAGCTTCATTAGCATCCTCCAATGATATAGAAGGAGCAGGCTGAATCAGAGTGTTAGGGGGAGGAACAGCGTGGTAAGCACTACCCCCAGTACCTGACTGACTGGGTGTGGGTTGAATTTATACAACGGGTACTTGAGGAGATACTACCCCCATCCTGCAGTAACAGGCACCGACGATGCTATGATCTTAGGATTTATATCATGTACAGTCGGTGGTACTGTATGTTGGGCCATGATGATAGAATGCATACTTATAACCATTTCAGCCATAGTCTTCAGCTTGTCTTCTAGTGCAACTATTCGTTGTTCTTGACTAGCCGAACTAGAAGCATCTGGGTCTTCAGTGACAACATAAGCTGTCGCTTCTCTATGTACAGTGGAGGATACTGTCTGTTCAGGACTTTCGTTGTATGCATCATAATCAGAGAAAGAATTATCTCCTGAATAAGAAGAAGGAAGATGACCAGAAGGATCTTGAGAAGATTCCTTTGACCGATTGTGTCTCGGCTTCGGGATCTGGTGTGTTGAAATACTCCTTCAGAAGACTCTTGGAGTAAATCTAAATACCGCTGACTGGGCCTACAAGGTTTCGTGCTTGGATCACTTTCTACCCCCAGTATCGAGAAGCCATGTTAACGGAAGCGTACAACACTTCATCTTCATCTTCTGACATAGGTTCAGACATTGCAAAATTCAACGATCGAAGATAGATTTGTTGTCTGACAACAGCACTTGATGACAACCTTGTGATTATAATGGTGTCCAAGTGGCTAAACTGGAGGTGTTGAGATGTTGTCCCGCTTTTGTTTGAGGTGCTCTCGGAGATCAGGAACAATGACGGGACGAGAAGAAGTCTGAGGAATATGTTCTTTGAACACATTTGGAACATGGTTCCGGTTCTTCAGATGTTTTGTCCCGTGAGTATACAGAGAAGTACTCACCTCATTAGCATAGGTGTCAGGATTCTTCATCTTAAAGTTTGCCTCTGATGCAGGTTGATCTTCGGCATTGGCTGTTTACGTTTCGTCGAAGTTGGTCTATTGAGATAAGTCCTTAGATCAGCAAATTCACCCCCAGGAGTTTCTGTCTGAGACACCAGTAATTTTCCCTGTTTTGAGCAGGATATCCTGAGAGTTGGGAGATCTTGGAATTCCGCTACCGAGTAGGCAGAATACCTCTTTGATCAGTACACTTCCTTTTGGCAGAGAGGGAAGAACTCTTGTTTGAGAGTTCTTGTACTGATTGGTGCCGTACATTCAGATTGATCTTCTACGGTAAAAACTGAGGAAGACTGAGAAAAGACCAAAGGACCTTTTCTCTTATTTTGTGAAGAAGGGTTGGCTAAAGAGCGTTTCCCTCTGTTTTCTTCCAAGTCGTGAAACGAGAAAGTTTGAGAAAAGACCAACGGAACTTTTCCTTTGTTCTGAAGAGGAGGAGGAACAGTCAACAGACTACCCCCAGTGGATTGCGCTGGAGCAACAGGTGCTTGGAAAGAGGAGCAGAGTTTTTCCCCTTACTGTGAGAAGAAGGGAGATTAGCCAAAAGGCCATCCTTCTTAGATTTGGCACAGTTTGTGCAGGGGTTTGAAGTGCAGTAGGCGTATTGGCTAGTTGCACATGAGAAGCTTTGACAG